>CM053622.1:439962493-440011458 GCA_028646595.1 Phalanger gymnotis
AGATGATAAAAAAGCGGGGATGATAGAAGGGAGGGCAGATGGGGGAGGAGGTAATCAAAAACAAACCCTTTCGAAAAGGGATAGGATCAAGGGGGAAAATTCAGTAAATGGGGATAGGTTAGGAAGGAGCAAAATATAGTTAGTCTTTCACAACATGAGTATTGTGGAAGGGTTTTACATAATGTTACACATGTGGCCTATGCCTAATTGCTTGCCTTCTTAGTGAGGGTAGGTGGGGAGGGAAGAGGGGAGAGAATTTGGAACTCAAAGTTTTAAAAACAGATGTTCAAAAACAAACAGAAGAAATTTTTTCCATGCAACTAGGAAATAAGATACACAGGCAATGGGGCGTAGAAATTTATCTTGCCCTGCCAGAAAGGAAGGGAAAAGGGGATGGGAGGGGAGTGGGGTGATTGAAGGGAGGGCTGACTGGGGAACAGGGCAACCAGAATATATGCCATCTTGGAGTGGGTGGGAGGGTAGAAATGGGGAGAAAAGTTGTAATTCAAACTCTTGTGAAAATCAATGCTGAAAACTAAATATATTAAATAAATTAAATAAAAAAATTTTAAAAAAAGAATACAAGTCATTCCCCAATTGATAAATGGTCAAAGGATATGAACAGGCAGTTTTCAGAGGAAGAAATTAAAGATATCTATGGTCATACAAAAAATGCTCTAAATAAGTATTGACTAGAGAAATGCAAATCAAAACAACTCTTAAGTACCACATCTCTCCCGTCAGATGGAGAAGATGTGGGAAAATAGGAACACTGTTACATTGTTGGTGGAGTTGTGAACTGATCTAGCCATTCTGGAGAGCAATTTGGAACTATGCCCAAATGGTTATGAAAATGTGCATACCCTTTGACCCTTTGATACCACTTCTAGGGCTGTGTCCCAAAGAGATCATACAAGTGGAAAAAGGATCCGTATATACAAAAATATTCATAGTAGCTCTTTTTTGTGGTGGCAAAGAATTGGAAATCAAGGGGATGCCCATCAACTGGGGAATGACTAAACCAGTTGTGGTATATGAATGTAATGGAATACTATTGTGCTATAAAAAATGAGGAGCAGGCATACTTCATAATAACGTGCAAAGACTTACATGATGTGATGCTGAGTGAGGGAAGCAGAACCAGGAGAACATTATGCACAATTATGGACACACGGTGTCTGTAAGGACTAACTTTGATAGACTTGGCTCCTCTCAGCAATGCAAGATCCAAAGACAGCTCCAAAACACTCATAATGGGAAAAGCTATCCCCATCCAGAGAAAGAATTATGGAGTCTGAATGCAGACTGAGGCAAACTATTTGCTCTCTTTTTTTCCCCTTCTTTTTGGGCTTTGTTTCTTCTTTCTTATGATTCATTTGATTGGTTATAATTCTTCTTTTCAACTAGACTATTATGTAAATAAGTTCAATGTGAAGGTATATGTAGAACTTACATTGGATTACATGCTGTTTTGGGGGTAAAGGGGGAGAAGAGGAAGGGTGAGAAAATTTGGAACCCAAAAAATTGTGGAATTGAGTGTTGTAAACTAAAAATAAAAAATAAATTTACAATTAAAAAAAAACCTAAAAATAAAAATAAATTTAAAAAAAGAAAAAAAGAAGAAAGGTGAAAGAGGGAAAAAAAAATCCCCAAATGGGGTCACACAGAATCAGATATGCCTGAAAAACTGAACAACAACAAGGCCTGAGTTTTCCGTAATAAGAAGGGTTGAAGTGACAGGCTTCTGAAATCCTAAATCTGTGTGTCTATTCTGCCTAAAATCAAATATAAACTTTTTTTGTGCATTCAGGCTAATTATACATTAACCTGCAGTCTACGATCTAGTCAGACTGGCTTTCTTATTGTTCCTCACACATCTCCTTTTGCCCAGGCTGTCCTCCATGCCTGGAATGCTATGTTTTTTTACCTAAGGCTTTTGGAATTCTTCGTTTTCTTCCATAGGCAGTTCAAATGCTTCAGCCTAAGATGGTCTTTTTTGTTCACCCCAGTTGTGAGGGTGTCCCCGACTTCGCCCCACCAAATCACCTTGTATGTATTTTGTGTCCATGTATACGTGAACGTGCCATCTCTTCTAACAGAAGGTAAGATGCTCACAGGCATGGCCTTTTAGTGAGATGTAGGCACTTGATAAGTGTTTGTTGATTGACTAAGGAAATACTTTCCAGTTTGGATGTTGCTTTAGTATTTATAACAGGGATGGGGAACCTTCTGCCCCAAGGTCACATGCGGCCCTCTAGGTCCTTAAGTGTGGCCCTTTGACTGAATCTAAACCCTGTGAAGTTTGGATTCAGACAAAGGGCTGTACTTGAGGACCTAGACGGCCATGTGTGACCTCGGGGCCGCAGGTTCCCGACCCCTGATTTATAATAATCATCTTTCCCACAACCCAGTTAGGTGCTGGATGTTTTATTAGCTCTGGTTTATAGATACGCTTATAGGTTCATAGGTATGACTTTGGGCAAATCATGTAACTGCTCTGAACTTTTATCTCCCTTCAGATACTTACTAGCTGTGTGACCGCTGTCTGCCTCAGTTTCCTCAATTGTAAAATGGGGTTAATAATGGCCTCTGCCTCCCAGGGTCACTGTGAAAATCAAATGAGATAATATCTGTAAAATGCCCAGGACATAATAGGTCTTCCCTTTCCCTTCCTGAAATATGTGGGGTGAAACTGGAGTAGAAGGGTGGAAGAAAATAAGCATGTCTTCAATGGTTACTATGTTCAAGGCATTGTGCTAAGTGCGTTACAAAAGTCTCATTTGATCCTTACAACAACACAAGGAGATAGGTCCTCTCATTATTTCCATTTTATAATTGAGGAAACTGAGGCATACTGACTTGCTCAGGGTCAGACAGCTAGTAAGTGCCTGAGGCTAGATTTGAACTCAGGTCTTCCTGACTCCAGGCTCAGCACTCTATCTGTCATGCCACATAGCTTGCCTTCCCAATTATGAGAGAAAGCAAAGAAGGCCTCTAACATGTTGGATAGATCCCCGTTTAAATTTTGGGGAGGATGTGGATGAGAATCATACAGGATGAATGGGTGTGTATGGGGTGTAATTTGTGTGGTTGGAGAGAAGTTCCAAATTGATGAGATCTATGCGCCGTGAGTATTTGAACTTCAGAAAGTAAATGAATTGCCCCTTTTTTAATCTGGCAAATCAAATATTTGGCATATGTTGTTTACTATAAAACAATTGAATGTCTAGGGCAATTTGTTTCTGATAGCTCTTGAAGAATATGAAGCATTTAATTTTATTAATAATATTACCTGCTTTAATAAACAGTATGGAATTGTGGAAAGGGTGCTGGGGTGTGGAGTCAGAAAGGTCTAATTTGGATTCAAATACTGCCTCTGACACTAGCCGGCTATGTGGCCAGGCAAGCTAGCCAACATCACTGGGGCCCAGGCCTTAGAACTTCACCTACATTGTCAGAGATGACTCCAAAAGAGGGGGGTTATTGTGCTATCTAAGGTAGCCCGTTGGTAGTTTGATTGAAATTACACTAAGTTGGAAATTAACTTAGGTAATAGCATTATTTTTATTAGATTTGTAGAATGATTAAGAAAAAATTATGAAGATGAAATACAAGCACATTATGGTTTTTATACTTAGAAAAGATAGACAATTAAAAATAGAAAGTACAGCTTTTAAACTAATAAAGTATATTCTATTATTTTTGCCCTATCTCCCCCAAGGTTAGCACAGTTCCTGGTACAGAGTAAGTAATTAATAAATGTTTGTTAACTGCCAGAAAATAATAACTTAACAGTAGGGACTTCCTTGACAGGAGGGACTGTCATATTTCATCTGTCAGTTGTGATCACCCAACACAGTCTTGCAAATAGTGGTAAGCTAATAAATATGTTAATTTGCTGAACTGGAAGAAGCTTGCAAATAACTCCTTGTGCACAAAGTATCATGTTCTCTATTGTTTTTTTTTAAGATAAAGACACATCTTTGTTAATATAAAAACCAGGGGTGAATTTTCATAGTAAACAACTGGTTTCTGGTTTCTGCAATATAATGAAAATTACTTTGGAACCCCATTCCTGGTCCCCCAAAAGAATAGAGATAAATTTTCCAAATGTATTTGATAAGAAAAACTGTAGCCATTTCTAAAGGTTAGTTCTAAAAATCTAGAATTGAACATCATGGATGCCTAGGGCTTAGAAAGAAGGGTCATACAGATATACACGCAAACATACTTAGACTCTTGCCCTTCCAGCCCTTTCTATTATATGGGAATATTCCTGGGACTAATGTTTGGAGTAAAAGGATTATCAGCTAATTCTAGTAGGAGTTGCTATTCCAGCCCTTCCCTACTCCTAAGAATGACATAGTCCATATCATGGTCCACTGTCAATCTTCTTTTACAACAGACCCCACTGACCCACCCTAGCCGAGGAGGCTCAGTGGTTAGACCTAAAATTTGGTGCTGGTTGGTGGTGGGAGAAATAGGGGTTGGAGTAGAGGAAGTTGAGCTCAATGCTTATTGGAATTACTATATAGAGGTGTGTTGTTCTTTGAGGGTGACTTTGCTTAGTTAATAGACCTTTGCTATCAATGCAGATTTTCTTTGTTCTGAGGGTTTCCATGTAAAGAATGTACTCTTTCAAAATGTCATTGAACCTATTTTTCAAAATTTTCAAATATGATTACAAAACTCAGCCAATTTTTCAGGAAGCTATTTATTAAATAAATGAAGATTGGTCATTAAATACCTAAATACAGACAAAATACTGTGAATAATGCATGCACTTATCACAAAGACAATAATGAGTATTTTTCAATGATTTCCTCAATTCAAGAATTTTAAGGCTGTACTAATACAAATATCTAAAAACAATAGAAACTCACATTACATTAGTAGCAAATATACATACATTGAAGCTAATTTTTGTGCAGCAAAACTTTTATTAAAAATACACATATACACACCCACAGACATGAGGAAAGAAACAATGTGCTGACATAATTGAAAGGTGAAAAACACATTTGCATGTAAAAGGGATGTGAACTGCAAAATGAAAATGAATCCAATGATATATTCTTTAAGCAACACCAAAAACTTTAGTCCGATGATTCAAAAAAAAGCCCACTGACATATTAATGAAATAAAAGTGACACAGTAACATCTTTTAGTATATAAAACCTCGTGCTTTCAATTTCTCCTCCATTTTAGTTCTTTTGTTTTCATGTTTCCTTCACATACAATAATCATAGCAGCATTTCCCCCCAAAAAATTACTTTTTAAAAAATGGAAGTGAAACAGGCACAGACTATATAACATAATGCCTCTCTGTGTATCTGTGTGTGTTCCACCTTGACTCCATTAAACCACTAAAAAGCAGCTTGACCTTTACTCAGATAGTGGAATAAATTTCCCAGAGGGAGACATGTAAATGCCAACTCAAAGAAAAAATAACAAAATATTTTAAAAATCAGTACTTTTTCATTAAGATTCAACTGAAAATTATGATTAGTGAACTGCTCTAAGAGAGGCAGTGTAGCTTACTGGATAGAGAGCCAGTGTCCAAACCAGGCTAACCTAGGTTCAAGTGACTTGGCCTGCCACTTCCCTCTCAGTATTCCAGACCAAGGGTGTCAAACTCAAATAGAAACAGATCCCCGAAGGCCACAAATTGAATTAGGAAACCACAAATTAACATTACTTACATTGCATAGTATTTTTATTTATTTTGTTAAACATTTCCAAATTTCATTTTTAACTGGTTCAGACCAGACTCTGGAGTTTTGGGGGCCAGGAGTTTGACACCTCTGTTCTATGCACATCTTTGAGACTCTAAGTCAGACGGTGGTGACCTATGTTGACAGTAGGAACTTCCTTACTTAGTCCCTATCCCTAACCTGCTGAACATTTAATGGATGCCTCATTTAAAATTATTTGATATAATTAATTAGTATCATCTTAGACCTTTCTTGGCTAAATTCTGAAGGTCGAAAGACCATAAAGAAATACAATGGGGCCTTGAAGTCATACTTACAATTGATCCCCCATCCTCATCCCCAAAAGAAAGCCCTCACATTGAGTTAAATGTAATATTCATTCTACTGCAGTGTTAGTGCTGGACTCTAAAATCAATAAAAATAGTAAATGTGCGGATCCGGCAACATTTGAAATATTGCAGTATGTTTCCTGCCACTAGGATTTAGAAGCTGATGAGTTAACAAACACATTTTCAGGTTATAATTCATGGGATATAAATTACATGAGCTCATTATGGAGCTAATTTGGCAAATCTATGCCTAGCTTCAGCAGTGAAAAATAGAGGTCTAGAGATCTCTGAATCTGAATTCAAGATCTGGGAATCAAAAGGTGTACAGTGGTATTTATGCATGTGTATGACATACATATATATAAAATTAGAAATATATATGTATATATACACATGTACATATAGTAGTACACATATGGTGTAGAGTGGTGTTTATGTGTATGTATATGTATATGTGTATATATGCATATACACACATATAAAATTAGAAATATATGTGTATATGTACATGTACACATGGTCATATACCCATATGTGTTTGTATGTATGTATATATTTATATATATATATATATATATATATATATATACACAGATACATATGTACATAAGAAATTTGTTTAAAATTTTCTTCTAGTCTAAAAGAGCTGTGGGCACATATATTAAATCTATAGAAAACTAAAGTGGGAGGGAGGCACAAAATATTTTAATAACAGGCTTCTTGGTAAATCTAATCTATTGTTAAGAATAATGTTTTATTGGGCTAGCCTGGACAAAAACCCGCTATGTAGGAGACCGTAAAACAAAGGAACTGAAGGGACAAAGAATCTCTGAAGAAACATTTTGCTTGAAGCACCCAATTGCAAAAAGAAATGAACTGTTTTTATCTGACACTAAGGCCAGCCAAATGGCCATAAGAAATATTACTGAAATAATTTTCATTGTTTTATTTGATGCTTTATATGTCTCATTGAGTATTAAACGTTGGCAGCATCCTTGGGAGAAAAAAATTTATAATTAGATTTTGGCTCCCTCTCCATCCTCCATCTTGATAAAACTAGTTTTAGTATACTAGAAATCAAAGCAACAACGTCAGTAGCGAAATCTCTCTATAATGCAGCTGCTGACAAGTAGCTAGCAGGGGGCACAACCAGGGGCTCTAATAAATCAAAACCGTTATCGATTTCTTGATATCAGACTTTTCTTAAAAGAAACTTGCTGCTACAACCCCTTTGAGGCCCAAAGGGGTATGGTGGATATTATGCTGTTTGAGGGGTCAGGAAGACCTGCATTTAAATACTGCTTCGGATAGCAGTTGTGTGACCTTTGAAAAAGTCACTTAACCTGTTCACCTCAGTTTCCTCACCTGCACAATGGGGATAATAATAGCCCCTACCCCACAGAATTGCTATGAGGATAAAATGAGACAATATTTGTAAAGATCTTTTCAAGCACTACGTAAATCGTTATTAGTGAACAAGCATAAGGGAGACTTTTCATGTGTTTCGGTGCCTTTTAAAAAAGGCTTTACAGGAATGAGTTACTTCCAATCTAAATACATTTTCCTAATAACCAGATTTGATTGCAGGGTGTTTTTTCATTAAAATAAAAAAATTGAAAGCCTATGCATAACTGGAATTTTTTAACTGGTATCAAACTGCCCCATCTCCAGTTCAGCATCTCGCTGAAAATGCCTGGCAAAGAATGGTTCCAGAAGTCATAATGGAACCCAGGATGGAATCGAGAACCAGACTGAATGAGAATGTCTCACTTTTGAGAGCTCCAATACTTTAAGAATACTTTCTAACTAAAATCATAAATATTTCGCAACTAAAACAAAATTCCCTAGATCTTCTTACATTACAACAATAAGGAAATAATATCTTGCGATGACATATGTACCTTAAAATATTCAGCTAGATCATTCAATCTCAGTAATCCAGGTCCAAGACACACACAATAGTTTACTTTCATAAGCTGGATCAATTTCCTTGTACAAACAAGACTGAGAAGAAAAACCTTTTTTAAAGTTTGGAAGAATTTTTGGTAATTTTTTGCAGTTTTTTTCCCTTTGAAAACATCGAGAACAACATGGAAAAGATGAGAGGGAAAATTGCTCAAAACCCTTTGACCTAACATGGGCTCATTCCTGTGGAACAGGAAATTTGAAGTTTGGCACCGCCTGTTTACCACAGTGTTTCCTTTTGCAGAAGGCACTAAGTACTGGCTCAAAATACACTGTTTAGGAAGTCTTAAGTACTATTGTTAATTGGTACAGCCTCTTAGCACAGTTTTTCAGTTCAACTACAATAAGTGATTATAGCAGCAATAATGAACACTTCTACACAAACACCACCAGCATAAACACGGTGCCTACAGACACAGAGAAATCTCAACAGTGACTTCATTCAACTTTACACAATGCATAGAAATTGCAATAGTTTATGGCAATAATTCAAAAAACATAGGACTTATTAAAGTGAATATCTAATAAGTACTATTTTAAAAGTTGGACTGTAATTTTACGAGTGGTACAATTATAAAAAATCCAGTTAGATAAAGTTAATCTTGGTGTGACATTGAGAGGTCGAGTATCAGCAATGTTTCTGTCATTTCATGCAGTACAAATCATTAACTGCAAAGTCTGATGTGAACGAGCTGTCCTCCTGAATTTAAGTTTTCTAGAGGAACCATGCTAAGGAACCTAATTTGCAAAATTTAAGACTTAATGAAAGTAAAAAAGAAAAACAACCAAAAATAAAATGTGCAAACGATTAAGATTTAACTTGGCTGGTGATTCCCTTGCTCTACTTAGAAATGACCTAACATAAACTAGGCTAATTGCTTTTTAAAGCTCAAAGTTAAATGAAAGAGTAATGTAAAATATAATTTCTGATTCCAAGGTAAAACAAAGAACATGAAAAGCCTGGTGCAGAACAACTGGGCCAGTTAAATGTTTTTGAACAAAAAAATTTTTTTTCATTATTCCTGAACCATGAACTGGCAAACTGTTGTCTGTAAGATGGAAATCTAAGTAAATTCCTGTATTTAAGCTTGATTATAGATCATGAATATTAGGTTTATGAGAGAGAAATAAGCATTACTTTCCATCTCTACATTCTTTTACTATAAATCTCTCTGAACATCAGTTCATATTCTTTATTTTTTCCCCTCTCCCTATTGATTCAGCTTAACAGTTTTCCAATTATGGAAACAGGGCTTAAAAAGACTTGAGAAAATGATCTCAGATTCCAAGTATGATGAAAAGAAAATGTATACAAAATCATCACCAGCATAATAAAGGACTGTTATGACCTAAAATATAGCTCATAGCTGGATACTGGGAATATCCAATTAATTTCTGAAGTTGATGTTTTCAGGAGTAGGCTCTCAAGCTAATGAAAAAGCTCCTTTTAATTTCATCATCCATTACCAGGATTTATACAGTTACCTGTGATTTCATGTTTGTATCATGCTACTTGCCCACTCAGGGCTTTAGGCAATTCTCTAAGACTATAAATTACAGAGAAGGTGCTGACCTGCATATTAGAGGAAGTGTCTCACCACAGGACCTGTCCCATCTCTATCCAAATCTGAGAGCTTGAGAAAAAGTATATTTTCCACAGTCATCAAAGGTAAGATAGTGTTTATAAATGTGACACAGAAGGATGGCATTTAGATTGTGTGCAGTTATGTGCCCATCTAATTTCAAGAGGATCCAAGATCAGTATCAGATGAGCATTACACAACGTTAAAGTACCCCTGCAGAAACTGGCCCATTTGTAAATTGGCTGATGCAACCTGCCTCAGTAGATTTAGGGTTTAAAAAGCAATGAACTAGACTTGTAAAAATAGATTTTATTGAACAATAATGAGAAAACAAACACATTCATAGAATTTTAAAGTTGAGAACATGTCAAAAGACTCTAAGGTTACATTTCTAAATTTTCTCATTTTTAAAAATTCATTACATTTAAAAGTTAAATTAGAAAAATATGTTGAATGGAGTTTTTCTCTACACTTGGACAGGTCTCACAAGACTATCTGCAGATGGGCTAAGTCTAAAGAAAGCATTTTTCCTTCTTTTCTAATAGGTGAAATGTACATGGAAAGCAATTATTAAAAGTATTTTTGCTTTAAAATTCTGTCTAATTTTTTTTACATTTTCTTGCTTTTTTGCAGCATAGCTGATGTGGAAATGATTTGCATAACTTCGTATGTATATGGGTATCATATTTCTTGCCTTCTCAATGAGTGAGGGAGAGAATTTGGAACTAAAAATACACAAAATTAAAAAAAAATAACATTTTGTGTCAATGGTAGCATACCATGCTGGTAATAGAAACCTTTTTTTCCTTAATAGCTATGATTCTATCTTTGCAAAGGTGAGATTCTGGCAAATCATTTCAGATTTTTTGTCAGAAGGCATTATAGAATCTAAGTTAAGCAGCCTAGAAAATGTAATATTTATATCCATATTCATATTCACCTGGGTGGGGTACAATATCAACCGAATAATACTAACAGGAGGAGGCGGTATCAGTAGCCCCTCTCTCTACAATGGAAATCTATTTGCTGTTCATCTAACAAAGGATAAGGGGAACTTTTTTTTGTTACTGGAGAGATAAGATCTCATCCTTCCTAGACCTACACAGTATCAACCCAAGAGAGAGAACCTTTAAAAAGAGGGCTTGGGGGCCAAGATAGTAGCTGACTGGACACCTCCCCCCCCACCCCATGGAATCAGTCATGACTGAAATACTCAGAAATTTCCTCTTTTCTCAGGAAGGCAATCCTTCCAATCAAAGACTAAATGAAATATGCTTAACATTTGAGGCGAGTTTGGGAGAAAAAAAATAAGCATATGTTTTTGTTTGGTTGTTTTCAAAAGGAATCTAGGTCTCCTTTGGGGGCCTCTGAAGACAGAGAAAAAAAACATAAGTAGAAAAATCCTCTTCCAACACAAAGATCTAACTCATTTGAGAGTTAATTCACTGAAATTGAATTTTAGGCTCATTTGGGGGTAAAGAAAGAAATGAACAAATGAAAATTAAAAAGTAAATATACAGGCTGTCCCAAAAGTCTTAGAGCAGTTCTAATGTCTTAAAACTGCCCTAAGACTCTTGGGATGCTCTATACAGCTAGGTAATAAGAAAACTGAGGGGTGTGTGTGCACCTATATCCTCTTTAAAAAGTGCCTGGGAACCAGAGAAGTAGTATGATGCAGCAGAAACAGTGCTTGGATTTGGAGTCAGAGGGTCTGGGTTCGAGTCCAGATATGGCTCACTTGGTCAATTGTGTGACCTTGGGTTGGTCATCTAACTTCTCTTCTTCCATAAAATGAAGGACATTGACTACTTTGCCTCTAACATCCCTTGTAGCTCCAGGTCTATATTCTTCCATGACCTTTCTGGATACATTGCTTCAGAAAGAAGCAATGGAGGCACTGGCTCAAAAAGTGACTTAAGTTCAGAATAAAATAAATACATTTTGTTTAAAAAAGTGAGAGGGCAGTTTGGTCTACTAATTGGTAAACTAGCGTATCTGCCCCCAAAATTTAGAAAGCAGGCTATTTACCAGCAATTGAGGCAATCAGGGTTAGGTGACTTGCCTAGAGTCCCATAGCTAGTAAGTATCTGAGGCTGGATTTAAACTCAGGTCCTCCCTACTCCAGGACCAGTGCTTTATCCAGTCTGCCACCTAGCTGCCCCTCCAACATATATTTCTGATAAAGGTACCTCCCTCTCCCTAGCCCCAGCTTGTATTCATCCTTTGCTAAGTTCTTGTTTCATTTCTTTAAAAAGCCTCCATATTACTGGAGCATGAAATTATAGAGACTTTGGTTTGCTAACAAACTGGATAAATCATCTGAAGGTGTTGGATCTAGAATCGGGATCAATGATCTGGATTGTTTATCAAGTTAAGGAATGCTGCCAATTTTACTACTTTGGAGACCCCTCTCCATAGCATTCAGAATGAGGATGGTCTCTTGCCTGGTCCATTGACTCCCTAGCAGTCTACTCACAGAAAATGATGGCAATATTTGTATGTCTTTAGGGCATAATGAATATATGCACATAAAAGAGAAGGTACAATTTCTAGATATTTAAGAAATAATAAGACACCTTCCCTCCCCGCATTTCTTAGTTTGCTTATCATGTGTATGATTTATTCATTGGAATAAGAGTAAAAGGAAGCCAAATTCCTGGCTGAGGCAGTAGCCGTCACAGTGTCTTCCACAAATGAACAAATTATACAATGAATTTTTAATGAGTTAATGTGCATAAACAATGTTGAATTAGATAAAACACTTTATTTTGGCATATGCTGTTCTACATTATTCTTTCAAATACAAATTAACTATTGTAACTATTTGAGGGCAGAGACACTGTCTTAGTCTTTCTTCTTTGAGTACCTCACTGAGTCTAGAAATGTTCAACAAATATTTTGCTGATTTAATTTAATTTGATTTCATAACTTTGTCTTGGAGAAGAAGCATGGTATAAAGGACAGAGGCAGCTAAGTGGTACAATGGAAACAGCCTTGGGTCTGGAGTCAGGAAGACTTGAGTTCAAATGAGGTCTTAGACATCAGCCATGTGACCCTGGGCAAATCACTTGACCTGTCTGCCTTAGTTTCTTCATCTGTAAAATGGGACCTATCTTCTGGAGTTATTGTGAGGCTGAAATGAAATATGTAAAGTGCTTTGCAAAAACTTTAACGCACTTTATAAATGCTAGTATTATTCCTATATTCACTTTGGAGTAAGGGATACTTAGGTTTGAGACCTGACTCCGCTACTTAACAGCCATATGGCCAAAGGCAAATCACTTAACTTCTCAGTGACCCTGGGAATTGTCCAAGAAGATATTGCAGACACTGTTCATCAGCATGGATGAGCCAATGAAAACATCAGTTTGGGTCCTCCTCACACCCCCTCCCAAAACGAAAGGGAAAAAGCTTCATCGAGTTAAGTAATTTAATTGCATTACACCTATAGGCTAGGTAACATTACTTAGAACGGTCCATGGGAATTTTGGCTAACACAAAATTTCCTGAAAATATAACTGACTTGATCTTCACCAGCATTTCATCAGACTTCTCTAAAGTAAACTGCACAGTAATATTAAGAAAACTAAACAAAAATGGTAATCTTCTCTAAACAGGTCTCATATAATTCATAAGTATTTGCATTCGAATACTTATGGCTCATACAGCTGAATAGCTGCAAAACCACATGCTATCTATTGCCTTTCCTCATTATCCCACCTTTGCTAAGAAAGTGCTAGGGATAGATGGGTAAAGTATAGTCAATTTAGCGTTCCCCTTTTCCATGGGAAAATGGATAATGCAGCATTAAACGAGATTTATTTCACAGTGCTAGAGGATGCCAAAAAAAAAAACCGAGCTTCTTACCTAAAGTTAGACGTAACACTGTTTTTCTACCAACTTAAACCCCCCAGGAATGATATCATAAAGATATGACTACTTTTCTTTAGGTATTCGGCATCTGAGATGCTAGTATTTGGGATAATGGGATTAAGTGCTTCTCCATAAGATCTCAATCATCCTCTGCTATTGGTCATTTGAACAACTTTGACCTAGGAGAAGTAACAGCTGAACATGAATAGAACTTTACATTGACATAATTTGGTAATGAGTACAGTAAGCACACCCTCAGCACACACAGTAATGGAATAATACTTTACTTCATGAATTATTTGGATACCTGAATATGGAAAAAACCCATCAGCTTTCTTCATGTTAAATGAAAGTAAATGTGGATGCCTGAAGTAGGGCCTTGTTGAGATGCCAAATGTAATTATTCACAGAATCATAGAAAATCTTAAGAGTTGGAAGGGACCTTAAAGATCTACCTAGAATAAGACCCTCTTTGTAGTACATTAGTAAGGAATCCATTCTACAATTTCCCTGATCATCTAGCTTCTACTTAAATTCAGGAGGTGATCTACTCCATTTTAAAACAGTTTTAAATGTTAGGAAGTTCCTTCAATGCTGAAACAACAAGTGAATTTCAATAATTCTTAAGAGTTTGGTTATTCACCTGAAGAAACATTTAAGCAGGTCACCAAAATGTGATTCACCATAATTGAGTCTGGTTTGTTGAATTAAACTCTTTTCAAAGTCATATCCTGAGTTAGAAAGCATGAGAAATGCAATCTGAAACATAAATATGGAGTCAAAGGACCAAATTAGACACTTGGAGATTTCTCAGGACATACACAGAACATAAAAATTTCCTTCTCTCATTCCCAAATGTTTTCTTAAAATCTACACATTGGAATCCATGCGCTCAGGTTTTTCAGTACAAAGTCCTCCAAACAAACACAAGATGAAAGTATAGGAATTAAATATACGGATATTCTATTCAAAAACCAGCAGATGTGTATACAGAATGTTATATAGTCAAATAAAAACAGGTCTCTCTATTTGTGCCAATGTGAAAATGACATTTACGTGAGTGGACCCAAAGTACAATTCTTTATTTTTTGAACCGAGAATGTAAACTTTACAAGCATGTAGCTTTGGGGGCACTGTTTGTACCATGAGATTGTCTTCTATAATTTAGTAGTGATCACCATGTCTCGTGATACTACTAAAAAAGCCCCTTTCATTATGGGTGGAATAATCTTTCAAATAAAAAACTATGGAAGACATTAGTGTAGAAAAATATTTAGTGTTTGAAATGGTCACCTTTTGTGGGAATATATGCCAGTCTTTTCTGTGCTAATTTTTCAGAACACAGAGGATAAACTAGTATTTGGTTTGATGTGAATTCTCTTTAACCTGGCTTTAAGAAAGTTGGATGGTAGAGCTGAGCAGAAAATATACATTTAAAAAAACCTTGTGTGATGAATTTGATTTAGCTAAGGCATACATGGTTGTTGATGGTTACTGCTCTGTCATGGAGAAAACCCAGTTCTTTAAGAATGACTTAAATTACAAATCTTCTGAATTGTATATTTCAGCAGTATTTTACAAAGTAAGGGTTCTCTTCTACAGTATTAGTTAGGATAGAAACCTCAAGGTAATAGGAAGTAAGAAGCCTTTTCCAGAACTGAACAACTTATAATTAAACTGTGTCCTCCCAACTCCTTTGCTAAAAAGGAGATGTTTTACTCAAGGTAGCATGTCCCCACTTGGTGTGACTTCACTAATACCATTTAAAGGGTTCTTTATATTCATCTTAAGTAAAAGATACTTTAAATTGAAGTTTTGATGCAATTGAACAAATTTAAATGATGACAAGATTAACCAGGATGGGTTTTTTTTTTGCTTGGTTCATTTAGCACCTCCACAAACATCATATATAGGATTTTTCTTGCAATGTATCTGGGTTTGCTTGTCATTTGCAAGATTTATTTATTCATCAGGATAAACATAACATGCCACAAAACCACAACATGAACCCACATAAGACGTTAATGCTAAATCAATGTTGGAACATGCAAATATAAATCCACAATTACATGAGTTTTTAAGTGCTTTCGTAGAAGTATTTCCTTTTATTTTAGAGGTAACCCATTTAATATGGGTCAGCCTTGAACAAACTGTGGTTTATGAATGCAGAGAAATATTGTGCAGTAAGAAATGACAAATATTAGGAAATAAGAGAACCATGGGAAGAACCATGATACAGAATGAAATAAGCAGGATGAGAAGAACAATATACATAATGATTGCAACAATGTAAATAAAAAGATCGCTAAAAGGAAGTTGGACTCTGAATAAAGAAAAAGCCAACAATGTTCCTGGAGAATACACAAAGCAACATACCTCCTTGCTCTGGGCAAAGATGTGGGGCACTATGAGTGTGGAATGTTGCATCTTTTTTCACATATGGTCTCTTAATCAGGTTTTTTCTTTTTGTCTAAATTTTTTTTTTCATTATGAGAGATAGTTCATTTTCCAGGGATGAGGAGTGGACCTTGGTGGGAGATATCCACAAATGATTGTGATATAAAAACAAAAGCCACCCATACAACTTCTAGAGGAAAGGGCAATTCTTAAGAATAACATAGAAGGAAAAATAGAAGAACTTTTGAGAAGAGTTTGGTGAAAGTAATCAGGAGAGGGAGTTTGTGGTTCAGAATGAACAGAAATACTGATGGCTACAAGGAGGCCGGGGACAGCAGTAAAAATATTGCCTACCATTACTGCTAATCCTCAGCCCTTCCTTATAGATTTAATGTAACTACACTGACATCTCTGGTGAGTCTGTTACTATTCTCTGCCCTGAAACACCAGAACGTGTATCTACACAGAGTAATACAGTACAATATGTCAGTGCTCGGTAATTAAAGTAAAAGCTGATCTCTGCAAAGTCTTCTATTCCTTCTTCTCAATTCCCCTCAAAGAAATGGCCAAAAATACCATTATATGGGCAGCTAGGTGGCGCAGTGAGTAGAGAACCAGCCCTGGAGTCAAGAGGACCTGAGTTCACATCCTGCCTCAAACACTTGACGTACAAACTGTATGACCTTGGGCAAGTCACTTAACCCCAATTGCCCTGCCTTCCCCTCTCATTTTTTTTAAATACCATTACAAAAAAAATCGAAAGCCCAACAATGTCAAAGACAGAATTGCCATTCTAGCTGCCTGCCAGGAAGGATATAACCCATATAAGGCAAGTCCATAAGTTAGAGCTATAGAGAAAAAAGGGAGGAATTCTGTCACAGGAGTTCTTAATTATTGTGATCAAGTCTGGCTTAGTAACATAAAGGAAAACAAAGCCAATGAGAAGGAGACTTGTCCCTGGAATTACACTAAATAAATACAGAAAATACCAATAAGCTCTATATAACTGATATCAGTTATAATGCTGTCTTGATGAATAGACATTTCTCCACTAGTGAAATGCCCAAGACAGCTGCCAAGGCAAGCTAGCTTTGGATCGAATGTGTTGCTACATCTGCTTAGTTACAGTGTCGTACTGAAAAAATGGCTTTGTGTTTTTGGTTTTTCAGGTTTAAATGCTACTCTGGGTTGGGATTTCCCTCTGTTCGTTTGCCTTTAAAGTACCTTACGTATTCTGACTTGTTCGAATCACAAGCTTCAAAAGTGGAAATATGTAATCCTTGGAAAGCTAAGAAAGAGCAATATTCACAAACTACTCTTGATAAAGAATGCTCTCACGTTTAATGTAGAACAAATTTATTTAAGAAGCTGCTTTAAATTCATATATGTCTGGTAATAAAAATGATACAACCTGAAAAGTTTTAGCTGTCAATTATTCTGCTATTTCAACTAGATGGTCAGGTAAAGTGGATGGAAATCAAAGCAAGTATTACCAAACTTTAATAATGGAGTAATGGTTGTGAGGAGGTGTTGAGGATTTTGTTTGCAAAAATTTGTTAGTCCTTCTGTAATCTAAATAATTACCCTTCCCCTTCAACCACCCTCCATTGTGATCTTCCATACAGTTTGATTATGGAGAGATTTGTGAGTCTCAGTAGTTTTGTTACCTGGGAAAAAGACGCTAATTACAGGGTAATTGACACTGCATTCTCACAGGTCAGAAAGACCTGCCACTGGTAATCAACATTCACTTTACAACAGCAGAAATCAGTTGTACTAACAGTCTTTTTGTCATGACATCTTTGCATATTGTTGAAAGTAATATAAGTATTCCAAAATAAATCTCTTTATCACAGAAAAAAGAAGTGCTAGTTAAAAATACTGGGCTTTTCCTATAGACCACAGGAGTCAAAATTCTGAGAAGATTAAAAAGAAAGAAAAGGATGAAGATACTTGGTCTGTTTCAAGTTTATACCAATACCTTTTCCTTCTCTGAATGTGACTGAGTACAAACAAGTTATGTAAGGGAAGCACTCAGAGACAAGGTTGTCTCCTCCTGGTTAGGTTACAATTTTAAAAGATAAGAAAATCATTGATTAAGTAAATGGAGAAGTCAGCCCTTGTGGGGGAGACACATTACTTCCATCAGGAAAATTAAAAAAAAATCCTTTTCTATCTTGTGTTGCCTGAATGTACTTTGCATGTGTAAAATCTACAGTTTTAATAACTCACCCATAAATAGTTTTTATTTTGTCCTAACCTATAAATACTAAGTTAGTAATACTAAACTATCTCTATTGAATTATTTGTAAAAAGAAAAAATATATTATATATTTATATTTTTATAAAGTTAGTTAAGACGGGACAAGGGGATGGGATGGGGAAGTCATGGACAATCACAGTTGATGTGTATTATTGGGCACAAAAAGAAATTGAGTCTGAACTCTTAAAATTGTCCTGCTTAAGCAAGCCCCTGAAGTGGTCAAGTGGTGTCTGAGGAAGAATCATATGAGGCAGAGACTATGAAATTGCCACTACTGGAATGGCTAGCCATCGACTGGGCAGCTTGCTGGCTTAAATTGTTACAGATCAGCACCAGCTGGTTGCTCTGTGCTTCAGAGAGAGTGCTGCAACTCTGATACACACTGAAGTTGGTTTTCCTGCCAGGGATGTTGCCTTTCTCACACATTGTTTTCACCATCTTGGCCAATTTATTCTTGCCCAGTGCCTGGCAGTTGTACCAATGGAGCGCAGCCAGGTTTACTACGGGCTTGATGGATAAATAAAATGGGGCATCCTCGTACCGCATGGCCGGGGGCCTCCGTTGGGCATACTCTTTGTAGTCCTGCACCGGGCAGGTCTGGGGAGCATGTTGGGTAGCATACACTCTGGAGTCAGTTCCTCCTCTCTTGGTCTTGGTGTTCAGGTCACCAGTGTCCTGGCCCATCCACTCCAAATATTCTAAGCCCGTCTCAGTTACCCGGAGCCGGATATCACCCCATTTCAAGGTGGATCCGTGAAAGCCTGTGCAGTGTCCAAAAGCTTTAGTGTTGTTGAGCCAGACAAGGTTGAGCAGCCCTTCGGGGTTATAGCGGCTCAACAACCCCCTTTTGCGTAGAATGAGCTCATCGGCAAAGGTGAGTTTCATGGATTTATGTGGTTTGTTTCCTTTCCCTTTGCACCGGAGTTCGATTTGCTTTTGTTTCAGGGCCTCTTGGGATCTCTTGAATTCCTTATCCCTTGTGATGCTGTAGCCATACCTGTGCTCCTTGAGGTACCTCTCCAAACCACACTGGTAATTAGCCAAGCTGTTTGGCTCATACTCAGACCCATCTTTCTGTCTGGCATCAACAAAGAAAGAAGCAAGATAGTCATCCAGTTCCTTGCAAGGAATGACGTAAATTTCCCTCGTTTCAGAAGGATATTTGGAGATGAGGAACTCCCGGAAATTGCGAAGAGCAGTCTGGGTGCTTCGGATAGTTTTCTCATTCTGTTCCCTGCTGAGATCAGCTGCTTTTTCATCCTGGTCTGCAACAAATATGAGGGAGGGAATGGGAAGGGGAAAGGAAAATGGAGAGAAGGGGGAATAGAAAAAGTGATGGTGAGTTCAAACAATGTATTTGCGATACTCCCAAATAAAATTTCCTTTTAGGAACAAAAAAAAGAAAAAGAAAAAAAAGAATCGATTTCACAAAGAGCATTGGAAAACGCCATTTACATACCTTTCTCACGTTTGAAAAGCCAACTTCAGTTTCACAAATGATGTACGAGAGTATGGCCAAAAATTATCAAACTGAGCTTCTTTTGTCACTGGCGCCCAGTTTAGTACATGGAGGTTTGTGGAAAGTCTGAGATTAGAGGAAGTCTTCACTTTGTGACAAATGGGAATAGAAGAATTTATTTTTATT
Source organism: Phalanger gymnotis (assembly GCA_028646595.1). Taxonomy (NCBI): domain Eukaryota; kingdom Metazoa; phylum Chordata; class Mammalia; order Diprotodontia; family Phalangeridae; genus Phalanger; species Phalanger gymnotis. The sequence continues at coordinate 439,982,263 of CM053622.1, forward strand.
CCACTGCGGTGTGCAGGGGCCCCAATTAAAGGAGATAAACCCATTAGGTATCGCTTCATTTGTGAAACCAGAGGTGGTACTGGTTCCATTTTTTTTTGTTAATTAAAGCAAACCTATTTTATTTCTTACTTTAAAAATAGACACTAGAGATTCACAATTTAAAACTCAGTAAACAGAGAAATTCTGAGTAGTTAATCCATTGCTTGCACTTTCAAACCAATATGAAGAAGTGTAGCTTATCAAGGGACCATATTTCAGTGTCAGGCAGGATTTATGACCTGTGACAAAAATATTTGGTATTTCACCTTTAGAGGGTAATAAAGGTAAACATCACAGACGACATAAAATTTCAATTTTTGCTATCATCAAATTTCTATGTAAGAGGCAGTAAGGTGTCATGACTTCATTAGGGTTCTATTATGTTTCTAAGTTCCTATACAATTTCTATATACCATTGATGGGAGTCAATGCGATTCTGTATAACACAGAAATCATCCACTCTTATTCAGTCATTTCTGTGCCATGATACTTAAATTATTTAAATGTTTAAATTTTACTCCATGGCTTTTTAGGGATTCAGGGAACCCAAACCTGTGATTTTACTAGAATGTAGTCCAAGCCTTTGATTTCTGTGTCCTGTAAGGACACAATACTGATCTGCACCTGCTCTGCAACCTAAAGTCACTTTCCGAGGGCACTGAAACATGACTTACCAGTGTCACATGGACAGTATGTCAAAGGCAGGGCTTGAACCCAGGTCTTCATGACTGCAGGATCAGCTCTCTACCACTACACCTCCATCCCGGCTGGTTCTTTTTGTAATAGGTTATTTAATTTAATTTAAAATATGCAATGGCATAGAACAAAAATATTCTAATTAAAGAAGGCAGAATTCCCTCAAGATCAAGAAAATAAAAACCACTTATTATTACATTCAGACACTCTCAAGAATAAACAAAATAAAAATTGGAAATTAAAATATTCAAGAGAAAAGCAGTGCACCCTATTGGCTGGTGAGAGTTGTACATATTAAAATTATTTAAAACACATTTAAAATGAAATTATTCAGGCAACAATTAGGGTAAATGTGTGCTGGAAAAATGTTCTACCGGGCTAAAAGGTCGTTATGAGAGCAGGAAGGCAGAGTGCTGCTGGAAGAGCTGTGATCTGAAAGTAAATTTTCTTGGAAGTATATTATTTCAGAGTTAGAAGAGTCTTCAGAGGTCATCCAAAGTGATCCATATCTGAACAGGAAACACTTTGACAAGTGATGGAAAATTGACTATCTCCCAGAGCTCCTGAATCCCTAAGTAGACAGGTAAGCAGCTTTTCCTTATTTTGGACCAAAATCTGCCTTTCTGCAACTTGTATTATTAATTTTGGTCTTGCTCTCTGGGGCCAAGCAAATCAAACTAGCTTCTCTTAGGAATGGCAGCCCTTTAATGTGAAGATTCTGATCCTTTTATGGAATATTGCCGGGCCCCTCACCACCTTGATCTTTCTCCTATGAACAAACTCCTACTTATCAACATGCCTTTGAAAATGTAGTTCCCAAAGGTGAAAATAAAGCTTCAGATCGAGGCTGGGGAGAAAAAGAGAGGAAAAGGGAGAAAAGGAGAGACTGAAAGGTAGAAAGGGGGGAGAGGGAGGGAAGGGAGAGACAGAGAGGAGGGAAAGGAAGGAGGGAGGGAGAGAGAGACAGAGATAGAGAATCCTTTTCCTAATTCTAAATATCGTTAAGTCTAAAATTGCATTAGCTTTCTGTTGGCTGCTATGTCCCATTGTTGACTCATATTTAGTTTACAGGTTTATAGTGTCTTGGTAAATGTCAGCTTCATGTTACTCCTACTGCCTGTCTCCTCCACTCCTACTTACTCTGCACATGGCTGTCAGAAATCATGAACTAAAGCTGACTGGGGCCACTACAGATTTATATTATCTCATTTCATCTGAGCCCTCCATTTAGTAAGACAATTCTTTTACTTCGCCTTTACTGATTCTCTTTTCCACTCCCTACTGAGGCTGTTCCAAATCTTTTCTTCCTTACTTGAGCCTCCCACAGCAACCTTTCCAGAATCAGGAAGATGATATTCATTCTCATTCACTCATTCTCATTCTCTCATTTTCTCTCTCTCTCTTTTTCTCTTCCCTCCCCTTCCCTCCTCCCTCCCTCCCTTCCCTTCCTTTTCCTCTCCTTCTACTCCTGCTTTTTGGAAGGCTTTGTGGTTGCATGATATATTTTAGACTACTAATAATTTTAATCTGTTCCTATTTTTTGCATTAAATGTTTTATGTAAGCAATACATTGGTAGATTTTTATTTTTCTGATCCATTCTATAGCCTGCTTTTAGTAAAGAAATTGAAATTATTCATCATTGATTCTATAAATTTTAATTTTTACAGAAGTAGTGTGGAGTAGTGCAAAGATGGAAGTTTTTGTCCTATACAAGTCAGCTGTCAGTTGAACAAGATCACAAAGTAATTGGGAAATGTTTAATAAAATAAATAAAAATACAATAAAACACAGATAATGTTAGTTTGTGGTTTTCTAAGCCAATATAAGGCCTGGAGGGATGTGCATCTATTTGAGTTTGAGGGGACTAAATTAGTGGCTAGTGGGTTGGTCTTGCCTTCCAGAAGCCCTGGGTTCAAGCCCTTACTCATACATATTAGCTGTGTGAACAAGGGCAACTCACTCAATTGCTCACGGCTGTAGGCAACTAAACACTACTCTAAATTACTGGCGGGTTTCCATTTCCTGTTTTTTTTTTTTTTTTTGTGGAGAGTGTTGACATCAGGAGCTCCTTACTCTGATGAAATCAGGGGTTTGGAACAACAAAAAAAAAAAGGTTGAGATGTCTATATATTGAACTGGGAGGTCTCCAAAGTCCCTTCCAACTTGAAATATACGATCTTATGATGGGGTATGGGACTCTGGGTGAGAGTTACAGCCTTTTATAGAGTGGGAGCCAGGTATGCCACAATGGATTGTTGCAGCAGGAATGTAAGAGCTTTGGTGGTCAGAAAAGGCGACACTCCTTATGACCAAGCTGGAGGTCAGAGGAGCTCATGGAGGAGGTTTGATGGGAGGTGGGGCAAGAAGCTGGGCAGGAGCTGTATTATCAAGTGGCCAGCCTGACTGGCCATACCATGCTCTCCTGCTGTCTTTGCAAGACTTTCTGTCAGGGATTCTTAAGGTTTTTTTTTTTAATCCTGGGGCCTCCTTTGGCTATTGGGTGATGTCTATTCTCAGAATGATGTTTTTAAATGAATAAGATAAAATACTTAGGGCAGCTAGGTAGTGCAGTGGAGTCAGGAAGACCTGAGTTCAAATTCAGTCTCAGACACTTACTAGTTGTGTGACCCTGGGCAAGGCACTTGACCTCTGTTTGCCTCGGTTTCCCCATCTGTAAAATGGGAATAATCAAGATAATAATTGTAAAGTACTTAGCATGGTGCCTGGCCCAGAATAAGCACTATATAAATATTAGCTCGCATTTTTATTATTGTTATCATTACAAAGGAAACCAATTATATTGAAATCAAATTATCAAAAAGAAATATAGTTATGAAAATATTTCTTTAAAAATAAGTTCACAGACCCCCTGCCAATTAACTTTGGGGAAGGGAAGGCTTTTTTCCCCTTATATTGAGAGCATCTAAGTAGAACTGGTTCCCTTGTTGCTTTACAATCCATCATCTTACCATAAGTCTTCAATTAATATTTGGTGATTAACCTGCTGCTACAACAATATTATCAGCATTGTCCTCATTTCTTCCAAGCATTTTTCTCTGTTTCTTTTGTTTTCAACTCTGAACCTCCTAGACATCAAATCTCTACCTTTTACCTAGCCCCAAACTTAGCTAAGTCCAAATATGTTATTTTTTTTCTTTTGGAGGGAAGAAGGGAGGGCGATTGGGGTTAAGTGACTTGCCCAAGGTCACACAGCTAGTAAGTATGTCAAGTATCTGAGGCCAGATTTGAACTCATGTCCTTCTGACTGCAGGGTTGGTGCTCTATTCACTGCACCACCTAGCTGCTCCCAAATATGTTATTTTTTAAAGAAATGAAACAAACCAAAGATAATATTCTGTTTCCTCTTGCCAAAAATGCAGGATTTCAGCCACTCTATTTTGGGGAGATTTATTTCCAAGAATAGAAGGAAGAAGGTGATGTGAGACCTCTGAGTGACAGTAACTCCCATGACTTCGAGAGAATAAAAAAAGTTAAAGGAAACACTGCCTTTAAACCAAACCATTCCCCCCTCCCCAAATTAAATAATGTGACCATGTTTTAAAATAGCTGATTAAATACATGTTTAGACAGAAAAATAATTTTAAATAGAATTCTTTTAATATTATCTTGACATTATAACTTGTAAATCAATTAGAAGTTTCTCAAATCCATTTGTTTACACGCTTAAACCAAATCAACGTAACTCCCAACAATGCCAGGAATCTTGTATTTGAAGGAACAAGTTGCAATGTATCTTGGGGACATTTATCAGTAATGAATTAAAACTGTAGTGGCAAACTGAGTGAAGTGCAGCCTATTTTTTTCAGCAGCTATATTGGCTCTTCAATGTTGGCATCATCAAAATGTTTTTGGCATGAAAAAAACCCATATATAAAGTGGAAAGGATTTTTTTTGTCTGAATGAACTAGGCATATGGTTTAGCAAGCAAACCCAGGGAAGTAAGCTGCCAGTGCATAAACAAACTTGTGACACTGACATTTGAAACTTGGAAATTGGTATTAAGGACACTGACATTCCAGATTAGCATCTGCAAGGGAATAAATGGTACAAAAAAGCTGAATTTGGGTAAGATCCCAAAGGTCTAGAAGACAGAATGAAGCAGTTAGGGAAAGCAGCCAAGCAGTCATGAATATGACAAGGCTGTTCCAAGAAGACCCTGTTGCATCGAAGGCACAAGTTTTTTTTAAATAGTGCAAGTAGTTATCAAAATAACTTCCCCTCAATTAGCTGCTTACAAAATGTTAAAACCATAGAGCCTCAGTGTATATTGGGATGGACAAACTCTCCAGCGTGTTTACACTAGGAGCGTCTCTACTTCTGTCTGCCACCCAAAACGTTCTGATTCACACTGGGCTCCACGGTACCCCAACTACTACGTTACTATTGTAGAGGCTACTGATGTTCACTGCCATTAGTTACATCACTTCAATGAACTTGGATAAAAGTAAGAAGGTTGGAGAATTTCAGTACATAGCAATAGAAAATGCGGCCTTATCTATAAAATTAAGACTTCTTTAGATGACCCTCTTTCTTTTGCTGAAACTGTTTTTTACATTCCATAACCATGAATGTCATCAACTTATCCTAGAAAACTATAAAGGTAAAGAGGTTTTTATTTTAACCCTTTACCACTCTAGTTCGCCCTATGAAAAACTGCTAACATCAACTTTCTGAAACTCTTTTTAAGCATCTCACTGCCCTGCAAAAAACCCACAGTGTCTTTTCTATTGGTTCTCGAATCAAATGTAAACTTCAGACTGACATTCAAGTCTCTTCCCCCAATTCCTCATGCTCCAACCTCATTAACCATATTTCTCTTTACTAGTCTATGGTTCTGATTGTCGATTTCCAAGCAGTTAGCTTGCCCTCGGCTCTCCATTTCTGAATGATCCTTTTTTTTTTCCTCCTGGAATGTCTGCCTCTTCTCGATCACCAGTCTATGTCCCTTCACTCCCTTAAGATCTCTCTTTGAAACCTACGTTTTGGAGAAAGCCTTCCAAGATTCTTACACCCCCCTAACCACTGGTTATCTTTTACTGAGCACCCTTTTACATTTACGTATTCATTTAGTACTGTCGTCCTGTATAGTTGTTGAGAGGTTAACTTGTAAATGTTCTTCTGTAGTTTCATGTAAAAGAGTCTGGTTTCTACAAAACTGCCACTGATCATAAATGAGGAAGAAGGAAGAGCCAAGAAGGACTATGAGATTAAGAACCTGGGAGACTGGGAAAACTGCAGTGCTCTCAATAGAACGAGGGAAATTTGAAGGAATGGCAGGAGAAAGTGAGAAGATAAGGAATTCCATGTTGTACACATTGAGTTTGAGATACCACCACTATCTGGTAGAGACACTTAATTAGGCACAAGCATATCGACAAGTAAAAACTGTTCTGAGGACAGAATTTTTACATTTATTTTCATGGTTTCAATAGTACATTTATTAAATGGTTTCTATACCTATTAAGGAGACATTTGAAACCTATTTTTTCAACATCACCATCTTTCCGAGGCTTAAATCTTTTTTCCTTTGTTTTTTTTAAATTTATCAATTTATTCTAAATTTTCAACATTCAGTTCCATAAGCTTTTCTGAGGCTTAAGTCTTGAGTGCCATTTTTAACTCATCTCTCATTTGACCCCATATCCAATTAATTAAGTCCATTCTTCCGCTTCTTTTCATTTACCATTGGCATTACTCTCATTTAGGATTATTAAGACCTCAGATCTGGAGGTTTAAGGAATCTGAAAGGCCACCTACTCCAAGTCCATCATCTTAGAGATAAGGAATTTTAAACTTTGAGAGGCTAATTGACTTGCCCAAGGTCACACAGAGTCAATAGCAAAGCTGGGGTTTTAGCACAGGTCCTATGCTTCAGATTCAATATCTGTCAATACTTCAATGCTACACCATGAGGACTACTATAATATTCTTCTACTTGGTTGTCATACCTCAAACCTGTCTCCGCTAGAAGGCATGGAGGATAGGGCGCTGCACTTGGCATCAGGAAGACCAGAGTTCAAACTCCGTCTCAGATACTTATTCTCTCAGTGACCCCTGGTCAATCACTTAACCTATGTCAGCTTCAGACTCCTCATCTGTAAAATGGGGATAAAAGCATCTACCTCCCAGGGTTGTTGTGAAGGTATAGTAAGACAACAAATGTGGAACAGAACACAAACCTTAAAGCACTAAGTGGCAGTTAGCATTATTTTCATGATTATCCTCCTACTAAAGCACCTTCACATTGCTTCCAAATACTTCCTCCAAAAGTATGACTCAGATCACGTCATCTTCCTTGCTCAAAAGCTTGTGATGGTTTCTCCCTGCCTGTGAACAGAATCCAGCTTCCTTACTCTAATGTTACTCAAAGCCTTTCACATAAGCCATACATGCTTGCCATATCCTCACCACAGCCCTCACTTTTCCGTATCTATGTCTTTGCACAAGCTGTTTCCTAAGCCTGGAATTCGGCTCCCCCGCCCCCCCCCCCGCCCCCGCAATATTTCTGCTTATTCAAATTCTCAAAGGCTCAGTTTGAATGTCGCCTGTCTTATGAAACCTCTGTTCTCCCTAACTAAGAGGAACATCTAGCACCTCCAAATTCCCTTAGGGCTTTCAAGGTGCTTGGCACATTCTACTGCGTGTTACAATGTCTTATTTCCTTTATTAGACCATAAGCAAAGACCATAATTCATTTGCTTTTGTATTTCCTGCAGCACCCAGCTCAGGGACTACACAGTAGAAACACAATAGCCTTGTTGAATGGATCAATGAATTAATGATGATGGTGATGATAGCTAACATTTATGTAGAGTTTACTATGTTCCAAGGCACTGTGCCAAGCACTTTACAACTATTGTTTCACTGCATCCTCACAACAACCCTGGAAGGTAATTGCTAGTATCACCCCAATTTTACAGATGAGGAAACTGAGGCAAAGAGAGGCTGTGACTTGCCCAGGGTCACAAAGCTAGTAAGTGTTTGAGGCTGGATTTAAACTCAAATTGTCCTGACTCTAGGCCTATGACTCTATCCGCTACACTACCCTGCTTCTCAGAATCAGTAATTATCTTGCTTGCCTGAAATTTATGAGGCCTTAACAATTTTTGAGAGACAGTATGGAATAATGGATAAAGAGCCTTGAAGCTAGGAAAAGATGGTTCCTACATACATCATACCCATGACAACTTGCTTAATACCTCCATGTTCTAGGTCATGCTAGAACTATATATTGCAGAAAAACTTCTGCTGATCTGCTTTGGTAGAGGGAGCTTCTTCATGTGGAATTCTCTATGCTAATGAAATCATAGATATAATCCCTGTTATGAATGATCTTTACTTTCCTGAACTTTGCATAGTATTTTGAACCTCCCTTATATTCTTATAGTCTATTCCACACGAAACAGACTATAAGCTTCCTGAGGGCAGGAATTTTTTCATTTTTGTCTTTGCATCCCCAGCACTTGGCACATAATAAACACTTAAATATACACTGGAGCTGTTGAGTTGAGTAGTATATGTGGGTTACATTCTTCTACTAGATTACAAACTTGGCTATAGTTATTACATAGCTATATTGTACATATAGTAAGAATTTAATAAATACCTATTGAATGGATGTTTATAATATATTTAAACTCACACCCATTTGTGTCTATTTCTGCAGTATCCAGAAAAAAATTCTAAACCATCACATACCTTTTATGATTTCACTAAAGTATCTGCCTCCGGCACCACCTACAACATCTCCAAATGCTTTAGTGCTCAATTATCTTTCCCAATTAGAAGAATATTTATGTCTTATTGAACAAACTATTTATGTTATGCCTTCTTGTTCAGTCATTCAGTCGTGTCTGACTCTTCATGACCCTGTGGACCATACTGTCTATGGAGTTTTCTTGTCAAAGATACTGGAATGGTTTGCCATTTCCTTCTCCAGGGGAGATTAAGTGACTTGCCCAGGGTCACACGGATAGCTAGTATCTGAGATCACATTCAAACTCGGGTCTTTCCGACTCCAGGCCCAGCACTCTATCCACTGAGTCACTAGCTGCTTCCTATATTATACCTTCCCCTTCCCCAAAACTATTCTTAACTCTCACTATGACCTCTACTCCTTCATCTCAGGTTGCACTTTCCCCACTTCACAAGCTTTACCCTATTGTTAACCCATTCAACTTCTCATTATTCTCTCAAATCCCTCATCTTTTAGCCATACCTTCTTCACCAAAACCCAACCCTAGATTACTCCCAACTTGGAGTAATTATCCTGTTATCTCTCTTCCTTTTCTCAAATTCCTAGAACAAGCTGGCTATGCTCATTGTTTCTGCTCCTAACTCATTCACTCTTCAATCTTTTAAAATTTATTACTCAACTGAAACTGCTCACCGCAAAGTTACCAATGAACACTGAAGTGTTAGACCTGATAGCCTTTTCTGAGTCTTCATCCTTCCAGACTTCTCCTTTGCATTTAAAATAAATGACCACCTTCTTTTCTGCATACTCTCTTTCTACTGTTTCTGTAAAACTGCTCTTTCCAGTTCTCAGATTATCTACCCAGAAACTGGAATAAGTCTAGCTTTCCAGCACTCCCTGGGAAGGAATTGCCAGGGATGGGTCTGGGAGAGGGAGAGAAGCCAGGGTAGAGAAGGCTGGGCTTCAGCTTTGGCAAAATCTCTCCCTGCCCCCTGCCTTTGGCCAAGAGGACTTTTTGAATTTTGAAAGGGTCCAAAAGAGGCTAGACCTCCTGCTACCCATCTACCCACCGGTGTTCTAGATTCATTCACCAGATCAACAAAATGCAGTGTCTGAATCAGGAGTCAAGGGCAGATGCAAAGTCGCCATGCTTATTTAAAGGGAACTTCTTGAACATTTCACAGGTGCTTCCATAATGGCTCCAGCTACTAGGAACTCTTCAGCACAATCTAATACCCACTTAAGAATACATCAAGAACAGAGAATGGCAGAATTTGTATAGGCAGAAGTGTGGGAGGAGGCTTCGGTACCATCATCAACAAGGGCTTTAAGGCACGAAGAACACTGGGTAAGCAGGTAATGGTGAGGAGAGTGGAACCCAACATTGGCCTGGAGAATAATATAAGACTGAACAAGTAGAGTATAACCAAATGATGGAGAGCCTAGAAAACCAGACACTGGGAACAAGTGGTAAACAAGTGGACTAAGCTTAAAAAGACTCTCCAAAAGCCAGAGAACCTTACTGTGTTTCTTTGAAATTTGCTTCATAGAAAAGCTATTTTTTGCATATCCATATTGAACTAAATTAAAATTTATTTAGACAGGACGGCACAGTCTTACATACTCTTAAGTACACTAAATTCACTAATATCACTTAATAAGCATTTAAATAAGTCACTGACTTAAAGTCTGAGCTTTAGAAGCCAAAGTTTGGCTAAGGGCTGCTTCATGTTTTGTCAATGCCATGATAACTATCTCTAGCAGAGAGTGACCCCTTGCAAAGCAGGGAGATCCAATAGGTTTTTAACGGTGGTTTCCAGTTATTCAGTCAGTCAGCCCCTACTGTATATGAGGCAATGTACTAAGTACTGCTGATACAAAGAATGGGAAAAGATAGTCCCAGCTCAGAGTCTAAGGGGGAGATAACATGAAAATGACTGTGTATAATCAAGCCATATACAGGATAAGTTAGAGATAACCAATGGAGGGAAGGTACTGTCATTAAGAGGGATTGGGAAAGGCTGATTGTAGAAAGTGGGAATTTAGCTGGCACTTGAAGGAAGCCAGGGAAAGCAGGAGGTGGAGACTAGGAAGGAGAGCATTCCAGGAATAGGGGATAGCCAGTGAAAATGCCCAAAGTTGGGAGATGCGTATGGTACCTTGGTGCTCCAGGGGATGCCACCAGAGATTCCAGGAGAAATTTTCAGTGCTAACTAAATCCATCCAGGGACAACAGAAGTAAAAATGTTCTTTTGTTATTGTTGAGCTGTTTTCAGTCATGCCTGACTCTTTGTGACCCCATTTGGAGTTTCCTTGGCAAAGATATTGGAGAGGTTTGCCATTTCCTTCTCTAGCTCATTTTACAGACGAGGAAACAGGCAAACAGGGTGAAGTGACTTGTCCAAGGTCACACAGCTAGTAAGTGTCTGAGGCTAGATTTGAACTCAGGAAGAGTCTTCCTACTCTGGGCCCAGCACTCTATCCACTGCCCCACTTAACTGTCCTAAGTACTGTCCAATTTAGGTGATACATTTTAGAAGAAACTTTGATAAACTGGCATGTGTCAACATGGGAAGGGGACTTGAACACATGTCATAAGGGGATGTGTCGAATAAAAATGGAATGTTTAGTTTAGAAAAGAAACTGAAGGTTTCTTCAATTTAAGGTAGAAGGTTATGAGAATGATATTAAAGTACTTGAAGAGTTATCCCGTAGAAGAGGGGTAAGACAATCTGTTTAGCTTCATAGGCAATTAAGACTACTAGAAGTTATAGAAAGTCAGATTTTGTCTCAATGAAAAGGCAACTGGTGACTCAGTGGATAGAGGGCCGGGCCTGGAGTCTGAAAGACCTGAGTTCAAAGGCAGCCTCAGGCACTCCTTAACGGTGTGACCTTGGGCGCATTTAACTGTTTGCCTCATTTCCCCATCTGTAACATGAGTTGGAGAAGGAAATGGCAAATCACTCCAATATCTTTGTGAAGAAAACCCCAAATGAGATCCCAAAAGGTCTAATATGACTGAAAAACAAATAAAATTTTCCTAATGCTTTTTCTGCTATCTCTCCGGGCTTGGATTTGTCCTCTATCAAATAAGGATAATATTTATGCTACCTACTCTCACAGAGCTGTGAGAGAAAAAAAACTGCTTTATAAACTTTAAAGCAACTAGATGGTACAGTGGATAGAGCCCTGGGCCTGGAGTCAGGAAGACTCATCATTGTGATACAAATCTGGCCTCAGACCCTTACTAGCTGTGTGACCCTGGGCAAGTCACTTAATGCTGTTTGCCTCAGTTTCCTCATCTGTAAAATGAACTGGAGAAGGATATGGCAAACCAGAAAACCCCCATATGGGATCACAGAGAGCTGGTTACAACTGAAAAACAACTGAGTAAACCTTGAAGCACAATGTAAATTTAAGTTATTCTTCCTCTTAATTAGAACTATCCCAAGCTTCTGTTATTAGAAGATTTCAATAACTAAAGGTGGGGTATCCCTTCCTAAGCTATGGTACCAAGCACTCTTCCGATTTACAGTGGGCAACAATTCAATCAGTTTGAAAATAGGCTTTGTTTCCTCATTTTGCACCAAAATTTTTCTGACTTGACTTTTTCCTGGAATCGCCCACCCCTCCCATTTTAGCATTCATCAATTCCATCATCATATTTCTCTTTTTTTGTTTCAGAATTCAGTTCAATTTATTTACTTTTCTTAAGTTTAACTGAGATCTTTTTTCTTTACATCACCTTCATTTCTACATAGCCCTTCTCCCTCTTCTTCCTATCTCTTATAAAAAAGAATAAAGAAGAAAAAGAAAAGCAATCTGAAAAGCCAACCAACACATCTGCTGTGCCTGTCTCTCATTAAAAAGGAGTTTCATGCCCTGACTAACGTGGGAAACCCAAGGATACAATGAATGATACCACGTGATGACTTACGCCAAGGCTACTGGATGTTTTTCTCATTTTAAATTTCTTATAGAATTTAAAGGACGGGAAACTGAAAAGAACCAGCCAAGAAATACTCTCCGAACAGTGTCTTATGAAAATAAGGAACAGAGGTTACTGACAACTGATTCCTAACAGGACATCATATAAGTCTGTATATATTCAATTAATCAAAAGAACGCATGTGTCCCAATAGCTATGAACTTTAAAGAAAGATACTACAATCATTTTTATTGCCAATATGTGTTTATATCAGGAAACATGTTGAAGAAATAAACATAACAACGCTTAGCCTCTATTTTAGAAAAGAGTCTTCTCTAGGGACTCTCTCTAGGGATTGTGCTAGCCTTACATATGTACCAATATATCCATGCTTTTTTAAAAGCTCTTTGTGATTGTTAGAAAATATCAGGTTAAATATATGTTTCTTAATTTGGGGGGACCCTGGCTCAAAAGAAATTGACAAACAATGACAAATAAGTTTTCACCCTGGGAAGAAACCCTGTCCTCATAACTTTTGCAGTATGAGCCATTTATTGAAACAAAAATAATGAGTTTTTCAATTTTAAATACTAAATTTTAACACATTTTAAAATAATTTTTCCTGAGTTATCTTAAAATTACCCTTCAACTGTGCCTAATGTTGTGTATTTTATGTCGTCTTAAAACAATTTAAATAGCAGGTCAAACCACTGGATTGTTAATGCAACTAATTAAAACCACTGTTATAGCTAACCAATAAATTATTTTAAATTACAGTTAAACTTTTCCTAGTAGAACTAAAACAGTTTTTAGTTATACATTGATAAGTATTCATATTCTGAAACAGAAGGCCAAGTTAAAGGACTTTTTTGACAGTATCTTCAATGAAGACAAACATGCTTAAATAAAGATCTTCTGGATATTCTCCCTCGAACTATGTCACTTGAAACGAAATATGAAGCATCAATTCTTGATTACTTGGAGCATGTTCCCACCAATGACAGCAAGTAAAAACACAGAAATAAGAAGAACACATGACAAAAGCACCCTTCAGAGAAATTCAGTAGCCTTGATAATGTGGAAAAAAATCCTGTCTTCTCCTTGCTATTTCTCCAGTTGTTCCCATATCTACACCACTTCAGAACAAGGAAGGTTCAGGTGAAGAAAGCTTTATATCTTGTTAACTCAAATTCTAAAAGTAATTTTGGAATATTAGAGTCACCCAGGTTGAGCCTAACTACCCCAGAATCATTTGAAGGTAACCATAAAAACAACCCTAGAATGGAATCAACTAAAGAATTTCTAAGGAGGGTGGAGGGAAAAGGGAAAACGGTACTCTTCTAACCCTGAATTCATGATGGCTCTTAAGTCCAAAAGTCTTAGGAATGGATTTGTGAAATGTTGTCCTCCTCGAGAAGGCTATTTTGGATTCATTTCATAATGTGAATTGTTGTTTACTTTAAGCAAGTATTCTTTAAACATGAGACCAAAGCAAATCTTCTGTAAACATGAGACCAAAATAAAAGATATAATGGACACCCCTTTGCATTTACCATCTATTGCCATTTATGGTTCTGTGAATAACCTATACCAAGCCATTTTCTTTTCCCCAGAGTGAGGGGATCAATTTGCGATGGTTGTGTGTGATAGCTAAATATTTCTAAAACTGGTCAATTCCTCCTATTTTATATTTTGGTGGGCTAGTTTTGGGGGTTGGTAAATTGTGGAGTGGCCAAGGAACATCAGAAAGCCTCTTGCCTCAAAGATATCAACTTTACACATTCCAACAGTGGGAGGTCATTTTGGGTTAATAAGTTTCTCTTATTGAAAGATCTAAATCTTCACCTTCCCTTATCAGCTGAGCCTGCTAGTACTTACCTGGCAGACAAGGCCATAACCACAACCCAGTAAAGAGGATGTTTGAATTTCTTCTTCTCATCCTCCTAATTCTCCTTGTTTCTGATTTTCTAGAATGTGTCTCTATTTCTCCTACATTATTTATATCAAGAACAAACTTACTAAAGACAAAATCTTGCCAAAATGCTCTTCTTCAATAATAAAGGTACAATTAAATATACATACATCTATAACTATTATTGATGCTTGTAATGTCTATTTTAATTTTCCATGTCAATAATAAGCAAAAAAATTACTCAATGAACTCAAATGTACATTCGCATCATTTTTGCATGTGCCAATTTTCAGTAAACAACACTTAATCCTCGTATATCAGCCAATTGATGCTAGATATTAGCTGGCCACTGGACATTAATTATAATATGCTAACATATTAATAATTTAAAATTAATGGTATTTAAGGAACCTTAAATACCAATATCTAGGACTACAATTATAAGTAATCCATAGCTCTAGTGATTATTCGAATAACTGCTTATTAAAAATAATAATAAAAAACCTCACTGAATGAAGAGTGAGTCTATTGTAAATATGTAGTTACCATACTATATGAAGGTACAAACATAATACTACATCTTCTAGTTATTCCTTTTGGATTTAATTGGGAAATGAAACTCCTTATTTGCTCCATTTCCTGACTTCATTTAGTTATGTCATCCATCACGAAGCCAGCTTTACTTTTTGATAGCATATAAAAGAACTCCCTAAACTGTCTGGGGGAGTCCAGTGGTTAGTCACATTTTATTTAGTAGGGAAGCAACTTAAAAACTTCCAAGTCCTCTAAGAGACACTGAGTTAGAGAAAACGAAAAGGAAAAGAATGAAGACAAAAGGATGTAAAATGAGAACAAATAGCAGGAGTGAATGAAAACCAGATGAGGCTTCTCAAACCTAATTATAAGTCATAGAAATGGAATGATGCATTTGCCACTGGAGCACCAGAGAGAGAAACAAAGCACAGAATAGGAGGGTGCAATAAATATTTTATTACATTAATCATAATAAGCTGCACTTTAGTCTTGGCCAAAGCATATTCTTAAATCAACTTTACAATGTGACTGCAATTTCAAGCTTAGCAGCATGAAACCCACACGACTGTAATTAATGCAATAAATCATGTTGTAGAGCTTTCTACCAAACCTGACAGTAGTTAGTTGATATATTGCTTATTAGAGACTGCAGGGATTTTTCACCACTTTTTTTATTATACTGCCAATGGCAGTGAATCAAGGATACCATTTTCTGATATGTCTAAAATATCTACTGAAAGTGTAATATATAACATGAGTAGTGAGCTAGTGCCATCAAGCCGTTGATAACACACTGCACTTTCCAAGAAGAATCTTGTTTTAACACTATCTTGCCTTGATTTAATACAGTAACTGAGGAGACACAGATTGGTTACAGAAGTCACATTTAAATTTTATAAAATTCCAGGGAGGGAAGTCCCTGATTTACATAATGCGTCTCTCTTTTTGAAAATTTGTTACCTAACAAATCAAATATCCAGCAATAAAGTAGGTCTTTCTGTAAGAACAATACAGAACAAGGGATATTTCACAAGGTGCATAATTTTTGTCACTACATATGCTACGAACACTTTAAAAATTATTTCTAGGATCTTTTTTTCTCCTTTGGCCCAAATTTTCATTGAACATGCAAATTAATTCTCAATAGTTTTATCTACATTCTTGGAATTCTTTGATTGCATATAGCACTTTGTGCCATGTTTATGCACTTATTTTGTTCTATTGTGTATCATAGCTATTTGTGCCTAAGTCACATCTTCTATACTAGACTTTAAGCTACATAAAGACAGAGGTCATTTCTGACTGAGTTTTGTTTCAGTGGTGAGATTCAGCCATTTCTCACCGGTTCGGTGAACTGGTTGTTAGTGTGTGTTAGTGTGTTAGTGTGCCTGCCACGTCAGCAGTGGGGCTTGGTTCCATGGAGAACTGGTTGTTAATTTATTTGTATCCCACTGCTGGCTTGTTTAAAATGACGCACAGCACCTGTCACAGTATTTTCCATAGAGTAAGTATGTTGAATTGAAAATTCACACTTTTTGACTTTTGACTTTTAAAACAGGGATTTCTGCTATCTCTGATTTGTCCAATTTACTGCGTGCTAGCAGTAGAAAGTCAGTGTGGCAGAGTGGATAAAGAGCCACCCTAGGGACTATATTTATAAAAATATGTGTGTACACACATATACATACATTTCAGAATTAGCTGTTTGTGTATAGTACGATCATTGGCTTTCTAGAACAAAGATAAAAATCAACAACAAACTAGGAAAAAGCAAAGGGATGAGAGTGAGTAAGCTTATTTTACCAAAAAACACTGAATAAAATCCCAACACATCCAACACTCTCCTGCACTCAAAAGGATAGCACTAAGGGGTGCGAGACTCCAACAAGCCATCCTATGGTGAAACATCATCTTCCTAGGGATGTGTAAATTCCTACCCACAAGGAGAAGGATTACTAAGAGCATCAGCCCTCTTTGGCTAGAGCTGCATAATCTGCACAATTTACAGTTAAATGTCAAGGGCACATTTCAAGTTGCCTTTACAATCAGAGCTTCATTGCTTCTTGGTTTGGGCTAGGTCCTTTTTTGCCATTGCAGAAACATCGCCAATTGCTCTAGGAGGCTTAATCAGGAACTCCTCTGCTTTCTCTAGTCTCTTCTACATACTAACTCTGCTTTTAGCCCAGGGTGGGTCTGCACGGTCCTTTGGAGGGCTGCATGCTTCCATGGAAGAAACTTGCAAACACACGGGTCTCCCTCCAGGTAACCTATTCTGTGTTTCTGAATAACCCCCATCTCCTCTATTTACCTCTCCCTCCAGATCTCTGCCATCTGAAAATAAGTGGAACCCCATTCAAAGGCTAAGCTCAAGGGGGTAGCTCAAGTGTCCAAACTAGACATGAACTTCATCCTTCACGTGGCATTAAGGGGTCAGCAAGTACCCAGGAAAACGAGAACTTAGAATTTGTCTAAAAGTTCACCTTATCCTGGGAATTTTAGGAGGAAGCACTGATTATTCTTCTGGATCATACCTGGGCCCACTCATTACATTAAAAAAGTAATGTCACATTCTTTTCATCTTCTGCAAGTTAGTGATACCTGGCTTTCTCCAGAAACTGCTGTATTCTCAACCATCCTCTCCAAAACCAAGGGCTATTCTTTGCATGCCCTGCATGCCCACTGGTGCCAGGACAAGTTGACATACTCCTTTTTACCTAATTTTAAAATTATCCCTCTGCTACAATGTCTCAGCAATCTCCTCTCTTTTGATGTTCCCTCTAGCTATATTATTCAATCTAGAATCTAGATTCTTGACCCTTGTCTCCTTCCTTTTTTGAGTAATTTAGTACTCGGGTCACACTCTAGCTTTCAAACGCAATCCCTGCCCTCATACACAGGGTCTTTAATATACATACATATGTATATATATGTATGTATGTATGTATACACATATACATGTTGATATGTTCAATGATATATGTTCAGTACATGTGTTGATATATAGGTGCAGTGAACCCTAGCCTTCTAGATTATCTTGCTCATCAGTGTCCTCCACTCCTATAACTTTACTTCATTTTAGCCATGCATAGGAAACTTAGGCCTCACAATAACTCAAAATTGTCCTCCCTCCAGGACCTTGAACCTCACGCCTCTCCAGGCTGCACCCCTGACTATTCATAGAGTTTTTAGTACCATGCCCCCATATCAGGCACCTTTATGTTTCAACAATTGGGCTAGCAGCTGCTGTGGGGGTAAAAGACCAACACAAGCCCAGCAACAAGAAGGCTACCAGCATGCTGCAAAAGCCCAGGTTCTTTTGATCTGCTTCACTAAGGAAAGTAAGGTTAAGGGGTTGACAAGCTTACTTTAATCCAGCATACAAATATCAATCACTTAGCTCAGGGGAAAAAGCCAGCACCCTGAACTTCAGAGCAAATACAAACAAATTACAAACATTGACAGACAGACCTTGTCTGATTCAAATCCCAATACATAGTTACCAGAGTTTAACAAACTCCCAGCATCTGGGTTTACAAGCTGGAGGGCGCGTAGGTACAGCTGCCCAGAGTCTCCGCATCAGCGAGCACCACCAAGAGTGAGAGCCCTGCGCAAATGGCTCTGTCTTCTCTTCTTATAGCATTTCAGATGTCATCAAACGTCATCTGAATGACCAGAACTTAGGCTCCTATGATTGGCTCTTGAGTTAGCACCTCCCCTTAGTACCCTGGGAGTTCACACCCACATAGGCTTAGCACCTAATAGGGGTTTGGGCCTGGGGCTTAGCACCTAGTAAGACCCAATGAAATACACTGAATTACTCAAAGGAAACAAAAGTGAAACTCTTCAAGGGTTGAACTGAGTGCTAAGAGCCCATTTAGCTTACCAACATACTTCATCTCTTACTTCCCTCCCCTTTCTCAGCTCCCTTTTATATGTTTTCCTCTCCCATTAGAATATAAGCTTTTTGGGAGCAGGGATGGCCTTTCTTTCTACTTGCATTTGTATTCCTAGCACTTTTGGTTCAGTCATTTTTCAGTCATGTCTGACTCTTCCTGACCCCATTTAGGGTTTTCTTGGCAAAGACACTGGAGCGGTTTGCCAGTTCCTTCTTCAGCTCATTTTACAGATGAGGAAACTGAGGTAAACAGGGTTAATTCTAATGTAGTATGAGTGTTTCAATCATTTATCCAGCTATGGAGCTCCCTGGCACATAGTAGGCACTGAAATCTCTCTCCCTCTCTCTCTCCCCCCCCCCCCCTTTATCTAGGAAAATAGTTAAGTAATAGCCACAAGAACAGTTTGGCTTCAAGGGTTGTTGACATCATGTATTTCCAAGAACTCACGGTCTATTAAAATGCTTATAGAGAGTGAGGTAACTACGGAGGAGGAAGGAGAATGGAAACAAACATTCACATCACTTATTAAAAGTACATTTAAGCAGAACACACACATCTCTTGAACCTGTAAGTTATTTTATTTCTGACAACCTTTACAGCTACTAAAATTCAGTTTCATGGGAATTTTTTTTCCCAGAGAAAGTTTTAAAGTTAGCTGTTTTATATTAGTCCATCTAGCTAACATACCAAATTTTAAAAAATCCAAACAACCCATAAACTTGTTTGGTGTTAATAGCAGCCTCATATATGAATTCCACCTAATTAGAAAAACTTGAAATAACTAAATTAGATTGGGTTAAGATCCCCTACTATTTCCTATGGGCACATAATATGTGATCCCTCTCCTTCCCTGCACTCCAAAAATATGTATGGTCTGGGGTATGCTTTGTGACAGTTCCACTAGTTTACTCCCTATGACCTTAGATACATCTTAGATACAAGTCACTTCACTTTGGGGGCATCGGTTTCATCCTCTGGTAAACGAGGAGGCTGGGCTAGATGACCCATGAGGTCCCTTAAATCTCTGCCTATGATCCTATGATCCCACGGTTTGGTAAGAGATCATAAGAAATACAATGTATCAACATGTCAACATAAGAAATAAGTATTTTGATAGTGGGCTTTGTTTTGTTTTGGCTTTGCTGAAGATCTATGACTGAGAATCATAGGGTAAAGGAAGTACTGAGTCAGACGGGACCTCAAGAAACCGTGTTTCCAGTCCCTTCCTTTTACAGATGAAGAAACCGAAGTACCAAAACCAGGGGTGGGGGAGAGTAGAGAAGAGAGAATAACTTGTCTAAGATTTCTGCGGTATGGTGAGGACCAAAATCTAGCCTTTTAATTACGAGCCCAGATCTCTTTCAACATAGACATTATGATGCCTAAGAATAGCCCATGGGATTGCAGATGGAATTTATGCCTGAGAAATTCCAAGGGTAAAATTCATTGTTACTACAAAATTTTGTTTAGGAGCCATAGCTTCAATTAAACTCATAAGATTATATGGCAATCAACAGGGGTCAATAAAGGTAGGTAGCGTCTTATTTTCAAATGAACACTGGGAGGGTGAGGCCATAAAACAAAGCAATTATTAATCAGGGCTGGTCTGGAAAGGCTGTGTGACAGAGGAGGCATAAAAATGAACACATGATAACACACAAAGAAATAGAGATGCAGCAAACACTAATAAATTACCCTCTCCAAGCTAGGCTTGTTAATATTCATTATTATTTATCTAGGAAGTAATAACCAGTGTACAAATGCTAATTTCTCTAAGTAGGTCACAAGATAAGATCAAACCCTATCTTGGAGAAGTAGTTATAAGAACAAGTCAGACTACTTTTCTACAAAGGCTGACACCCTGTTATCCAGCAATAAATATGGGCGAAGTAGGAAAATAGTATTTTTTAAATAATACAGGAAGGGCGTTTCTCTATTGTAATAACAGAGAAAAAATGGCTGCATTTCAGAATTATCCTTTAGGAAAGATACTGTAGAATATATATATGTGTGTATGTGTATACATGTATATGTGTATTTATATATCTACATCTATACATAAGTGTATCCACACTTAATTGTAGCCTTCTGAGAGGTGGAGGGAGTGGGGGAAAGGGAGAAAGGGAGAAAAAAGGACAAAGTAAAAAGTGCATAGCAGAGAACAAAAGAAAACTAACAAGGAAGCAAAGATGGACAGCTCTCAATACAACACATAGTATTTATTATATAGATTTTCTTGAAATGGAAATTTATTGCTATATATTTTGAATCTTCCCTTATGTTCTGCTATACACATGACATGCTTTTTTTCTTTACTTATTTTGTATTTAAGTTCTAGATGTATAACACATTTCTTTTTCTTTTATTATTGTATATTTAAGTTTCAGTAATTAAGAAAAGATTAAAAAAAAGATGTTCTGTGGAGGAAAGTGCTAAAAGCTAATGAGCTTTGACATAAATCCTAAGGAAAACTCTGGAGACTAAAAAATTCCACAAAATCAAATTCTGGGTCTGAATATTTATGGAAGACATACTTACACCCACTAAAGCAATTACTTAGACCCACGATGCAAAGTTGGTATATCCTAGGATTTTAAGAGTACCTCAATTATTTGCTTTGTTAATATTTATGGTGATAATTTATGTGAAGTACATGCATATGTCATGCCTTTCCTTAGCTACAGAACAAAGCGCCAAACTACAGTTTGGGTGTGCCCTATATTCATCGTTTAATTTAATTCATTCTTCAGTTAATTAATTCTTTTAGCTTCACACATCCTGATCAGCCATGGCATTTAATGTTTGTATGGTACATTTGAACACTTAATCATATAATGGAACAAAGAATCGCACTCTTCAGAAGCCATCTGCTCTAGGGGTTCTTAATCTGTGGTCCATGAACTTGTTTTTTTAAGAAAATATTTTGACAGCTGTATTTCAGTATGATTGGTTTCTTTTGTAATTTTATGCATTTTATTTTATGGACTTAAAAACTTTCTTCCGAGAAGGGGTGCATAGGTTTCACCAGTCTACTCAAGGTGTCCGTGACACAAAAAAGTTTAAAAGCCCTGATTTAGTCCAACTCATAAATATGTGAATAAGAATCCCATCTACAAAATACCTGACAATTGGTCATCTTGCCTTTCCTTAAAGATATCCAGTGAGAGGAAGCCCATTCTGCCTCCAGAGACAGTTCTTGAGAATTTTGGACAGCTCCAAACACGAGGAAGTTTTTTCCCATATTGAACCTAAATTTTTATCTTTGCAATTTCTACCTATTGTTCCTAGCACTGTTCTTTGAGGCCAACCCAAGCAGAATAAGTCTAAACCCTCTTCTATGACAGCCCTGGAAAAATCTGAACACAGCATTCATATGTATGTATTTCTCTTTTTCAAGTTAAAAAATCCCTCAATCCTCCAATGGATATTTATATTGCAAGAACATTATTTCTATTACTATTTGGATTGTCATCCTCTGGACCTTCCTTATCTTATCAATGTCCTTTCTAAAACATGGGGCCCCAAACTGAACACAATGTGCTAGGTGTGGAATATCAAAGGTGAATGTCTTGTTCTGCTCACAGATTGTTTCATGGATACATAAGTTAATAAAACTCTAAAGCTCCCTGAGGGAATTTACAGGGCCATGAGTTTTCCTTTCAATAGCACACAGCACATGGTAGTCATCTAGAAGTCTCTAAATAAACGCAGTCAATTAAATCGAAATTCCAAATACACATGACTACCAACATCAATGCTGAGATTTGTGGTTCCATGTCAATTCTCTACTGTTCTATCAAGTAATTTTTTTCCGATAAAATTTTAGTGAACCCAGAAATGAAAAAAAACAATTAGTACTGAATATAATTCTAGAAATAATGTTTCCTTGACACCATTTGATAAAAAGTACATACACATGGCTAACTCTTTAATAGAATTCTTCAAAAATTATTATAATAGCATCTCAAGAAAGAAAAAGGCTCTTCTAATTAATTGAATTTCCTCCTCCCGACTCATTTATTTGTGTAGTTGTCAAAATATGTTATGGTGAAAATGGCTTTAATGGCAATCTCCTACAAATACAAATGAAATCTACACCACACACAAACAACATATGGACACATTTTCAGAGTAGGAAACTGTTTTCTTTGTTGAAAATGAGGGGCAAAATAATTTTTCCTGAAACTTGTATTAAAAAATTGAGATTTTTAGCACTTAAGAGCAAATATTTATCTATTTTCATTTTTTTTAATCTGAAAAATTCTAAAAATTCTTCCTTTTCTATTGTGTTCCCATTCCATTTCTCATCAAAAAAGGAATTAATGTCTATTTGATGCCAAATTATTCAGTTGATCAATTCCACTAAAGAACAGGTTATATGCTTTAAAGAAATAGCCAGACTGACTGACTGACTATTGACAAGGCAAAATGGTTAATCCAGTTTCCTTTGGATAGAAACACATAGCCTTAGCCTCCTGCAGCTGCCCACTACTTTACAAAAATAAAAAACACTAGCCTTGTTCCTCCCAAGTTGTTTAGTCACTTCAAACAATCATACTGATTTGCCCATGCTGACAATGGTGGTGAGACGCGCCCATCAGGGTTAGGCTAACAAGTTTTTCAAGTCCTCCCAAATACTGGTAGCTAGATACAGCTTACAGGTCCATGAATAAAGAACTATGTTGAGCTATCAAGGTTAAAAGTGAACAGGAAGAGATTCCATAGTTATTAAGAAGACCTAAAATCCAGTCCAAATGTGATAACTTGAACATTAAAGTATTTTATCATCTGGGGCACCCCATAAAAAGCCTTAAGATTTCACAAGATTTTAGAGCCAAAAAGGTACTTTTCAATCCTTCAGTCCAACTGTCTCATTTTGCAGATGAGAATATTCAGGACCAGAGAGGTAACCCCACTTGTTCATGAATATTCAACTTATCAGGGACTTATTATCCAATGCTCTTTTCTCCACTTGGTGTGACCTTGAGTTATCTAAACAGAAACAAAACATATGGGACTATGTTCTCCTGAAAAATCCTGTGGACTCTTATAATAAAACATTTTTTTAATAGGAAAAATTGAGAAATGCTGTTGTTTTTCAGACATTTCCACCACATTTCCACCAACCTCAGTTGGGGTTTCTTTGGCAAAGATAGCAAAGTAGTTTGCTGTTTCTTTCTCCAGCTCATTTTACAGATAAGGAAACTGAGGCAAACAGGATTAAATGACTTATCCAGAGTTACACAGCTCATAAGTGTCTGAGGCCAAATTCGAACTCACAAAGATGAGTATTCCTGACTCCAGGCCCAGCATTCTATCTCCTGCACCACCTAGCTGCCCCCCAAAACAGAACAATAACTTGCTTCATAATAAACCTTCTATCAAGTTATCACAATGACAAACTACCCTGAAAATTTAAGTATTTCTGCTCTATGAGGCAAAGCTCTAGTGTAAAGGATTTTAAATCTTGGGATCCAAGTCCTTTCAGTTTTAATAGTTTTAAACTTGCACTGAGATTTTTGGGAAACACACACACACACACACACACTTCCTGTATATATGACTTTTAGGATGTCATATATAAGCATATACACATACATATACACATAAATATGTGCATACATACTTTGGGAAACCCTGTGTGTATGTATTATATATACATTACATCAATGTATATTTGTAACCATATGATATATGTATACTTTCAAATAATATACACAACCATATATATATGTATATATATATATACTCGATATATGCTTCTATCTCTATATATGTTAAGTCTATATATAAGACTTATCTATCTAAAGTTGAGAGAAAGAGAGATGGATAGATAGATAAGTGTATTTCAATATAATTGGCTTCCTTTGTAATTTTATGTATTTTATTTAATTGAATTAAAAACATTAATCTGGGAAAGGGTCCATAGGATTCACCAGATTGCCAAAGGGATCTATGGCACAAAAAAGGTTAAAAACCCCTAATCTAGTGTTTCCTGCAACACTGAAGTCCATTTCAGTATTTATAAAACATTCAGTATGTATGAGAGACAAGTCCATGAGCCAGATGTTCAGCAAGGATCAGCACATTATGAGATTGTATCTTTGTTCTTGACCTAATGAGTGTTCACAATTTAAAGGATGATTAAAAAAATCAATGATAACCTTTCCATATGATGAAGGCATAAATTGTTCCTCTTCCAGGCTTAATAAGCATGGTTTTAATGCACTCACAGACCTTAACAATACAGGCACAGTCGATTACTTTGCTGGTAAATGAGAGGCTTAAATGCAAACTTAAAGTATGCTTTGGGAACAAACCAGCTGAGTCCCCAGTAGTCTTATCATAGTATAGAATTAGAGTTGGAAAGGAGCTCACAGGCTGTCTAATCTAGTACCCTCACTTTACAGATGAGGAAACTGACACCAGGAAGGGAAAGTAATTTGCCCAAGGTCGTAAAGATATTAAATGTCAGAGGTAGAGATTTGAACCAAGGTCCTCAGGCTTCAGAACCAATACTCATTCTTCAATATTACACTGATCATTTAAGTCTTGAAAAATATGGATAAAAAGAACTGAATTCTAATTTCCTTGATGAGCCTAGCACAATGACTGGCACATAGTAGATGTTTAGTATATGCTTGTTGGCTGACTAATTAGGACCACAGCTGTCCCAGGAGAAGGAAGTCAGAATACCTGGAAAGTGTACTGGCTGGTAGCAGCAGTTCTGGGACTGTAGATAAATAATAGCCTCCTCACATGTGATGAACCATGCCAGTTTTTCCATGAGTAATTCATTATTTCAGGCCACAAGGAAACAGTCTCAAATATAGAGACTAGCTATTCACTCATAAGATATGAATTAGTGACAGTATATTTTCCAAAGGTTCTCATCACTTTATTTGTTGGGGTGGGAGGGGAGCAGGTTACTTGTGTGTGTGTATGTATGTATGTGAAAGCCTGCGATAGAATTTTCCTCTGCTGCTTCATAAAGGTATGGAAACAATCATTTGCTTTCAGAGGGCATACCAATCCTGCATAAGTTTTGGCAGCTCTTTTTTTTTTAAAAAAAAGTTTTAATTTTTAAAATAACGTCATTTCTCTATATCAGATGTCACAACAGAACCCCTCTTTTATAACAAAGAGGTAATGTTCACCAAAAAAAAACCCTGATACATTGTCCCTGTCTGATATTCACATACCACACCTGTATTCTACTCCCTGTCTTCTAAGAAGAAGGAGCTACGTTTCATCATTAGTCTTTTGGAGTTGGTATTGGTCACTGTGTTAAGTTTGCTATTTTTAGAGTTACTCTTGGCACTATTGTGGTCATTGTGAATGTTATTCTCTCTATTCTGTCTGTAAGGACTTGCCAACCTGGAAAGACTTTTAGAATGGGTCTGAAAAGGACCATATGGCTGCAATTCCAGGATCTGTCTTGCTTAGGAAAGCTCCTCAACAGAAAGTTGGCCAATGAATGGTAATGAATTATTTTTGGCAACAGCAGCTCTTGAATACTATGTATTAAAGCATGGAAGTGTTGCAGTCTGCAATGGCGAAGTGTCCATACCAATTTAATTATGGATTCCGCGCCCCCCCCCCAACAAATGCCCACGTTCATGAAAATGTCTAGCTCACACATGTTATAAGTATTAGTTTTTGAGGTTCACTAATCCCATTAGTAGGGTAAAGTTGGTCTACTTGCTGGATTAGCACATATCTGCATGGCATTTCCCAGCAGGACACACTCTACTGTGTCCCAAGAAAATTCTTCCTCTAGGATGATCACTTCGACTTGGGAATTCACAGCCCTTGGAAGTACCTTCTGCTCTTGGGGCACCTCTCTCTGATTGGATGACACTTCTCAACCTTCATTCAAAGAGGGCTCCAGGCCATCCCTCTCTCCATTTCTCACCAGGCTGTCCACCTCCCATCTTCTCCATCAAACCCCAGATCTGGGTACCTCTTTCTTTTTCTCCTCCCTCCTTTCAGCTTCCTTTTGAAATTCTGTCTTCCAATTACAATGAAAACCCAAGGCCATGGACTGACTTTTTTTCTTTATATTTGTGTTTCCAGTGCTTAGCACAGTGCCTGGCACCACAGTAAGTGCCAAACAAATGCTTTTTGACTGACTGCATTTCATAAACCTGAACTTCAAAGACTTTGCATCAAGGTAAAGTAAGTAGAACCGAGAGATCACTGTACACAGTAACAACATTGTCGTTGTTCATTCTTTCTTAAAGAGGACCAATAGCATCACAAGGGTGATGTCTTGACTTGCACATGACATGGCTATGAGGCAGAGCTGTGCACAGCTGTCAGTCACACTCTCTCCTCTAGAGTCATCGAAGTTCAGCGGCAAGACAATGATCGACATGCTGGCAATGGCCCAAGATGCAGTGATGACTGTGGCCTTTCTCAGGTCTCAGTTGGTCTGAGGTCATGCCTGCTCAAAGGCTAAGGGATAGCTACTCCGATTAATACCGATCCAAGACAATTCTAAAAGACTCAAGATGAAAAGCATTATCCACCTCCAGAGAGATCAGATAAACTCTGAATACAGACTGAAGTATAATGTCTTCACTTTCTTTTTTGCAACATGACTAATATAGAAATATGTTTTGTATGATTTCACACATATAATTGATATCGTATTGCTTTGGGAAGGGCTGGAGAGATGGAAAGAATTTGGAACCCAAAATTTAAAAATATTTAAATAATTAAAATTAAAATGGTTAATTTTAAAATTAAAATTTAAATATTTAAAATTAAAATAATAAATAAATAATAAAGATATAAGAGGATGCAAAAAAGGACCACCACCAAGTACTTGTAACAAATCAAAATGAGATAATTTGTGGATATTTGTGGATAGTACTCTAAAGAAAGGATATTCAACCAGCAGCAAAGATTCCCGATTGAACTCTAGAGGCCAAGAATTGCTAAAGTGAATTGTGCTAATGCTATAGGAGAAGCTAGGGAAATTCAATTTGTACTTGCTTCTCCGCCCAAGTACTTAGGTAATAATTAGTTTGATTTACTAACATGATTTCCAAAAATCCAGTCAACCACAATGAGTCTGAAAAAGGCTTGCATAAATTTATTAATATTATAATTTTTAAAAATTCGATTCAATATATAACTAGGCTCATGTTAGTTTTAGCTGAGCTACGGAGCAAACTGCAAATACAAAAACACAAATACAAATTGTGATATCAAATAAATTACCAGTGGCTTTTAAATTCATTTACTTCAAAATATGAGAGACTCGAGTCATCTGACAGAGTGGTTTGCTTATTTGTTCATTTGTCCCCTCACAGCCATATACAACTCTGGAAGTAGACAATGGTGTCAAACTCAAATAGAAATGAGCTGCCAAAACGTACATAAGGATACCCATAGGCTGCATAGGGGCAGCTAGGTGGCACAGGGGGTAAAGCACCAGTGCCTAGAGTCAGGAAGACCTCGTTCAAATCTGGTCTCAGATACTTACTAGCTGTGTGACCCTCGGCAAGTCACTTAATCCTGTTTGCCTCAGTTTTCTCATCTATAAAATGAGCTGGAGAAGGAAATGGCAAACCACTCTAGCATCTTTGCCAAGAAAACCTCAAATGTAGTCACGGAGAGACAGACACAATTAAAACAACTCAAAATCAACAACAAATAGGCCCCATATTGACTTGGAAAATCACATATTTATAGTTCTTTTTCATTAATTCATTTATTTTGTTATATATTTATTTCCCAATTACATTTTAATTTGGTTTGGGCCACAGTCGTGTGTTTAACACCTCTGCAACACTCTAAGACTGTAGCTTTCAAAGGTGTCAACCTGAATTGCATTGGCAGAGGGGATTTCCTCCTGTTGGAATCTCCCATACCAAGGAGATAAGATGTCCCATCCTTATGCTCACCCCCCCTCCAAGAAGATTACAGTATTCCTTAAAATTCCAACTACTGATTCTTCCTATATATGTAAGAATCATACAAATTCACAAAGTTGTAGTCTTAGATCTGAAAAAAACCTTAAAGATACCATCCAGTTTGGCTTCATTTCTTTAGGAAGGCAAGATATTATCATCTCCACATTGGACAGAAGAGGTTGAGATAAAAATAAAAACATTATGTGAATTGCCCAAACTCATACAAGTAACTAAGCTATAGAGGAGTCACTAACATGTCGGTCTCCTTTCTGCTATGGTAGTCTTTTTGCTACTCCCTTTTCAAATACTCTGAATTACAGCCTCTAGCCTCCAATTAATAAACTATATTGAGGCAAGCTGTGGACCTTGGATTGTGGACAGGTGATTCTCACAGAAAAGGTGGGAGGTGGGAAGCATGTGTCAATGATTGAGACCCATTCTTTTTTTAATTAATTAATTAATTAATTTTAAATTTATTTTTGACATGTTTGGTTTTCAGCATTGATTTTCACAGGCGTTTGAATTACAAATTTTCTCCCCATTTCCTCCC
>CM053622.1:440011958-440069981 GCA_028646595.1 Phalanger gymnotis
GGGATGATAGAAGGGAGGGCAGAGCAGGCAAGGAGGTGATCAAAAGCAAACACTTCTGAAAGGGACAGAGTCAAGGGAGAAAATTGAATAAAGGGGAACAGGAATAGGATAGAGGGAAATATAGTTAGTCTTTCACAACATGACTATTATGGAAGTGTTTTGCATAATGATACATGTGTGGCCTAAGTTGAATTGCTTGCCTTCTCAAGGAGGGTGGGTGGGGAGGGAAGAAGGGAGAAAATTTGGAACTCGAAGTTCTAAAAACAAACGCTCAAAAAAAAAGTTGTTTTTACGTGCAACTGGGAAATAAGGTATACAGGCAATGGGGTATAGAAATCTACCTTGCCCTGCAAGAAAGTAAGGAGAAAAGGGATGGGGGGGGGGAGTGGAGTGACAAAGGGGAGGGCAGACTGGGGGAAGGGGCAAACAGAATATATGCCATCTTGGGGTAGGGAGAGGGTAGAAATGGGGAGAAAATTTGTAACTCAAAATCTTGTGGAAATCAATGTTGAAAACTAAAAATATTAAATAATAAAAAAGTAAACTAAAAAAAACATTTTTTTTAAATAAAAGAAATCCAGGGGCAGCTAGGTGGCACAGTGAGTAGAGCACCAGTCCTGGAGTCAGGAGGACCTGAGTTCAAATCTGGCCTCAGACACTTGATACATTTGCTAGCTGTGTGACCTTGGGTAAGGCACTTAACCTCAATTGCCCTGCCTTCCCCCCTCAAAAAAAATAAATGCTTTTAAAAAAAGAAATCCAGAAATGAGAACAGAAGGAATTTAGGATGAGACATGGACAATCAGAGCAATACTGGTATTCCCATGTTAAATTTAACATCTACTTTAAAAAAATAAACAGCACATAATGGGGACTTCTTTTGCAGCTTTGTATATGGCAACATTTATGGTTGTTGATGTTTGTCAAGTTCATAATAAAAGGAAAATTTGGAAGGGAAAAAAGTTTCCTTAGCAAATAAAGAAATTAATCTATCACTTGGTAGTCATTCTTCTGGTGGTAAGCCCTTCTGCTAGAGGACTCTTGGGATATATGTACATTTCTGTCGTTTAGTCAATACTCACTTTTCTAGCTTGGCATCATTTGCCAGAGATTATACTGCACTGGCAGCAGGTCCAGCACTGTATCCACTGTACCATCCAGCTGCCTCTAGCAAAACAGAGATCTTGAAAGGCAGCTGAGTAAGGGTAATTAAGTGATTGATCAACAAGCATTTAATTAAGCACCTGCTATCTAACTAGGCACTAACCTGGGTCCTAGAGGATAGAGGCGAAACAGTCCCTGCCTTCGAAGAACTTATAGTCTGGGTCAGAGACGTCAGTAGGTAGACACAGATGGGCATAAAGGAAAGTCTTAAGGTCTTAGTGTCGTTTTAAACTTTAATAGCTTAATAAACTTTGCCAGCTACATGCTGCAGTGGATAAACCACTGAGCCTGGAATTAGGGACACTCATCTTCATGAGTTCACTTCTAGCCTCACACATTTACTTGCTTTGTGACCCTGTGAAAGTCATTTAACCCATTTGCCTCAGTTTCCTCATTTGAAAAAGGAGCTGGAAAAGGAAATGGCAAACTATTCCAATATCTTTGCCAAGAAAACCCCAAGTGGGGTCACAAAGAGTCAGATACAACTGAATAAATGAGCAACAAAACTTTAATAACTAAGACTTCTGGGACACCTTCTGTACCATACAGGTAATGGCATAGCTACAGGAAATTTTGGAGGAGAAAACACTTGAAGCCTGAGGGAACCAGGAAAGGCTACATGTAGAAGGTGGTACTTATTGGGGCTAGTCTTTAAGGAAACTGGGGATGCCAGGAGACAAAGCATTACATTCCAGGATTGAATACAGATACTGCAAAGGCAGGGAAGGAGTAGGCAGCTGAAGTCATTAGAGAGAAAAAAAGAAGTGGAAATTTCAGCATACTAGAAACTCCATTTCTAGTCGTGGCAACCAAAGGCACCTTCCAGTGGTGTTTTGTAAAGGATAATAGTCTTTCCTTAATTGGGAAAATTATATTAGACTGTGGTAGAAGGAAAAAAATACAAAAACGAAAAACAGACCTTTGAGATCAGGACTCCAGGACTGGTGGTTTCACTAGTCAACATTTTATTCTCTCTGTCTCACTTTAGGGTCCTACTTTCTCTCCATGGGCGGTGGGGAAACAAGGCCAGAAAGAACAAGCTAAGTGTTATAGTAACAGAAGCAGTATTATCCCAAGGCTAAGTCCACACTTCAAAAGGTAAGCCAAGACATACAAATTCATTTGCATTACCCCTCCCCCTCACCCCATACATATACCCTCCCATCTACTGACGAGCATCTCTAGTTCCGGAAAGTGTATTTAAAATACTTTCCTTTTCCCTCTACCTTCTCCCATTATCTGGAAAGCAATGAGACATAGGCAGTGTCTCTACCTTGACAGGAAATAGGCCTAAAAATA
Source organism: Phalanger gymnotis (assembly GCA_028646595.1). Classification (NCBI taxonomy): domain Eukaryota; kingdom Metazoa; phylum Chordata; class Mammalia; order Diprotodontia; family Phalangeridae; genus Phalanger; species Phalanger gymnotis. The sequence goes on from CM053622.1 coordinate 440,014,422, forward strand.
GACAATAGAAATTAGAAACTGGTAGAGATAACATCAAAGACAGCATGTTTGTTAACACCTAGCCAAGGAACTGGCTGGTAGAACTCCTAATAAAAAGTCCCATATAACCTCGATCGATTCTGCTGAAAATTGACTTTTTTCCTTCTTGATTTCTAAACTATGGAGTGAGGAAGGGCTGGCCAATAAAAAGAGGAAAAGAAGAGAGAGAGAAATCACGTCATTTGATTTTCCTTGGTTTTTTTTTCCATTCCATCAGTCAGAATTTTCACTATAGAGTTGTTAAAAGAAGGATATACATATCACACTCTAATAATCCTACTGAGAAAGAACGTATGTCTGGGGAGAAGACAAAAGCATGGGGTTAAACACAAATAACAGTTAACATTTGTAGACTGCCCTGAGGTTTTCAAAGTGCCTTATGTGTAACAGTAATAACTGTAACTAGCATTCTTTAGAACCCTTTAACATTTGGAGAATACTTTACATGCATTTTCTCATTTGAGAGATAATGAAATCTCACAATAACTTTGGGAGATAAATGCTTCTATTATTATCATTTTCCAGATGAGGAAACTAAGGCACAGAGAGCTAAGTGGCTTGCCCAGGGTCACACAGCTAGCAAGTGTCTGAGGCAGCATTTGAACCCAGGTCTTCTCAATTCCCATGTCAGCATGCCTCTAATAATGCCTTTGTGATGGTCTTATTTTCCATTGAGGCGCTCAGTCCTAATAGAAGCGATGAGATGGTGCTGTGGGTAGAGCTTGGCGTCTGGAAGACCTGAGTTTGAATCCTTTCTCAGGCACTTACCAGCTGCGTGACCCTGGGCAAGTCATTTAACCTCAGTTTCCTCATCAACAGCAGCTATTTCCCAGGGTTGTTGTAAGGATCAAATGAGATAATACAGCTTTCCTTTCCACATCGCGACTTTCCTCATCATGGTTTCAATAGACCGTGGGTTCACAAAAGAAATTAAACGGGAATTTGGGGGGAGTCTTGCAGAAGCTCCAGACCATGTGCAAAGGCCAGCAGACACAGAAAAAGTTTAGAAACTCAGAAATGCGTAAAATATATGTATAGTATTATATAATATCAATGTATTTTATCTCTTAATGTCAAAGTAATTCATATGCCTCTGGTTCAAAGAGAGGGCCCAAAATTTTTATGTGAATTTTCCAGATCACAGGGGCACCACACCTCTAACCCTCATGATGTAGAAGGGATAACTGTAACTGTAAAGCATTTAGCACAGTAAGTGCTATGTAAATGTTAGTTCTTCTTATTATTAAGACCCACAACGTACTCATGAACTAGGTAGGGAGAAAACAGTCAGACTGATGCTTTTTACCACTCCATTCTTCAGTGAAGGAGACTATATCCCCACAAAGATTTGCTATATATGATTAGTTTATCCATAGGAGCTATGGGAAGAAAATGCCACAACTGCAGATCCTTTGCCTTACCTCTAGCAAGTAAGCTAGAGGGGTCATGGCTAGTAACAGGGGCTGGTTGTGTCTTTGAAAAATGAAAAATGTGTCTTTGAAAAATGCGACAATCCTCCATACTTTCTATTTGGGCTCCACCCTATGAAGCCAAAAGTTGCCAGCCTCCATAATGTATCCAGGAGCAAGGCCTGCAGACTAAATGGCATAAACATTAATATAAAAAATTCACATAGAACATGAGGGGTGAAAGAAGTAGTCACCTCCCTTAATTTATCAGATACCTCCATGACACAAAGAAGAAAGTCTTGCCAAATACAGGGTTATCTCTAAGGTCTTTGTGCAGTTTTAAGTCTTAATATAAGATTTAAAAGTATACGAAGTGTGAACTGACCCAACCATTCTGGAGAACGATTTGAAACTATGCCCAAAGCGCTATAAAATTGTGCATACCCTTTGACCCAGCAATACCGCTTTTAGATCTGTATCCTAAAGAGATCATAAAAAAGGGAAAAGGACCCACATGTACAAAAATATTTATAGCAGCTCTTTTTTGTGGTAGGAAAGAATTAGAAATTGAGGTGATGCCCACCAATTGGAAAATGGCTCAATAAGTTGTGGTATATGAATGTAATGGAATGCGCTATAAGAAATGATGAGCAGGCAAGATTTCAGAAAAACCTGGAGAGAATTACATGAACTGATGCTGAGTGAAGTAAGCAGAGCCAGGTGAACATTGTACATAGTAAGAGCAACATCGTGCAATGAGCAACTTTGATAGATTAAGAGAATTCCAAAAAACTCATGATGGAAAATGCTATCCACATCCAAAGCAAGACCTATGAAGTCTGAATGCAGATGGAAGCATTCTATTTTCTCTTTTTTTTCCTTACTTTCTCCTGGTTTTCCCTTTTATTCTGATTCTTCTTTCACATGGCTAATGTGGAAATATGCTTAATACAATTGTACATACATAGCCTATATCAGATTGCTGGCCTCCTGGGGGGGGCAGGGAAGAGAGAAGGGAGGGAGGGAGAAAAATATTAGAACTCAAAATCTTATACAAGTGATTGTTGAAAACTATCTTTACATGTCATTGGAAAAAATAAAATACTATTAAGTGGGAAAAAGTATACCAAGACTTTTGGGACACCTTGTCCAAAATTATAGGCTAACTCTGTGTGGGTGTGTGCATATGGAGGGTTGAAACCTAGTACAAATAGGCACTATTTTAAATTTTTATTTGTTTACTTTTTTTGTTTGTTTAAAAGTATAGAGTGCCAAACTACATCCCAAGGTGGTCATGATCCCAGGAAAGTGTCAATGAGCAACATCCTCAGTTTTGGACACTGCAGTCACCACTGTCTTCTGATGCAGCGGTCGTTTTTTATACTACCTTCGAAAGACATCAAGAAACCTCCTCAGAGGTAGCTGTGGTGGCCACTAGCACCTAGAAAAAATTGAGTCAATAGGGAAAAAAGTGGAGGCGAGGAGCCTTTACAAGCTGCCTATCGTCCAGAACCTTTAGAGATACAAATGAGATAAATAATACTAGGGCTCTCATTTTGTAAATAAGACCCCTTATTTGAAGAAAGCAAGGTGGCATCATCTTGAACAGGAATCAGAGGATCTGAGTCTAAATCTTAGCTCTGTCACTGCCTGATTTTGGAGAAAATCACCAGGGACCTGCTTGAGTTTTCTCATTTGTAAAAATGAGACAAGGTGGGACTGGACCAGTGAAGTCAAACTCAGAGAGAAATGGATCCCTGTGGGCTGCATAATGACTTGGAAAACCTCAAATTAACATTATCTATGTTGTATTTTTATTTACTCATTTATCTACTTCACGCCTGTACAACATATAGCCTGAGGGCCACCTCTGGCCCACCAAAGGATTTTGGGTGGCTCACAAAAAATGTAGAGGATATAAAAGAAAGTAAAGATGTAATGAGTGTGTGCCCCATTTAACCTGCCTTCCACCACCCTCATGTAACTTGGTGGGTGAGTTGCCACTGGGCACGCTCCTGTTTGTCACGTGACCTGCAGCAATCCAACCATCATCAGTTTGTCTCTAGTCTGAGAGGAGTAAGAGTCGTATCTTTTCACTGTGTTTTTGGTGGTTACTGAATGTAAACATTAAGAAAACCTGAAAAATGTATTAAAACTTGTACCACTTAGCAAAGTAATTTTTTAACATTAATGTGATTTCATGATAAATAAAAATCTTAAGTAATAAGTGTAATTAATTGATATTATTGAAATTTCCCTTTTTTAATATGGTTTATTTGCAAAATACTTTAATCATTAATTATACCTTTACTTGGAAAGTGAACCACTAAAAACCTATCTGCAGCCAGAAGAAGTTTAGCCTATTTTAATTTTGGCCCCTACCTACTACCAAGTTGAGCGGTTTGGATCGACTTAATTATCTATTTATTTGTTTTGTTTTACATTTCCCAGTTACATCTTAATCATACTTGGGAATTTTGCTGGCCTGTAGGCCCATGCACTAGGAGTTTGATACCTCTGGACTAGATGGTCTCTAAGGTTCCTTTCAGCTCTGCATCTACAATTATATGAAACAGCTGGAGAGGCTGCCTGCTTTAGCAGATAGAAAGCTGGCCTCTGAGTCAGGAAGACCTGAATTTAAGTCCTGCTGCTGACACATACTGTCAGTGCACCAGGTAACTCTCCCAGACTACTTACTAGTCTGCATTGGAAGAGGGAGTTTCCTTACTGGAAGATACCTACACTGAAAAAAATCATAGGTCCAGACCAAATCCATGAAAATGAAACAGGTGCAAAGAGATTATGGGGTTATTTGTTCCAGCTTTGAAAGCTCCAGGTTGAACTTATATACCAGAAAAGAAAAGCAAGCTATGCATAACAGAGATCTTTGGTTTCACAGGACAATCCTCTTTTTCTGTTCTACTATGTACATAGAAATGTTCATTTTATTTGGTGATTGTTAAGTTCAGAATTTTAAAAACATCTAAAAATAAATAAACAGAAATTTAAAAAGCAATAATAAATGGGAGGAATAGATTATACCATTTTCTCTTAGGAAAAATAATACATCTTCCTCAGTCAATAAACAATCAGTAAGTGCATACTATGTGAAGGCACTGCCTTAACCAATTTGTTTTTAGAATGAATCAACTCAACTTCAACTGCAATGATGTTGCTTAGTGACTTGTAGTATTTACCCTCTTGGGGATGAGAGTGGGAATAGAGGTAGGGGTAAAGAAACAGAACCTTTTAGTGTCATCTTTTATGCTATGAAAACCCAATTACTGACGTAGCATGGAGAGGGGTCTGCTGGTAAGGAATCCAGCAGCTGATGTTCTTCGGTTGTGTCTGACTCTTCATTACCCCCTTTGGGGTTTTCTTGACAAAGATACTGGATTGATTTGCCACTTCCTTCTCTACCTCATTTTACAGATGAGGAAACTGAGGCAAACAAAGTTGAGTGACTTGCCCAGCTAATCACTTAGCTAGATAAGCGTCTGAGGTCACATTTGAACTCAGCTCTTGCTGACTCCAGGCCCAGCACTCTATCTGCTGTGCCACCTTGGTGCCTGAATCCAGAAGACACAACTTAAATATATTTTCTTTCAAGAACTCCCTAGAGAGGTTTCATGAACTCAAGATGGGGGTTATAAGAAATAGTCTGAAAATTACTGCCACCTTAGTTGATATTGACTAGTAGAGCTGGAAAGAAAAACAAAACTTCAGAAATAACTTTGACCTTTTTTATTGATTGGAAGTAAGAGAATAGCTTTTTCCTGGTCCTCATTTTATTTTTTACTAATTACAGTGCTTGGGTGAACCAAAGGAATGTTATCACATAATCCAAATTTTTCCATGTTCTACTGACTTGGGACAATCTATACAGTATTCTGAATATTGAAATGTGTCTAAGTAACTAGGGGTGTTAGAAGGTTTTAGCAATGAAAAATTAGTTTAAAAATCATAAACATAAATAAAAAAATAAAAAAATATGAAAATATAGGAGGAAGAAAGAATTTGATAAGAATATAATTCTGGAACATCGTACAAAGGGAAGCTTGTAACAAACTTTCAGACAGTATGAAAAAATCCTAAATTTTATAAAGTAGCTTTCAATTCACAAAGTATTTCTATGTGAAAGGAATACATGAGTGAAATTTTTCAAACGAGGCTTACAAAGCAGCAACTCTGAACTCAAATTTGATTTCCTTTCAATATGGATCATTATTAATTTTCAAATGATCCTCTTAATTTTGCAATTATATCCCCTCAAGAATATTGTCATATGTAACAAAACAGATAAGATGTTTAAAATTTTATTATCTTTTTTATATCACCTACAATTTTTAATCTCTCTCCCCCTTCCATTTCCTAGAAAGCCAGCCCTTATTAAACAAATATGAAAAGGCCTCCCTTTTTGTAGGGGAGGGGCAAGCAGTTGAACAAAATATATAACCAACCTATCAACCATGTCAGACATTTTATGCAGTTTTTCACACTCATACTCCCTGATCTCTGCAAACAAGGAAGGGAAGTGCATCTCATATCTTTCTTGGGGTAAACAGATGAGTCTTTAAAACATTTTAAAACTAGGAATTATTTTAACTGCAGTTTTAAAAGTCATTACTTTAATACTTGTGAAAACAAAATTATTTTTAAAGAAATTCTTTGGACTGTTTTAACTACTCTAAAGTTCATTGAAATGACACTGAAACTTAAAAAGCTACCTTGAAAAAAAAGTAATGGATTCTGTAAATGCCTGATAATGCCTCAGTATGAACACCACGTAATCTATATGTAAAACCCTGCCTATGTGCAAATAAGTGCCTGCTTCTATGAATGGTCAGATATATTATGCCCAAATTCAAAGAAGTATTTAATACTATTCAAAGCCAGAATTAACTAACTCCAGCCCAAGTGGAAATTACTTCAATTGCTTTTTTCTCCCTTTCCAGGTTATTTGCATTAAATAGAATGTTACAGGCAACTTCAGATGCTGGATTCACTTATTGTGTATGTTATCCTATTTAGCTTAACTCATATGTAACCTGACATCAGCTTTCTTCCTCAGTACATTGAGCTTCTGTTGTTCTGAAGCGCCTAAATGGTTATTCAAATGGTTGGGCTTCATCTGGTCATTTGTAAGTAGGCTAAATGAGGTTTCCAAATTTGAGCCAAATTACATATAACTATCTATATGGACATCACAGTGATTCTATATATAATTTAATATAGTGAAGACAATTGTTTCTAAGGTAAATGAATAGCTTAGTTTGTAGATACCTTTAGAATGGAACATCAGTACTTTTGATCTCAGGACCCCTTTACACTCTTAAAAATTGTTGAAGATCCCCAAAAACTTTTGTTTATGTGGGTTTCATTGGAAATTAAAACGAATACTTTAAAAAATTATTAATTTTTAAATACCAATAATAAGCCCATTGCATGGCAACATAAATAGCATATTTTTATGAAAAACTTAATTTTCCAAAACAAATTTAGCAAGGAGAGGGGCACTGCTTTATACTTTTTTGCATATCTATTTATCTGGTTTAATAGAAGATAGCTGGATTCTCCTGTCTGCTTCTCTATTCAAACTGTTGCAGTATATTGTTTTGGTTGAAGAATATGGAGAAAATCTGTCCCCACAGAGATATGTAATTGGCAAAGGAAGAAATGTTTTAATAGGCAAATAACTTTTTAGTATTGTTATGAAAATAAATTTGACCTTGTAGACTCCAAAAATGGCCTCAGGGACCCTGAGAATCCATGGACCGCATTTGGAGAAGCATTTCTTTAGAAAATCGCCAGCTATCGGTGCCTAAATATTTATGTGGAGGTTCCAGCACACTGATTTCATTACCTCAAGTCATCATAGCTGTAACAGGAAAATGCTGCTAACTAGGGGCATTCTAGCAGCATACTCACTGAACCATATATTGAGGAGGGGCAGGGAATGGATGAAGTAGGGCCATATAGGAATCCTTGAACTCCACATCTGACAGGCAGGCTGAAAAGGCATTAGCTGAAAAGTTATTGTCACAGATGCAGCTGTAGTTGACCTTGTGCCACAGGTTCTTTGCTACCACAGAACCTCTGGGTGGAAACTTCTGGGCCCAAGATCTCAGGCAGGCTCAGCAGTACAGCTCAACAAACAGACCTCCCTCTGGACACACCACACTAAGAAACTCAAACACTGAAACACAGAGAAAGCCATTCAGAAATGGGATCTGATGGTCTCTATAGCTGTTCTACTTTGTAAGAGTTTATTTAGACCCTTCCCTCTCACCCAACTCTCCTCATTCAAGGACTTTCAATTATTCAACAGCAATATAAGGGACTTTATGCTGGATGGACATTTAAAGTCTATGAATGTTAACAAAGAAACCCTGCTTCTCGCTTTATGTGTGAACTCCAGGCAGCCCAAGTATGAGAGAGAGAGAATGATGCCTTCCTCAGGCCTATGGTAGCAGCTGCTACCTTCATGACCCCACACACCTCAACTACTCTGACTCTTTGATTTTTGGTAACAGAGGAGCAACTTGGGGGTCTCCTCAAGACTACAGAAATGTAGCAAGGACTTTCCTTCAGATTAGCCAACTGTCCTATTCATAGGTACAATGCTGCAGTGGGGTTCTCAGTAACAAATATGTAATGCATTGGGCAGAAGTGCAGTCATGGAATATGCCAGTAGGTCAAATAGTCAAAAAACATTTATTAAGCACATATCTTATATCATCACTGTGCTAAGCATTGGAGATACAGAAAAAGATGAAAGACAGTCAAGGAGCTCACAGTCTAATTGTGGAAATAACATGCAAATAATTATGAACAACCAACTATTGTTCAGTTTTTAGTTGTGTCCATCTCTTCATAACCCCATTTGGGGTTTGCTTGGCAAAGATACTGGAGTGGTTTGCCATTTTCTCCTCCCACTCCTTTTGCAGATAAGGAAACTGAGGCAAACAGGGTTAAGTGACTTGCCCAGGGTCACACAGCTAGTGTCTGCATTTGAACTCAGGTCTTCCTGACTCCAGGTCCTGCTTTCTACCCACTGTACCACCTAACTAGCCCATATACAAGATATATTGGAAATAATCAACTGAGGGAAGGTACTAATATTAAAAGGGATCAGGAAAGGCTTCTTGTAGAAGGCAGGATTTTAGCTGAAGGAAGCCAGGAAGCCAGGAGACAGGGATAGGGAACGGCCACAGAAAATGCCTGTTGAAGGGAGATGGAATGTCTGGTTCAAGAAACAAATCGTAGTGTCACTAGATCAGAGAATATGTGGGAGAGTGTAGGATGTAAGAAGACTGAAAATATAGAGAGAGACCAGGTAACAAAGGGCTTTGAACACCAGAGAGAGGTTTTTATATTTGATGCTGGAGGGGATAGGGAGCCAGTGAAGCTTACTGAGAAGGGCTGATATGATTAGACCTGTATTTTAAGAAAATTGCTTTGACAGAGATCAGATTCAAAAGTTCAGCAAAATCGTGTTCTTGCAGGGACAGTGTTCAAGAATTCCATGGTCCCACAGAACCTTCTCGATCTAACACAGTGTCTTGTAACACAGTGTTCCACATAATTGTGTTTATTTGATTTTGAAACCAGGTCAAGAGATCAGTGGCAAAATTCCAGAAGCTACAATTAAAACAAAGGCCAAAAGCTATAACGAGAGGAAGAAGGATGGATTCTGCATTGGCACTTGTGTAAAGGAGGAAGTTTTTGAACCCCCTATTCTGAGTTCAGGACTCCACTTCCTTACTGCTATGGCTTGTAAATATTAAAAATGCTTGGTGATGTATTCAAAAGCTTCAGTGGGTCTGAGCTTACAGGAAGTTTGTCATTTCAAGTGAAAGCCCTAAAGAGATAAGGGAAGGGATATGTCCTCATTACATGCAATTTGGGGATCACTTTGTGGTATACTAGTACCCCAAATTTTCACGCAAAATTTTCTGCTGATATCTAAAATAAGGGTTAGAGTTATCCAGGGTCTCTTTTGAGACTTATTTTACATCCTCATAAAGCTATCCAGGAGTCATCTTGTTACTTGCAGAGTTCTCCCAAACATACTTTATGTATCACCATACCTCCAAATCATGGCTTCTTACAATATTGCTAAGGAGAGACACACCAAGGTGCAGAGGTGAAAGCCCTGGATTTGGACTCAGAACGAATACAAAAATAAAAGACAAAGCATGTAGTCTTAACACTAGAAAGACCAGGTACATCAACTGACAGAGTTTTAAAAAATTTTTACTATAATTTCTCCTATTCCTGTAAATGTACTTTAAATACAAGTAATGACAAGCAGATACCATAATATTACTTTGAAATAAAACTTTCATCCTATTTTCTATTTTCATTGTATTATGTATTTTAAAAATGTACTCTGTCGCAAGTAGGAGGGGAAGGGGATAAAAGAAGGGAGGATAATAGAAGAGAGGGTGGATTTGGGGAGGGGGTAGTTGGAAGCAAAACACTTTTGAGGAAGGACAGGATGAAAAGAGAGAGAACAGAATAAGCAGTGGGGGAAATAAGAGAGAGAGAAATACAGTTAGCAATTGTAACTGAAAAAAAATTGAAGCAAGTTTCTCTGATAAAGGCCTCATTTTTCAAACATATCTCAAACTGAGTCAAATTTATAAAAATAAGAGTCATCCCTTAATTGATAAATGATCAAAAAATATGAATAGTTTTCAAATGAAGTACTCAAAGCTATATATAGCCATATGAAAAAATGTTCTAACTTAATACTGATTGGAGAACAGCAAATTAAAACAATTTTGAGGTACTATCTCAATAGGGCAGAAAAGGAAAAAGACAAATGTTGCAGGGGGTGTGGGAAAAATCAGACATTAATGCACTGTTGGTGGAGTTGTGAACTGATTCAACCACTCTGTAGAGCAATTTGGAACTATGGCTATATAAAACAACACATACCCTTTGCCCTAGCAATAACATTGCTAGGTCTGCATCCCAAAAGAGATAAAAAATGAGAAGGATGTCTATGTACAAAAACAACTATAGCAGTTCTTTTCTGGTGGCGAAGAACTGAAATTGAAGAGATGCTCATTCATTGGGGAATGGCTGAACAAACTGTGCTATTGTGATTGTGATGGAATACTTTTGTGCTACTAGAAAAGATAAGCAGGATGCTTTCAGAAAAACTTGGGAAGACTTGCATGGGCTTATGCAAAGTGAAAGGTACTGGGTACAAAGTAACAGCAATATTGTGAGATCATCAGCTGTGAATGGCTCAGCTATTCTCAACAATACAATGATCTAAGACAATTCTGAAAGACTTAAGATGAAAAATGCTATTCATCCCCAAAGAACTGATAGTGTCCGAATACACAATAAAGCATACTTTTTTTTTTACTTTATTTTTCACGAGGTTTTGTTTTGGTCTATGTTTTCTTTCACAACATGGCTAATATGAAAATGTTTTGCATAACTATAAATGTATAACCTATATCGAATTACTTGCTTTCTCAATGGGGGTGGGGTGGGGTGGGGAAGAGAGGAAAGAAGTTGGAACTCAAAGTTTTAAAAATGAATGTTAAAAATTATTTTTACATGTAACTGGGGAAAAATAAAATGCTACAGAAGAAAGTACTCTGTCATTTGATGCAGTATGAATGGATTGTCCTCTGAGGTATTGTTAAAATTCTTGTTCTTCCTGTGCCAAGCACTGGGCTAAGAACCGAGGCTTCAAATAGAACAAACAAGGGAGTCCCTGCTTTCGAGGAACTCATGCTCTAACTGGAAGAGACAACTCATAAAAAAGAAGTTCAGCTGCAGGATGGATAGAATGGCCCAGAACTCCTAAGGAGCTGGTAGCAAGTTCCAGAGGCACTTGAGTCATCAGTAGGTTAGATGACAATGCCTGGGGCCTGCAAAGCAGACAGACAAAGCATATAAGCAAGACCTACAAAACCTTGGAACTCAGGGCAAATGGTATGACTTGGTAGCCTTTCATTTCAACAAAAGGAAAGAGGCAGAGTGAGTATCTCCCACCTTATCCAAGCATTGTTAGCAGTCAAGCAGCCCAGATGGATTGTGGGTATACACACTAGAGGAATGGGCAAAATGAGAGGGCACCCCCCAGTGGCGCTAAGTCTTCAAACACTGGACAGCCCAGACAAGAAAGGGGGCAAGGAGAAAGAAAGCAAGGGAATGTAGGGTCCCCCCATAGTGACAAGTCTTCAGAAGACCTGAAGTCAAAGCCTGATCACTATTTACTATCTATATGATCTTGAAGAAGTTATTTCTCCTCTCTGGAACTCAATTATTTCATTTGCCAAATGAGGGGGTTGAACTAAATAGCTTCCCTCTAACTCTATAAATCTATGATTCTATAATCATCATAGGAATCAGTGTTACATTTTGCCTTGTCTGCCCTACTAAATTTTACCCATTTACTCCATCAAATATCACTCATCTTATCTCTGGATATTGAAACAGTAAGGCAATAGACACATCAACGATAATCATGAATATGCCTATGTCGTTCTGTATCGCAAGGTATGAGAGATTTTCCATAAAGAAGGTAAAAGAAGTATAACATTTATTCAGACACCAGAAAACCATATCCCATAACCAAATGTTCAGCTCCTACAGCCAGTCAGCCCACTTTATCATAACAGCAAGGAACCCAAAACACTCAATACAGAGTATCACAACATGGAGCCTCACAATCCCGAAACCTCTCCAACTCCCTGCTGGTGTCTTCCCCAAAACAAATTCACAGTACAGCTAAGTCAGCCTGTTCAGGTCTAACAATCACAAGGGCGGCCATAACATACCTCTCTCTCCCTCTCTCTCTCTCTCTCTCTCTCTCTCTCCCCCACCCCGTCTCTCTCAGCATTTCCTGTGACATAACTTCCTTTTCCTGTCAGGAAGCTCCCCCCGCCACATGTAACTTAGGCTTCCTGTGATGTAAGCAGGTCGCATGGCCTATTAATGGGTGGGAAAGATCTTCAAATCTAATTGCTACCACAGGTATATGGCTAAATATAGGCCTACCTCAAGCTATGTTGCATTATGAAGCTAAAATTTATATCACATATTTTATACATTTGCTAAAAATGCTGATTAAAGCCTTTTACTGACATTAAATCCTATTAAAAGGATTACTAAAAATTTCTATTGACATGCAAAATAAACACCTTATAAATAATCTGATGGTAACTTCAAAGCAAAACTGTCTTAGAATATATTTTGAAGTACGCCCCCAAAATTTGCAAAGCCTCAGGATTCTTGTAAAGTTTTCTGCTTTTCCAGTCTATAATTTTAAGAAAGCCCTAAGTAGAGATTTTATTATATGCTTTATGAAACCAAAAGGGGAAATAGAAAGCTGCAGGGTGGATACAAGTAGACTAAAGGATTCAGAGAGCAGAGGAGGTCAATGAAACATTTACAAATTACTCAGAAAAGAGTAGAAGGAATTTCAGAAGGAGATGTAGATGAGCTGGCAATATTAGTACCATCCAATTAAATTTCGAATATACTTAAATAAATGAAAGAGTCATAGTTTTCATACACAATCCTCTTTTCTTCCTTTTCTTTAAGTCTGGAAATGATCATGATTGTTGATAGTTGTTAAGTTCATAATAAAAAAACTGTTTAAGTAGGCAGAGCATATTACCAAGAATTTTGCATAGGCAAAGTAGAGTATAAGATATTGTCTTAGTTGTGTAGGAACAGTCACATAAGGTGAATGAGAGTCAACAGAGGCTGCTGTAATAGTGCTGCACTGGTTTAGATGAATCCGTGACCTCAGTGGGGTAAGTACTTGTCCTCTACCAGGGAAGGGCTCAACCCCTCCATGCCTTCTCATCTTGTGTGATTCTTGGCCATAGATCTATCCAGCATATTAAAGACCTTTTTCTGATTCACTAAATGTTTCAAGAGTACTAATACAGAACTTGGGCCATTCATCTCATGTTAATTCCTATTCTCACAACATAACAGGCCTATCTCCTTTTTTTGGCCCATATATGTCTTTTTTGTTACTTCTATACAAAATATCATTGATATTATGCTTCTGACAACTTATACCTACCACATGTTTTTTGGGTTGTATGCAATCTTTATTCTTCTGGGAGTGTATGGTTCAATTATGTGCAATCATTCCCTATCTGGAAGAATATTGGTATTTTTAAAAGGAGCTTTTGCAGCAGTGAGCAATTTGAGATTACTTTTAAGTGCTGGACAATTTCTTAAATGCAATCTGGACCCATCTCCTCTTATTCAATTCTAGGGCCTACCTGACTCGAGGCCTGGCCCAAGCCATCATCATGGACATAGAAAACCAGGAAGTGAAATGGATTGGTCTTTTTAGTAAATAGTGAAGGATAGCAAATGAACAACCAGGGTGCTATACTTGTAGCTAAGAGATATTAAAAGAATCAGAGAAAATCTATCATGCAGTTAGATCTTCTATGTAAGACTTCTGGAAAGATGCAGATAAGAATCATGCAGGAGAAGGAGATATAGAGTGTTTGCAGTTAGTCAATAAGCATAAAGCACTCATTACGTGTTGTGCATACACTGTGTTAAGTGCTGGAAATTCAAAGAAAATAAAGAACTTGTCCCTGGCCTCAAGAAGCTCCCATTCTGATGGATCTGCATGGAGTTGAGAATTTATCCAATGTGATTAGACTTAGATCTAGATAAGCTGTATTTAAAGAGTTAAAATTACCTTTGACAAAGATTTTTCATTCATTCAACTCTGGGGCTAGCAGCATCCTCTTTTCTTGTTAAGTCACATTCAAAAGTGGCCTGACATTTTTTTTTCCTTTTTGAATGAATAAAATCTGCCTGGATGATTTAAAATTCACAACCCACACACATAAGTATTTTAGTAAACGTCAAAAAAGAACAATCTGTGTCAATGTGAATGATGTTGACATTTTAGCTACACTAAAAATAGCATCCCCTCACCTTCCTGGGGAATGCTCTATTGGTTAAGAGAATGAGTGCCATGCAGGTAATGACTCACTGAAAATCCAGTTTGTTCCTTTGCTGAGTTCCATCTAAAGACCTACTACTGCAGACTAGTAATGCCAGGGAAGAACAAGGGGCAAATCTAAAATATATTCTCAAGCATACTAAAGGTAATTATTTATTTAAGAAAACTCATTTGACTTGATTAAAACCTTATCGACATTGTTCCTCTTAGATGGGGAACTGGACAGACCTTCCTCCCTAGAATACCATCTGCTCTTTGGCACGATCATATATCCTCCCTGATTAGCTATAGTTCTGGTCAAGAGGTTGACGTGCTCATGTATTGCCCTTGAGAGCACTGGCAAAGATTTATTAGTCAAATTCTTTTCTGCGATTGATGCCAATTGTCTACTGCTATCAAACATTATCTTACCATAGCCTTTGTTAGAGAATGAGGCAAAGAGCCAGGGAAGAAGCATTTATGTAGCTCCTATATGTGTCAGGCACTGGGCAAATGCTTTATTTTTTACAAATATTACCTCATTTGATCCACATAACGACCATGGGAGGTAGGTGCTGTTATTACACCCATTTTACAATTGAAGAAACAGAAGCAGAGGTTAACTGCCTTGCCCAGGGTCATAGAGCTAGTAAGTGTCCGAGGCTGGATTTGAACTTGTCTTCTTAATTCCCTTTTTTTCTCTTTGTTTGATAGAATTCTTTGGTGAATCCATCAGGACCAGGAGCATTTTTATTTGCTAGTTCCTTCACATCTAGGTCTGTTTCAGGGTAATTATCAACAGCTGCTTTCTTTCTGCTTCACAGATAATAGTGGCAGCACCATCAACATCAAATATTTCATGAATACCCTTTGTTGTCATTCAGTCATTTTCAGTTATGTCTGACTCTTTGTGACTCCATTTGGGGTTTTCTTGGAAGAAATACTGGAATGGTTTTGCTATTTCCTTCTCCAACTCATTTTACAGATGAGGCAAACAGGGTGAAGTAACTTACCCAGGGTCCCACAGCTAGTAAGTGTCTGACGCCAGATTTGAACTCACTGTGCCTTTGCTGCTGCTTTTCACCAGGCATTATTCAGTTGTGGAATGTAAACAGTCACTACTTATATGGCAGTAAACAGAGAGGGAGAGATACTTTCGCTTCTGCCTCTTAGTGTCCATCCTTGACTGCTTATAAGGCTAAAACTCAGGCATCACTAGCCAATTGACACAAGGAGGCCTGCAGAGTATAGAACAGTACATTGACTTTTGGTCGTGGGAAAGATGGTAATTTTTTTCTTATTTGACTAGGCATGTTTGTAAAGGGATTTTTTCTTTTTTTCTTTCTCTAGTTGGGGGTGGGGAGGGAGAAAAATAAATGCTTGACAACTGAAATTTTTGTAAAACAAACCTCAGGCATTGGTACCTTCGGGCAACCTTTTCTAATTCTCATGATTATACATCAAATGATTCTGTGCTTTTCTGCCTAAATGTTTCAGAATAGAAGTGTCTCAAGAGCAGGGGCTACTTTTCATTCTGTCTTCATATCCATGGGACCTAGCACTGTCCCCAACACACAGCAAGAACTTGATAAATGTTTGTTGGATTGGTAAATGAAAATGTTTTATTTTAGAGTAAAACAGGTTTCGATTTCACGAGTCTATTATTTTATCAAGGATTGCACAGTCATTGGCAACAGCTGAGGCTGGCTCTTTGGTATGGGGAACAATGCATTCATGCTTAGGGGTCGAGACTCAATAAACATACTTGGAGGTGTTGAGCAATGTTGGGAGCCCAAAATGAACTGAATAAACTATTATTATCCTTTAGACTACATGTTTTCAAATTATTCTCTTTTTATTCGAAATTATTACCCAAAGGCTGAACTTAAGCCTAATAAATAAGGCATAATAAACAAGTCTTAAAGAAGAGATTCTTTTTTGCACATGTCCTAGATCCCTTTGGTTTGTTAGGTAGATGAAGTCAACGGAACCTTTTCCAGAATAATGTTTTAAAATAAATAAAAATACATAGGTTTACAAAGGGAACCATTTATATTGAAATGAAGATGTAAATTTTTTCCCACTCAAGTTCATAGACCCAGGGAAATCTAGGCATATGTGGATTCAAGGTTAAAAAACACTGGCTTCCTTCACTTTGTATCTGCAGCTCTGCCTGGTTTCAGCTCCAAGGAATAAGAGGCCCCTATGCTGGGTGCATAGGTGCCCCCTGGTGACTTCCCTCCCTCTTTTGTGTATTGTCTTCAACCATTAGATTGTAAACTCCGTGAGGGCAGAGATGGTCTTTTTCTTATTTATACCCCCAGCAATCGGCCCAATACCTGGCACGTGGTAGTCACTTAATAAATGTGGATTGAACTGAAAAACAGCTTCAATGAACCTCCACATCATTTTCCCCAACATCACCATTTCAGAGATGAGGGAACAGAGATCCTTTGAGAAAGAATGACTTGATTCCAGATGAATAGGCAGAGTAGAAGTTAATAATTAAAGCACTATGGAAATGTTGTCGATTATTCTTATAGTTTACAATAACTCTGTGATGTAGGTAGAATCCAGGTCTTGACTCTCAGTCCAACGTTCTTCACCTATATCAGGTTGCATCTACCTTGACTAACTTGAAACGTTCCCTTTTCTCCAGTCCCAGCACCGGTCCCTTCATTTCTAGTAGCTAAGCAATGCTTGCTTCCTCAGCCCAGTCTCTCTCCCCAGGACACTCGTGTCAGGTCTACTAGCAACATGTTAGGGAGGAGATACAATGGAGTGGTGAATTTGAGACCTGGTCTGAATCCCAGTTCTGCCACTTAAAATCATGTGACTAAGTCATTTAGCCTCTCTAGGTCTCAAATATCTGCATCTTATAACAGAGTGGATATCTAAAGTCCCTTCTACCTCTAAATATATAATCCTATCAAGTCACTCTCCTACCCAAAAGAATCTTCAGTAGCTCCCTATTGTCTCTAGCAGTAATTGTCAAAACGAGGCCCAAGAGACAATACTCTGCCTGTTACTTAAACTATTGATGGGAATATGAAAATAATACTGATTATGAATGGTTGGGAGAGGG
Organism: Phalanger gymnotis; assembly: GCA_028646595.1. Taxonomy (NCBI): domain Eukaryota; kingdom Metazoa; phylum Chordata; class Mammalia; order Diprotodontia; family Phalangeridae; genus Phalanger; species Phalanger gymnotis. The sequence goes on from CM053622.1 coordinate 440,031,910, forward strand.
GTTATGAAGTAAAAACTGTTTTAATTTCTAATATGGCATATATCAATAGATATAATCCACATAAACAAAAGCTTTTGGGGGAATCTGCAATAATTCAAGGAGCAGCTAGGTGGTCCAATGGATAGAGTGCCAAGTCTGGAATTAGGAGGACTCATCTTCCTCAGTTCAAATCTGACCTCAGACACTTACTAGTTGTGTGACCCTGGGCAAGTCAGTTCACTCTTGTTTGCCCTAGTTTCCTCATCTGTAAAATGAGCTGGAGAAGGAAATAGCAAACCATTCTAGCATCTTTGACAATATTACGAAAAGGTAATTATCACACTGATTAACTCTTAGGATCAGGATTGTCGATTTAGACCTAGAAAGGGACTTTAGAAAGTCCATGGAGCCTGACTCTCATTTTTTAGAGATGAGGTAACTGAGGCAGAGTGTGGGCAGCTAACTAGCCTAGTAGATAGAGTGCTAGGCCTGGAGGCAGGAAGACCCAAGTTCAAATGTAATATAATATAATAATAAGTTCATCTGTAAAATGAGCTGGAGAAGGAAATAGCAAACCATTCTAGTATCTTTGCCAAGAAAACTCCAAACACAGTCACAAAGAATTGAACATGACTGAAAAAAAGACTGAATAACAATAATTTTTAAGAGTATAAAGGAGTCCTAAGACCAAAAAATTTGACAACCACTGGCTACAGAATAAAATATAAACACCTAGATCTTTAAAGTCATTCATTATCCGGCTCCAACCTACTATCCTAAGGCATTGGCTGCTGCCGCCACTACTGAGAATCAGTATTATTTTCATATTTCTATCAAGAGTATAGGTGACAAAGTGCTGGCAAGTAAAACCCCCTACAAAGAGAAGATCTCCTGACTACTTTTCTTCCACCTTGTATCATTCACATTGATGATCTTTCCATGTATTTGTCACTCTCCTAAAAAGGAGCTGGTATGATGTTTCTCAAAGACAGAGCCACATTACACATATGAGTTTTACCAAGTGTGCTGCAAATTGGATTCTATATTTTTGAAAACAGTATTTTAAAACAATTTTAATGTATAATTTACTGTATAAAACACAGGCAGCATAGATGGCTGATGTTGAACTGGCCTTGAAGCCAGAAAGACTTGGGTTTGTGTTTTTTCCCCTCCTACGAAGTGAGTGTCTTTGTGATCTTGAGAAAGTCATTAACCCTCTAAGTGCTGGAACAAATTCTCTAAGACAGTTGAAGCGATGGTGCTGACAAGTATTCTCCATAGAGGCAGCTTTTTCAATTAAAAAGCTCCCTATGCCAGTGAAATCAGAGGCCCAGTCCCTATCCCTATGTTACTGAAGATAAAAGAAAATTTACAAGTAATTTTATTTAATCTAAATTTTACTTATCGAGCACACATGGCATGCAAGAATAGTATTTCTAAAATAAGTACTACTTGCCTCTTTTCAAAAAGCACTAACCTAAAAATCCATTGGACCTTGAACTTCCAAAGAAATCAACAAAAACATTTGTCCTTGAGGAGAAACTGGGGATGCTCCACCATCTGTCTGGAAGGCAGCGTGGTCAACTACAATATTCAGTGCGCTGTGATTCCTCATGGTAAAGAAGCCTGGGCTATGGGGTTGGAAAAAGTCCGATAACTACTGGGCTAGTATCGACACCACGAAAAACTATTTCCACATTTATGACAATGTTTGGTTTATTGTAGTACGAGGGATGGCCTAGCTTAAATAAGCCCCTGTATTTTGATGACAAATATCAGTACTTGAAAACATTGACTGGGCTTGTGACCTTGCTTTAAGCAGCAAGAGTTTAAAAAAAAAATATTTGTGGAAATGCAAAGAGATCATCAGGTTTCAACAGCCATTAGCAACTCTAATAGCAAAATCAGAAGAGCTTAGATCGACAGTTCCCTACTCCCCACCAACACATACAACAACAACGATGGGCACATTCTGAAGTGATGTATACGTAGCCATGTTAAAAAAAAAGAAAAAGAAAACAAAAAACTTACCTGCTAGGACTCTCAAGCCTCCTTTCCTGGCTCAAACTCCTGTGTTAAAAAATCCTGGAGGCAGAGCTAAGTGGGGGAAAGGATGCGGACAGGAGCAGGGACCCAAGGAATTGAGGCCAGGGTTAAAGGGGCAGATCAAGGCACCAAGATCCCTGGGCAAGAGTGGTGAGAGACGGCACTGAGAGGAGTTTCTGGAGTATAGCATCAGCCCACCGTCAGGGTTCAAGCGGAGAGCTCTTTCATACGACAGAGTTATTGTGACTGATAGTTGAAAAGTTAAGCCTATAGCTACATCAGCTATGATAGAAGGAATACATTTTCCATCTAGTTCTAAAAATGGAAAATCTCTTACCATTGTTCAAAGAAAACCTTGCTGACTACATCAATCTTAAACCCATCAAAATAACTAAGTTCATTCATATAAGTCTGATAATGATATTCCTATGCTCAGAAGTCTTCAGTGGCTCCCTATTAGCTGAGTAAAGCTAAAACTCCTTTGGCTAGCATTCAAGGCCTTCTCCTCTAAATGCTTCTACTAGCTAAACTATAGCTAAATTGGACCACTCTCTACCAGATGAAAATATACTGTACTCTCAGGCTTCCATGCCTTGGCTTAAAGCTTTTCCCCAGGTCTGGAACGCCTTCCTTCTTCATCTTCATTTGCTGAATCCCTATTAACACTTGAAAGTGCAACTCAAATGTCACCTCCTTCGAGAAGCCTTCCCTGAATCTTCCAGGTTATCCTTTGTCCTCCAGATCTCACAAAACACTTTGCCTTGTGACTCACATACCAATGGATCATAATCTCATCAAGGTGGTTCCCTCCACAGCCAATCTACCACTGCTTATCCTGTGTGAGGATTCTATAAGTTCATCATAGGGAATCCATCCAATGTTCTAGAAGCCTTACCTGAGCTCTTTTAATCTCAAGAAGATACCAAGGCACATTGTTCTCACCACGTGACCGTGTAATTTTTCAACAACACATTTATTAGACAGTTATTTTACACTGCATCTCTGACGTAATTTCTCACCTTAAGTGTGTTGCAGCTTGCTCATCTCTCTGTCACCCACTCGGTGATCCTGAATTTCAATTCTTTGGAGACAATATCACAAGAAGACAACCAGTATTTAAAAATCATGGGGTCATTAAAAGAACTTTTCAGTTTTCCAAAGACAATCCGGACTGTCCTCTTCTTTTCTATTCAATTCTGGGCCCATCTCACTGGGGGTCTTTGTCCAAGGTCTAAATGGATGAACTCCATAAGTAGTCTATCTAATTGCATATCTGTTTGGACAATATCAGTTTGGACATTCTTCATCCACCCATGTATTATAACTATCAACGCTGGTGTACCTATTGTGGAAGCAGCTACGTGGTGTAACAGGCAGAGTTCTTGGTCTGGAGTCAGGAAGACTTGGATTCAAATCTAGCCTTACTAGCAGTATGACTCTGGTCACATCACTTAACTTCCATTTGCCTCAGTTTCCTCAACTAATGGAGATAAAATAACATTTACCTCCCAGGATCACTGTAAAGATCAAATGAGATAATATTTGTAAAAAGGTTAGTACAATGCCCGGCATATGGTAGGCACTAATAAATGCCTCTTGCCTTCTTTTCCCTTCCTTTTACAGCAAGTTCCTTGTGGACAGAGACCTTGTATTGTTGGGAGTATGTCCCTCCCTAGCACTTAGCCAGGTGCTTTCTACAAAGTAAGCATTTAAGAGATATTTGCTGTCCTATTGTTCTGCCCAAATAACAAGGACAGTAGGAAGGGAAAAAAAAAAACCAATCCATTTATTAAGCAATTACTACGTGGTTTTTGATACCTATCAAGGGAAGAATTGTTTAGACAGGAGTGACTCAGACTACTGCCAATGAATTAAAGCAAAGTGCCTTGTACACGACTAATAAATCTGAATTGAAACAAAGGTAGCTTTGCCTTACTATTTCAACAATAACACAGTAGAATCTTGGTGACTGAGCACACAATCCAACTGGCCATCAATACGTATTTTCATATAGACTCACCTAATTTCAATGAGAGCAGATAAAAAATTTAGATTCATTAGAACTGATGGATCAAAATAATGTGTCTAACTTGAAATCTTGGAGTTGGAAGATTGGATTGCTCATCCTTACTTAGCTCCTTAGATATTATTCTGTGACTGAGCAAGGACGGCTCACATTTATATCATAGTGAAGGTCTGCAGAGGATTTTCCTTACAAACGCAGACACTGAGGTCAAGGAAAGCTAAGTGAGTTGTTTATAACTTCACATCTGATAACTATCAGTGCCAAGGATTCTGATTCCCTACAGCAGAGAAAGACCCAGTTCAAACCTGCTCCAGCTGATTGTTGGTTAAATTTTCTGTATGAGCACTTACGCTTAGGAAATTGGCAGATACTACAAATCAGGGCTTGGTTTAGCATTTTGCTGATCTGTAGACTTGAGAAAGCGATAAAGAAAATGTTAATAAATGCAGACTAGACTTAAAGATGCATCACTTGTGCATTTGCGAGGGGGGAGTGGGGGGGGCAGGGGCGGGGAGAGGGCTATTGTTAAACCTTTACCAGAACACTTTTTCATGGATTTTTTTTGGACAGTTTAGTGAAGCCTCTACTCCAAATAATGTTTTGAAATTCCTAAAATAAAATACATAGGATTACAAAGAAAACTAGCTATTCTGAAATATAGTGATTACAACTAAACAAACAAACAAACAAAAACCAAAAACAACCACCAGGTTCACAGACCCAGGTTAAGAATCCCTTTTCTAGACCTCTTTCCATCTCACCATAATTTCTTACAGTCCATCACCATTCTGCCCCTTGGTTATTCTAGTCATACAGCAGAAACAATAATATTATTGTCTCTTTACTTCATTTGGGGGACTAAGTAGATTCATTAAGCAGTATTTATTCGACAAAGGAGGTTAAATGATTGCTGAATCTGACCACTGGAGATAGCTATGCAAAAATGCAAATAAGGCCACAATCTTTCCTTCCAGGTTAATATAGCCCTACAGAGTAAAGCAGCAGTTCCTAGAAATTACTCATTAGAATTGAATTAGTAGGCTCCCTCCTAAGAGCTACAGACTATAGTTAATATATTTATATCTTTAATGAAATTAGCATCTTTTTTTTTTGTAGCTTGGTTCCCTACTGAAATAGTTTGGCTTTTGTTTTTATACTTCTCCATTTCAAAAGCCCACACACGATCATTTTCATAACCATAGTATTCTAGATTGCTTAAGAGGAGACAAGATGCTTTCAGTAATATTGCTAACTAATGTTTATGAAAATATTCTTCTTAAGTATATGTAGTAGCATTTTACTTAAGTATATATGGAGACGTCTAGAACTGTATCTCATATAATTTCCATCTATGTCTAGTATTTCCATGTCTTAAGTTCAACATAGGGAAGTCTGATGGCCTCTTCTGCCCCATAGCCTAGGAAATCCACATAGATTTGGAGGGGTGCCATCCAAACAGAAAAAGAGTCATCTTGTAGACCCTATGGTATGATTCACATATACTCACGATAATAGCAAGTATTTTGAAATTTACACAGGAATAGGTTGATAACATTACATATATTGCAAACACATTAGTTTATGTGTTTTTAATCTATTCAAACAGACATGATAGAGAGGAAAAGTCTAAAAAATGGTTTACTTACAATCATATCAGTAGACCATTGGAGAATTTAAATTGAATACTTAACTGAAAAGCCTTCATAACTTTTAAGCTAAGTTCTCAATTTTGAGAGTTATTTCAAAGAAATGTTTCAAGGAAGTAGAAAGCCATCACCTGGTAAGAACTAAATGTTTTTGTGGATTGTTGTTTTTTTAAAAAAGAAAGTTGATTTTTTTTCAATCAATGAAAATCTACCACCTTCTCCTCCAGAAAGAAAGAAAAAAAATCCCTATTACAAACATCAAATTCCCATAAAAAACATCTCAATCTGACCTTTGAATCCATCACTTCCTTGTCAAAAAATGGTTAGCATGTTTCAACATGAATCTTCTGGAAAGATAGGTGGTCACTGACTTAATCAGAGATCCTTTGTCTTTCAAAGTTGGTTGTCATTGTATAAATTATTCTCCTGGCTTACCTCACTTCATATTATATCAGTTCATACAAGTCTTCTAAGTTCTCTATGAAACCATCTTCTTCATCATTGTTAATGGGACAATATATTCCACCACATTTATACACTATAACTTAGTCAGCCACTCCCCAATTCATGGGCATCTCCTCAGTTACCAATTCTCTGCCACCACGAAAAGAACTCTATAAATATTCTTGTTCATGAGTCTTTTTTCCTTTTTCTTTGATCTCTTTGGGGTACAGACCTAGTAGAGTATAGATCTTGTAGACTCCAGTGTCTCTGGAGTCAACACTTATGCGGAGTTTAATGCCTTTCGGGGCACAGTTCCAAATTGTAAGGACCAAATGTTTGAGAAAAATGATTGAGTTTTAAGGGTAAAGGTCATTGTGTCAGACACCACATTCCATACTTAAATCTTGAGAGTTATTTCAGCTAAGTAATGGTGAGAAGAATGTTAAAACAAAGAAGATCACTGACAGCTTCTATACTATCCTAGTTATAGAAATGAAATCAAGCTTCTAATGCTATTGCATCCCATGTTTCAGCTCAGAAACTATGAGGCTTAGAGCTGCCTTAGAGCCACCACATTTTTTAAAAAAAGAATTTAAAAAATTGTATTTTTTCCAATTACATGTAAAAACAACTTTTAAACTTTTTCTTTTTACAATTTTGAGTTCCAAATTATTTTCCATGCTCCTACCCATCCCCCCCCCATTGAGAAGGCAAGAATTTGACAAAGGTCATATGTGCAGTCCATGCAAAACATATTTTCATATTTGTTATGTTGTGAAAGAAAACACGAACAAAAAAAAACAATAAGAAAAAGTAAAGAAATAAAAATAAAATAAAATTTAAAATAAAAAAATAAAGTTAAGAGAGCATATTTCGATCTTAATTCAGATTCTATCAGTTCTTTCTCTGGAGGTAGGTAGCATTTTTCATCGTAGGCCCTTCAGAATTTTCTTGGACCTTTGTAAGAATAGCTAAGTTGATCACTGTACCATATTGCTTTTACTGCAGTACGATATTGCTTCTACTATTACAATCTTCTCCTGGTTCTGGTCATTTCACTTTGCATCAGTTGATGTATCACTACCATCTTTCTTGAGAGGCATTGTGATATAGTGGATAGAATACTAGATTTGAAGTGCCCCTAGTTCTCTATCCTTGACGTCACCTTCGGCACATCAATAGATTTGATTTACCATCACAAATCACAGTCTCAGTCACAAGCCCTCAGTGCCTTGACATAGGCTTTCATGAGTTGCTGTGGCTAAACAAATTTATCACTTAGTAGGGCTAACCTTCTGGTGAGGATCCTGTTTTTTTAGCTTTTATTTAGTATTTTATTTTTCCCCAGTTACATGTAAAAACAATTTTTAACTTTTGTTTTTAAAGCTTTGAGTTCCAAATTCTCTCCCTTCCTACCTCCCTTCCCCTCCCCATTCAGAAGGCAAGCAATTTGATATGTTATACATGCGTTAGGCATGCAAAACGTATCTGTAATATTCATCTTGTGAAAGAAAACACAGACACAAAAAAACTCAAGAAAAATAAAGTAAAAAAAAAAGTATGCTTTAATCTGTATTCAGATATCAGTTCTTTCTCTGCAGATAGATAGCATTTTTCATCCTAAGTCCTTCAGAGTTGTCTTGGATCGTTGTATTGCTGAGATTAAGTCATGCACAGCTGATCATTTTACAATATTGCTGTTACTTTGTACACAGTAAATTTCACTTCGCATCAGCCCATCCAGTTCTTCTTAGGTTTTCTGAGAGCATCCTGCTCATTATTTCTTATAGTACAATAGTATTCCATCACAATAACATGCCACAGCTTGTTTAGCCACTCCCCAATTGATGGGCATCCCCTCGATTTCTAATTCTTTGCCCCCAGAAAAGACCTGCTATAAATATTTTTGTACGTATAGGTCTAAGTTGTGTTTCGAATCTATGGGTTTAGAGGTCTAGAAACTGTCTGGCTTGCTACAGGTTTGCTGGGACCCAGTTTGCACTGGCATGGCCTGCGCTGGATTGCACACCTCTCTCGCCCTGGTGCAACAGACCTTTCCTGCCAACCTTCCAAGTTGTCACGGGCTGTAAATTTATTTCTCTCCATCTTTTGGGGTTCTGCTGCTCCAGAATTTGTTTAGAGTAATTTTTAAAGGTATCTGGAGGTATTTGGAGGAGAACTCTGGCAAGTCCCTGACTTTACTCCACCATCTCGGCTCTGCCTCTGTGAGGATCCTTTCTTTACTAGCTAGGAAGATCCTCAGATGACCATCAAGGGTCTGTCTTTGAAACCCTTCCACCTATGTAATATCTTCCTACCAAAGCTTGTCAATCAAAAGCATAGCTTTCAAATGTTCAAGGTCACCTCCATGCCATAATGAAGCTCCAAGGGTTTAGTGGAAGCTTTTATCTCTAATGCAACAGAAATCCAGTTAAAATCTTTTAGTATTCTAATCCTCCATATATACAATTCTCTAATCATCTACAGCATGTTTGAAAGCTTTTGATCAATGCTGTTTACAAATTAAATAGGATACAGATGGATTTCCCAATAGTATGATTTTCTGAGTTGACTATATATGAATATATCTCTAATTTCAGGACTATAACAGAATTGACATTTGACAAGCTTGAGAAAATGGCCTTTGTCTTCCTAATAGAAAGACTATCATATTGAACAAAAAATTAGGAGACCTGGGTTTTAGTTCTAGCTTTTCCATTAGAATCGGTGTAACATCCCATCTGGGCAGCTAGGTGGTGCGCTGGATAAAGTGCTGGCCCTGGAGTCAGGAGAACCTGAATTTGAATTTGACCTTCAACATTTATTATCTGTGTGACTCTGAGCAAGTCACTTCACCCTGTTTGCCTCAGTTTCCTCATCCATAAAATGATCCAGAGAAGGAAATGGCAAATCACTCCAGTATCTTTGCCAAGAAATCTCCAAATATGGTCACAAAGAGTCAGATACAACTAAAACAACTGAACAACAACAGCAATATCCCATTTGGGCTACTCCCCCAATTTGCACGCACGTCAGTGTGTTGGGTCTCCAGAAGAGCAACAACTACCTCAAGTTCTAGGGGTAATCTTGTATGTATATTCCTAGGAAATTGTCATTTCCTAGCTGCCACACTGGTATACACAATCAGCCAATAGGCAATCGGCTTTTAATAAAGATATTTATTAAAATGGCAAAGTTAGAACAGCTGATCCAAAACATTTCCCCTAAAAACGTGGGGTGCACTCTCTCACAAATATAGCAAGCATCCATGGGAAGAATGGGCTTAAACTTATAGTGCCACAATAATGAAGCATATATACAGGATACATTTATGGTAAAAGGAAATAACACACAACTCCCTTTTGTGTGGTCTGTTTCCCTCTGTGTAAAAGCTCCCCAAGCAGCTCTCCTCAGGTGCAATGTTACTGCTGGGTGGGCAGCTCAGGGGCTCTCTCAGGATCTGTTCCTTTCTCGAATCCATAGAAGGCCCTTTTCTCTAAAGCAAGGGTTCAAAATCCTTAAAACTGCTTTCTCCTGCAAGTTACTGAATCTGGTCTGTGCCTATCCTTGTTTGTTACTTGCAGATGGATATATTACCTAATAATGGTCCAGTAGCTCCAATGACTTGGTTGATAAAGGGGCCAGGAAGAAAGAAAATCCCTTCTCCTTCCTGGCTACCCTCTAGTTCAGAAGTTAAACATAACCTTTAAAACAAGGAAATTATACCATACAGCCTCTAAATCCTGCCCAGCTCTACCATTCTGGGATTCGATATTCCAAACACGCCTCTAACATGAGAATATCCCGGTGCCAAGTTGGTGAGATTTCCTTTCTTAAGCGAGAAGAAATTAAACATGGTATAAATGACTGTGTCATGATATTTGGGACTCCATCATGCAGCGTGACCTCTTCCCAAAATAGACACTAAAATAATAGAATGCTCAATAAAGTAGCAGCTATCAATCACAGTTCAAATTCATTTCAAAGTCAATGTGACGTAGTAATTCTCCAGCCTCTACCTCAAAATAACTAAAATGTTGCCTCTTGTCTCAGGAACCTCTTCCACTTATGTACTAAAGAGCTCCTAATTTGCTTATGGTATCACCTTTTATGTCTAAATCATGTACCCATTTTAACCTTATCTTGGTATATAGTGTGAGATGTTGGTCTATGCCTAGTTTCTGTCATACTATTTTCTAATTTTCCTGGCAGTTTTTGTCAAATAGTGAGTTCTTATCCCAGAAGCTGGAGTCTTTGGGTTTATCAAACAGTACACAGTCTTCCTCTCCCAGACTGATTTTTTTTTGACTAGGTAAAAGAGGCTGTTCTTTGCTTTATCTCTTACCTAGCCTTAATCACTGAATGGGTGTCGCCTCAGTCAAACTGAGACCTGGGAAAGCTATTAGCTTTAAAAATGCCATGGTCTCCCACTGTATCTGGGGCCATCTCCAGTCATTCTGATCTATATCTGGCCACTAAACCCAGATGGCTCCAGAGGAGAAAGTGAGGCTGGTGACTTTGCACAGCCCTCTCTCACTTAAATCCAACTCACTTACAAGTCACAGCATCACCTTCCTTATGTCATGGCCCTCTTTAAGAACAAAGGACAAACGATAACAACAAAGGGCTCCTATTTAGTGCTGGAAGAGAGTAATGACTTGTAACAATTTCCTATCTGTGCAGGATTTCCATAACATCAAAAATCAATAAACATTGAGCCACCAGAAATTGTGAGCATATTCCTTCTACTTTGGTTAGCCAATGGACCTCCATACTAGAACTGAAATGTTCGTCTGTCTGGTGAATGTGGATGATAAAGAAAGGTTCTTTTTGCAGAAAAAAAAAAATGGCCAGTCTTACAAGGAGACAGAGTTTTGACCAACCTTCTACTCTGCATTCTGCTACATTCAATTATAAAACTTCCTCCTAGCCAGTAAACAAAGAATTCCAGAATGGTGTTATCAGTAGGATCCAAATCTTGGCGACACATTTGGGGTTTTCTTGGCAGAGACACTGGAGTGGTTTGCTATTTGGTTCTCCAGCTCACGAGGAAGAGGAACTGAGGGATAATAGCAGTAAGTGACTTGCCCAGGATCACACAGCTAGTGAGTGTCTAAAGTCAGCTCTGAACTCAAGAAGATGAAACTTCTTGACTCCAGGCCCTGGCGCTCTATCCACTGAGCCACCTAGCTACTCTAGAATGCTGGTGTATCATGTTTTATGCATTTCCATATATGTGCAGTTTCTACTTTGCACATATTTTTCAAATACCGAGTGGAAAATGAACATTGTTACATTATATTACATATGAATTTCTTTTTACAATTAAACAAATCATAATGAAAATTTAAAAAACAATATCAGAAATTATTTGCAACTAATCACAAGCTATTTCTCTTTTCTAATCTTGGCAGCTAGGTAGTGCAGTGTTTAGAACACTGGATCTAGAGGCAAAAAGACTTGAGTTCAAATCCACCTTCGGACGCTTCCTAGCTATATGGCCCTGTGTGACATTTAATCTGTCTTCCTCAATGTCTTCAACTGTAAAATGGGGATCATAACAGCACCCACCTCATAGGGTTGTTGTGAGGATCAAATATAATACTTGTAAAGCACTTGGAACAGTGCCTGGAACATAGTAGGTACTATATAAATGCTTATTCCCTTCTCTTCTTTCAAAATACTTAATATTATTTAGACTTAATTATAAAGAGGGATAGGAAGGAAAAGGAATAAGCATTTATTAAGTGCCTTCTACATGCCAGGGACTGTGTGTAAGTGCTTTCCAAGTATCATCTCATTTGGTCCTCACCACAGCCCTGTGAGATAAATGCTGTCATGATCCCCATTTTGCAGTTGAAGAAACCAAGGCAGAGAGAAGAAGTTAAGTGACTTGCCCAAAGTCACACAGTCAGGAAGTGTCTGAGATTGCATTTGAACTTCCTGACTCTAGGTCCAATAAACTCATGCCCTAGTTAGACACAATGAAAGTTCTGTGCACCACATTTTAGGAAGGGTATTGAAAAGTCAAAGTATGTCAATACAGAGGTAAATAGAATAGGGATTTTTTGGCCAGAGGAGAAAAGACTTGAGGAGTTATGATCAAAGTTCTAGAGCTGGTAAGTACATCAGAAGCCATCTAGTCCAACTGCCTTGTTTTTAAAATAAAGGAACAGAACCAGGAATAGTGACTTCCTCTAGTTCACACAAGTATTAAGTTGTTATGTTCTCTGCTTACTGTACCACGTTGCCTTCCATATCACAGACAGCTTCAAATATGTTAAGAGTTGTTATGTATAAAATATTAGCTGTATCCTGTTTTAGACTATGAACTCTGTGAGAACAGGAACTCGTTTTTGCCTTTCTTTGGATCCCCAGCACCAAGGACACGGCTCAGCACACAGTAGACACTTAGTAAATGCTACTTGATTGATTGATTTAAAATCCGTGGGTCAGAACTAAGAAATATGGGAGGGTGTGGGAAGCAAATTCCAATTCCATGTAAAGAAAAACTTACTGATGTTTAGTCTTCCAAAAAAGGAATTCACTGCCTCAAGAGGTAGGAAGGAGCCTATCAATGGAGATCTTCAAGTGGAGATTTGCCATGATTTTAGTGAACTCAACTTAAATTCCTGGCAAAAACCAAAATTATTATTTAGACCAAGGGATAGGAGATTAGTGGGATGGGGAAGCAGAGATTACTAAAAGTCAGTATGGATTGCTTCATCAAAAACAGATGGTGCTAAGACTGAGTAAGCAAAACCTAAAGAAACCAAATGCCGGGTGTTCAATATACCCAACACCACAAACTACTGCAGGAAGGACTATATTCAGCAGAAACTGCTAGAGGATGAATTCAGAAAAACCTTGGAAGACATTTATGAACCTATCTAGAATGAAGTGAGCAGAACCAGGTGATCACCATACACAGTAACAGCAATGCTGTAATGATGATTAACTGTGAAAGACTTGGCTACTATGATCAATACAATGATCCAATGATCCAAGAGAATTCTGAAGAATCCGTGATGCAAAATGCTATGCCTCTCCAGGGAGAAAACTGATGAATTGCAAATTGAAGTGAAATTTTTTCACTTTCTTTATTTTTTCTTGCTTTTTTTTTCAACAAGGCTAATATGGAAATATGTTTTGCAAGATTTAACATGCCTAATTGATATATTGCTTGCCTTCTCAATGGGTGGGGGAGGGAGCTAGAGTGAGGCAGAGAATTTGGAACTCAAAAAAATTTGCAAATGAATTTTTAAAATAAATAAATAAGTTTTTAAAAAGAGTACAGGGGGGGAGCACTTTGGCAGAAATTAGGTTTAGACTAGACCCTTAAGCTATGTACCAAAATAATCTCCAAATAGATATGTAACCCTAAACATAAAAAGTCACACCACAAAAAAGGATAGAAAACAGTAGATAACTTTCACATCTGAGAGGCAGGATTTCTAACCAAATAGTGACAGAACTGATGAATTATAAAAACTAAAGGAGACAATTTCAATTCTATAAAATTTTAAAAGCTTTTACATGAACAAAATCAATATAGATAAAATAAAAAGAACAACTACCAAGTAGAAAATATATCTTTGCATTAAATCTCTCTGATAAAAGTCTGAAAGCTAAAATATAAGCAGTATATGGCATAGTAGAAAGAGGGTCAGCCTCCGTATCGGGAAGTTCAGGGTTCAGGCACTATTTCTGAAATATCGTTAGGTTGCATGACCCTGAGCAAGTCACAGTCTCTCAGTGTCTCAAGTAACTCTTCCATATGACCCTAAGTATAGATGAGCTGCAGATCTGCACGGATGCACAGGAATTTCAACACTAGCAGTTTCCTACATGCCAGTCAGATTATGAATATGAACCAAACCGCCTCTGCCTTTCTTCCTCTGAGACCTATTAACACTGAATAGATACGTAAACAGTAAGAAGTTTTCAAAAGAAGAAATTAACCAGTCATTTAAAAACAATCCACAACACATATCTTCACCAACAGTACTTTGGTATGCCTATATGAGGCCAAAACATCACGGAGTTGTTTTAATTTAAATATGTGTGTACATATGTAATACAAATAAAACAACTCCGTGATTTTTTTTGCCTCGTGCCCATAAAATTGGCAAAGATTTTTTGTTTGTTTGTTTTATAGAAGGACAGACCATCCTGAACAAATCTCATTCTCTAGTTTGGCAGAGCTACTGGACAACTGGCTCAAAGGAACACAGCACATACAGCACCTCTAGATTTCAGCAAAGCATTTCTCGAAGGGACTCACTATCCTTGTGAATAACAAGATAAGCAGATGTTTATATCACCATAAAAACTGAAATACATTCTTCCATTTGATTCTTATAATAACCATATAAGGGAGTGTTACCGGTATAATTATCTATGTTTTATAAAAGAAGAAGCAGGCTGAAAACAGTTATGTGATTTGGCCTTGGTACTACAGCTAGTGTCTCAGACGGGATTGGATCTGGGTCTTCCTGCCTCTAAATCCAACACCTCACTCACTATGTCGCACCACTTTGATTCTGATGCTCGATTACATAAACAGAAGCATGTGGTCCCGAATTAGGAAGGGGTTGTTCCTGTTTACATTCTGCCCTAGTTGGGTCACAGCTGGAGTAATGTTATATCTGATTTGTACATTGCTCTTTGCACTTATATTCTCCTTTAGGTTGTAAACCCCTTGAGGGCAGGGATTATTTTTCTCCTTCTGTGTGTCTCCAGCACTTAGCATAATGCCTGGCAGATAATGCCTACTTATAAATGCTTAATGACTTGGCTTGCTTTCAGTTCTGGCAACCCCATTTTAGGGGAGCTATTATCAAGGTGAACCTTGTCCAGAAGATGTCACCATGATGGTGAGGTGATTCCAGATCATGCTGTACAAGAATAATTTCAAGGGGATATTTGGTATGGAGAAGACTTAGAGGAGACATAACAGCTGTCTTTAAGCATCTGAAAGATTCTCATGTAAAACAGGGAAGTATGCCGGGGGTTCTTACTAGGGGTCTAGGTGTGAACTTAGAGAAGAGAAAAATGACTGTTATCCCTTCCACATCATGTGGGTTAGGGGCTCGGTGCCCCTACAATCTGGAAAATCCACATAAAATTTTTTGGCCCTCCTTTCATACCAGAGAAGAAGTCTGAATTTTTTTTCTTTTTCTTTCATGGGGTGTTTACAGTAACCTTATTGTAAAATTTGGGCTAAGCATTTGGTCATAGGCTATATTATACAACACTATATGTATATTTTATGCATTTCTGAGTTTCTAAACTTTTTGCATCATCTGCGGGCTGTCATTTGTGGCTTCCACAAAACTCCCCCGAAATTCCCACTTAATTTCTTTTGCCAACCCACAATACAGTGAAACCACAATGGGGAAAATCACAAGTGGAAGGGATACCTATACATCTTTATTTTCACTAACCTCTAACCAAAATTTAGCATTTCCTTCAATTATATATTAAAAAACTGCTATTATTCTGAGAAAGGGTTCAAGTTCTTCCCCAGACTGCCAAAGCATGATGCGATAAGGGTTACCACCCCCACCCCTACCCCCTCATCCCCCAGAAGATTAGTTGTCATGCTGCTTGGATCCAGAGGGAGCATTGGGTAGAAAATAATTTGGACTTGATATAAGGAAAAACTTCTCTAGGGTTAGAATTGTACAGAAGTGGAATAGACTACCTCAAGAGAGAATGTACTCCTCCTAACTAGAGATCTTCAAGAAAGGTTAAGTAACTATTTGTTAGATATATTTTATAGGAGATTCCAGTTCAGGTATAGGTTAGACTGGGTGGCTCTTAAGGCAGTAAGACACAACAGAAAGAAGGCAAGATGTGACAGCAGAACTGCAAAAGCTTGGATCAAAATCTGCCTCGGACACTTACTACCTGGTATAATGTTGAGCAAATCACTGAACCTCCAGGGCTTCAGTTTCTTTATCTGTAAAATGATGAGGTTGCACAAATGACCCCTGGAGTCCCTTCCCATTCTATGAGCTTATGTTCCCTTTGTACTCTGAGATTCTGTGATCTCTGAGGTCCCTTCCAATTCTAAACCAATCCAATTTTTATGAATCCAGAGCAAAATACATATGAATCATACAATAAGGAAATTATTATACATCTAAAAAGGAAGGATGGAAAGCAGCAGCTACCACTGTCACACCACACAGTCAGTTTTCCCCAAATTAATCAGAAGTTATTTCCATGATCAGGTCTGACACCTTCCATTTTTATAAAGCAAGTAGATTTAGCTTTCCTCATTCTTGGTCCATAGTAATGCAAGGCAGCTGAAAGAGGTCCACTGACCTTGGAGACAACTACAGAAATGAGCACATTAGCAAGATTAATAACCTTTGTAATTCTGGGTGAATTCCTTTAACAGGAGGGTTGGGATGTGAATCTGTAACATACTTGAAGTATCATTAGCTGAAATCATTAACTACTGGCTATCACATAGGTTCCATAAATAACAGTTCACATTTATATACTGCTTTATGGTTTTAAAAAACACTTTCCTCACATAAACCATTAGATATAGGTGGTGCATATATTCCCACTTTACAGAGAAAGAAACTGAAGGTCACATAGGAAAAGAGATTTTCACACATTCTAATTATTGAGAGAGCTAGAATTGGAAACCTTACATTCTGAATTCAAGTACGATATTCTTTCCACTACACTAAGCTCCCTTCCTAAATACCAAATCAAAACATTGCATTATGGGGAAAGCATCTTATTTTCTTTGAACACAATATTAAGCCCTACTGCTTTCAAAGGGGAAAGGTGTTTGTTTCAATTTCTCTGGGGAATGGACTCCTCAGAAAAACAAGGATAACACATCATTTGATGCTTATCACTTGGCTTCTTTCCTCTACAAGTATTCTTCTGACTATGCTGACCCAATGTAGAATTTTGCCATTCACAATTTGTAGAATTCGATGTACTGAGGTGAAATCTTTTGGTGCCAAAAAGATTTTATATTTTTCCTTTGCTTTCTTCCACCAATATGTGGCAAGTTTTGCTTCCAATTTTTAAAATAACTGAAGTGTTCTTCCAATTTATTTGAATTTAAGTGAATTCAAATTATTTTGACGTTTTTGAGTCTTTTTATACAATGTTTTCCTTCAAATAGTTATATTGACTAGTTAATTGCTGTAAGGGAGTAAAACTTGGGCCCATTTGCAGCTTATAAGCGATTTAGACTAGGATGGTATCCCATTGGCATATAAAAGGGTCAGAAAACTATCTTAAGTTTGGGAGAGACAATTAACATTCATCTGGGCATAAGCCGTCATGGTGAGACTTTAAAAACAGGTATAACTGACACTGGAGAGATAGCTGAAAGACTGAGCTAAGTGTCTCCAGCAGGGATACCTCATGGGAGCCAAATTGGGAGAGTTTCCTTCCTACTGGTCATAGGAGTAAGGATTTTGATTCTTCCTAAAGGAACTTAGCAACAAGCCAAAGACCACAACTGGGCCAGAAGCTCAGAGTGGTAGAGACTATAATGAAACATCAGGGAAAAGCTGAAAGACTATGACCAAGAAGTGGACCTATATCCCCAGCAAGAAAAGCCCCCATGCCTACTTAGGAGAACGTAAGACTGCCACATGAAGACATCGAGGGTACTGCAGCACAGGAAGCATAAGCTGCTTCGTCACATCCATTCCACTTTTGGAGGTGTTCCCATCTGTGATCATTCTACTTGTTCACCTTCTCTATTGATGGTATAAATATTTGTGGCAAGGGTATCTACATTTTAAGGAAAGGGCCCTGGTATAAATTCTAGTGCTGTGCCTAGCACATAACATATACAGATGTTAGCTATTATTATTATTTTTTTAAATTACGCTACTTCACTAAATGGCTTTGCTGAAAAGGTGTATCTTCTGGCTCTGTATTAAAAGATAAGCACATTTTTGGAGGTACATGTGCAACTGGCTTTAAGAGTACAAGCCTTGAACCCAGAACAGCCATCTTCCAGGGAATGTGACCTCCATATACAAGATGGGAGATAACCCAAAAGGACACTATGTTTGAATATTTTAAAAAAATTTAGAGAGGCTGTGTTACAGGTAGAGATATACTTTAGCTCTGGATCTGCAACTTTTGTGACTTGAGCCAAGCCATTTAAATTTTAAGAAACTTGATTTCCTCATTTATAAGATGGGAATTATAATACTTTCGATGTCCACTTCATAAGATTGTTGTGAAGACCATATTAAGAACGACCTTCACTTAACATCTCTGGGCCTCAGTTTACTTGTCTGCAAAATGAGGATAACCTCTGAGGTCCCTTCTAGCTCAAAAACTAGGATATATAAAAACATGAGCTCTTATTTTATGTATATGTGTGCCATTATGTATGCATGTCTTGGGCCATATGTTTTTCCACAGAAACCCATCTCCAGATTTATAGTGGAAGTTAATAGGAAACTAGGATTCAGTATACAGAGACATGTTTTACTGGTAATATTTCAGAAGGCCTCTGTTCTGTACACTGAAAAATATCCATGTTCCCTATACTATCTTTATTTGGTGTTCTAAATAAAATCTCATTTTACAAGTCTGATTTGACTAATTCCTTGTACTGACAGGCTGCTTTGCTGATAGTGATAATAAAGAATGCTCCTGAAGGAGAAATCCCTTATGATAGATGTGCTTATAAATAAGCTTAGTGTGGTGGGAAGAACACAACTAAAATTCAGGAGACCTGGATTCTTGTCTTACTTGTTAATAACAATTGTTTTGACCTTGGAAAGTCACTTGGCCTGTTCCAGCCTCCATTCCTTCATATATAAAATAAGGGATTGGCTTAGAAGATTTCTAAAGTCTTTTGCAGTTCTAAAATTCTATGGCTTTAGTGGGTCCCTGCAAATTCTAATTCAGTAAAAATGTCTTTTTGGAAAGATAGTTCTCTATTTGTATTTGAATACTGTCCTCTCCTAACCTTCTTTGAGAGCAAGAATGGAGTAGCCCAAACAGCATGTGCCAGAAAGTGAAGTATTTGAATAAAATGTCAGAAATGTAGAGGAAAATATTTAGCGGCACAAAGAACCAAAGTCCAGAAGGGCAAGAGTGAGCAATACCAGCCCATCTATAATAGCAGCGAGCTCCATCTGGAAGCAAATAACTACTATCATTTTATAAGTGCACATCACTCTTGAGTCATGCTATCCCAAAACGATCTTAGTGATAATGTCAGTAATTATTCATAGTACAAGAGGCTTTCTTGGTTGATAAAAAAAATTTTAAGTGCATTATCTCATTTGATTTGTTATAAAATAGTCAAGTTACAAAATACCAAAATATTTTCATTTCTAAAATTTTCAAAAGTTTTCAAAAAATTCACATCAGGTTGAATGCAGTTAAGGCAAATTAAAGGTGTAGCAAGATTTATCCTTTGCTGCAACAGTGTAAGGCATCTTGTTTTGCAAACCTTGCCATCCTTCAATTTTTTAAATGTATAAATATTGGGCACTCTGCATTTGTGTTATGTGAACGAATTTTTTGAAAATCAATAAAGATGAGTGGCTCCCATTCTTAAAGAAGTTGGCTTTCACTTCAATGAGAGCTACAGTTCATGCGACCTCCTCCATGAAGCTTTGTCGATCCTCTTCAGCAGGAAGTAATCTTTCCTCTGAGGTCCCCTCACATTTGATTTGATTTGTTCTGTCTTATGGCATTTGCCACATTTCATACTGTGTTGTGACTATTTGCATAGATGTCTTGCCTCCCTTGCCTTTTGCTTTCAACTCCAGGAAGGCAAGAACACTGTTATTTTCATCTTTGTGTAACCCTGTAGTACCTTGCACATAACAGATGCTCCCTAAATATTTCATTTGGAGTGAAATTTAGATACAACACAGCAATGCTGATATCCCTTTTTACTTGTTAAAGTGGGCGTCAACATGGCTAGAATACACTTGTGGCTTGTTTTCTTAATGGTTGCACATTAGTAAGGGGCTATGTAGCTAGTAGTGGGTTAATGGTTTTCTTTCCACACAGATCACAAACAAATTTAATAAAAAGAGGAACAAAAAAGGCCGCCATCTTCCCTCACTGCTTTCATTTACAGCTCACATACTTGCTCAGTGTAGGAATTGGAAGAAAAAAGAAAACACAATTTAAAAGAGCAAAGTGGAAATATTCCAGGGTGTTATTAGACTGCAATGGCAAATTCTATCCCTGCCCACCCCACTTTAGAAGCTCCATCTTGAGAACTGATTCAGATTTATAAGAACAACTGATAAACAATCGATGCGTTATAACAGGCAGTTTCAAGGTAAGAATTCCAGGTTAAAGACAGACATATAAAAATGCTCCAAATTACTAATAATTGGAGAATTTCCAATAAGTTAACTCTGAGGTTACTTTACAAATCAGATGGGTAAAAACGATCAGTGTTGGAGGGGCTACAGAAAAAGAGGGCCATTAATGTACTCTGGGTATGGAGCTGTGAATTGATCCAGCCATTTCAGAAAACAGTTTGGAACAATGCTCCAAAAGTCACTAAACTGTGTATACTCTTTGGTCCAGAGATAACACTACAAGGCCTGTGCTCCAAAGACATCAAAGAAAGGGGGAAATGACCAATAAATTCAAACATATCTTAGAGCAGCACTCTTTTTGTAGTGGCAAAGAACTGGAAACAAAGAGGGTGCCAAGCAAGTAGAGAATGGCTAAACAAGTTATGATATTTAAATGTGATGGAATATTATTGCCCTGTAAGAAATGATCAAGAGAAACTTGGGAAGATTTGTGCATATTTGTATGATGTGGAGTGAAGTGAGCAGGACCAGGACAATTTATGAAATAACAATATCATAAAACAAACAACTTTGAAAGACTTAAAAATTCTAATGAATACAACGTACAATGATGATTCCAGAGGACCAATGAAGAAGCAAGATACCACACTTTTCATAGTGAGGTAATATGCAGAATGAAACATTTTTAAACATAGCCAATGGAGGAATGTTTTGCATGACGATTTGTATTTCTTACACTAGTTTTGTTTTTTCTTTTATCAAGTAAGGGTGAGAAGTGAGAGATGAAATAAATGTTAGTTAATTATAAAATATGAAATAAAAGCTTAAAAATCTAGAAAATATAAGTCAAAAAAGATCCTTGCAAGACTAATTACTTTAACTAATTAGTGATCTCATCATTTTGAGTATACTCTCCAATGATGCAGACTGGACACAACCCATCCATACCTGGGTTTCTTGTGCAATTTTTAGTCCATGTCCCATGGAATTTTAATCTAACATTCTGGTACTTTCCTCTAAATCTCTTCAAAGAGAGATAAGCTTATATACTGTTGGTGGAGTTATAAATATGTGTGTGTGTGTGTGTGTGTGTAGAAGAGCAGTTTGGAACTGTGCTATTAAAAAACTGACTAAAATGTCTATACTCTACGTGATCCCACTGCTAGATATATAACCTAAGAATGTCGCATACAAAATGGGCCAACTTACATAAAAAATATTCATTAAAGGACATTTGTAGTAGCAAAAAATTATAAATGAAGTAAATATCTAGAAAATGGGAATGGCTAAACAAATTGTCATTGATTTGTTGCTATGCTATAAGAAATGACAAACAAATATGAAAAATTCAGACCACCTTGGGAAGATGAGGAATTGATGCAAAATGTAGTAAACAGATTCAGCAAAACAATACAAAATGATTATGAAAATATGAATGTAAGGAACAAAAAGTAAAATTAAACAGTCTAGAGGGGCAGCTAGGTGGTGCAGTGGATAGATTATTGGGCCTAGAGTCAGTAAGACCTGAGTTCAAATGTGACCTCAGATGCTAACTAGCTGTGTGACCTTGAGCAAGTCATTTAACCCTTTTTGCCTCATTTTCCTTATCTATAAAACAAACTGGAAAAGAAAATGACAAATCACTCCAGTACCTTTGCTAAGAAAACTACAAATAGGGTTATGAGGAGTTGGAAAAAACTGAAACAACTGAACAACAACCAAAATAGTTTCAAATTATAACAACCAAGTTTTACCCCAGGAAAGAGTTGAGAAATCATATCTGCTTTTTTTGCAGAGATAAGGTACCATGGGTATAGAACAGTGTATCTACTATCAGACATAGCTGTTCTGTTGGTTAGTTTTACCGAACTGTTGAACTGCTTTCCCCCCTCTTTCATATTTGCACTTACTTATTTATGCTGTGTATTTTATATATAACTTATCTTTCCCATTAGAATGTAAACTCACAGGAATAGGGAGTGTTCCATTGTTGGTGCCTGGCCCACAGGAGGCTATTAACAAGTACTTGTTAATTGATTGATTAATCATCACCTCACTGGATAGTGAAGGGATATATCCAGGAAGAAAGATGATATAAAAACAAAAGATAACAGTAAAAACGAGATTTTTTAAAAAGGAAAATCAGTAAAAGGGAAAACAAAGTTAAACTCTGGAATGATTATTCTTGTCAAATCAGAGAAGCTGAGCTATCTAGTGGGTTAATGTTTTGATCATATTGTCAGCAAAAAGCAGAGCATCCCCAAAGAACACAGATGGTGTTACTTGAACCCTGTTAGTCTGAGAGCCCCAGGAAAACCTTGAAATTTGCACTGAATGTAAATGATTGCATTAAAAAGATTTTTGTTCATTTCCCTACCCAAACTGGAAAAACCACTATTTTTCTTCCCTAACCCTTATTTTTTCAGTTCTAATTTCTGGGTCTTTATAGCTCTAGACCTGCCAGAAAATGCTTCAATATTATGAAATTAAAGGATGTGCCAGATTGATACCTTGGGAGATTCCTATAAGAAGAACCCAATAATGTTTGTTCAAACATAGATCACTAGGGCACTGACCAAAACTGGGTTACCCAATGCAAAAAAATAAAATACTATGAATAAATAGACAGCAGATTTGACTTTTGAAAAAAAAAAAAAAGCATTCCTCCTGCGCTGTCAATGACTCACCTTGTTCTGAGTGATTTTTTGAAGATAACTGCAAGGAAATAGGGAGGCTGAGAAAGTTGATATAACTGTCGACATTCTTTTCTGGTTAATGGAAAACCAGGCAAAAGTAACCATATTATCCAGGCAATAGAATTTTTAGGGTGCTGGGAAGCCTTACCATTTAAAAGAAGGAAGTTTCTCTCCTGCTGGTACCACATAAAAGAGTTAAGTTTTTATTATCAGACAGGGTTGTAAAGGGGAGCTAATGTCAGGCAGTCAGTGGGGTGTTGGCTTGGACCATAACCAGAACGGGGCATGTGGAAGCACTACTCTAGTTCAAGACCCCTTGACCCAAAGCTTCAGTTACTTGAAAAGTGACAAAGGAAACTCTTAAATACAAATCTCAGTATTATGGAGATTCCAAATCAACAGTAGACTTTCTATCCTTAGATGCTCTTTCTTTTTATAATGAATGGGAGAAGAAGAGTAAAGAAGAAGTTATGTCTCATAACCCTTATCGATGGATACCACAATGCTAACTGGCTTTGTGCTAATTGACAGGTTAGCTGGTCAGTAACGTAAGATGAAGCAAGAAGTGATCTGTAGTTTTATGTGCCTTCCCTATCCCTATCCGATTTGATATCATCAGAACAAAATTCCTCTGTAAATCTCTGATCAATAAAGTCCACCAGTTTCCTGAAAGGATGTGTGCCTGCCTATTTACTCTGTATTTGCCAAAAAATAATCCCTGGGCTTCACTCCTGCTTCTATTTAAGTACAGGGACTGGAATTGTGATGTCACTAACATAAGGAACCCAGATAAAGACATTCCCTCTACTGACAAAGGATAGCACCTTCTCTGCGATGTATAGTCTTAGAGAATGGCCTGGGGCATTGAGATGGGGTAGTGAGGCAGTACAGTGGGTAGAGCACAGGGCCTGAAGTCAGGAAGACTCATCTTCATGAGTTCAAATCTGGCTTCAGACATTTGCTAGCTATGTGATCTTGGGCAAATCACTCCACCCTGTTTTCCTCAGTTTCCTCATCTGTAAAATGAGCTAGAGAAGGAAATGGCAAACCTCTCCAGTATCTTTGCCAAGAAAACCCCACATGGGGTCATCAAGAGTCAGACATGACTGAAATGATTGAACAAAGGACACTGAGAGATTAAGTCATTTGCTCAAGATCCCCAGGTCTTCCTGGCTGATCTGCCCCTACTTAATGTTTGCTATTTCTAACGTTTCTTATTAATTATTTAGAAAGTAAGCTCATTGCAAGTAGGGATCAGTTAATTCTTTGTACTTGCTATAACCAATGCCTAGGGCAGTGTTTAGCATAGTACGCACCTAATAAATACTTGATTAACTGATTATCGATTTTGGTTTGGACCAGATACTCATAGAATCATAGATCTAGGGCTAAAGCAGGCCTCATTTGATTAATAACATGTCATAATCTTGCCATTATATTCTTTATTCATTTTGTTTTTTCTGTATGAATTGACAGGCTGATCTCTGGAATGAATGTTCACAAGTCACATAGAGCTTAAGCAGGAGTCACAAGTCATCATTCCCTCTTTTACATATGAGGAAACAGGCCCTGGAAGTTGAGTTGCCCAAAGTCACATAGGTCAAATAATAACCATCAGAGATGGGATGTGAATCCAGGTAGAGCGGTGAATACAGTGCTGGGCCTGGAGTCAGGAAGACTCCAGTTCAAATCTGACTTCAGACACTTACTAGCTCTGTGACCCAGGGCAACTTAACCCTGTTTGCCTCAGTTTTCTCATCTGTAAAATGAGCTGGAGAAGGAAACGGCAAACCACTCCAGTATCTTTGCCAAGAAAACCCCAAATGGGATCACACAGAGTCAGACACAATCAAACAACTCAACAATTTCCACTATATCACGCTCCCTCATTATTTTTTCTTTGGTCACATCACAAAAAGCTGAGTAGTGAAGGTGACTATCTGTTCCTTAGAAAATATCTAACTATGTCTTCAATAAAAGTTCAAGTTTGATCTTTTGTTTGTTTTAAAAAGATACCTACCTAACATCTGTATCTTAGATAAATAGAATTTGAGAGCTGGTAAGGACCTTTGAGACCATCTCCTTTACTTAGATCAAGTTTTGATGCCAAAGAAAAGAGATATTATTTCAGAAACACAAACTTTGTAAATCCAGGTTGGGATCTCTATTGAGTTACTTAAAGTAGCATCAGTTGCTGGTGACAGGGCAGATCAGATTTCTACTCTTCAGATTCCTACACTTCTTCCCCTTGTTTTCTCTTGTCTCCTCTCTTTCAACATTATTATGTAGATTTGAGGATTCACCAAGTATAGGGAAGTCTAAACTTTCTCTCTTTTTTAAGGGCCTCCCTACAACTGAATATAATCCTATTTAGTGATGACTTACCGCTATGGTTAACTCCCTATGTTACAGTGACATTATCCTCAGGCCTAGTACTAAGTCTGCTAATGCTTCCCTTTTTCTTTCAATTTTTAGAAATCACCAACATAAATGACTTTGCAAAAGTTGGGGTCATGTAGTGGACAGAGGGCCCAAGAACTAGATTCAGGAAGATTCAAGCTCTGCCTCTGACACAGACTGGCTGTGTGATGCAAGTCTCTTAATGTCTCAGTACCCCGGAGACTGCAAATATAAATCGTTATTTGTTCATTTCCATCATGTCCAACCCCATTTGCAGTTTTCTTGGCAAAGGTATTGGAGTGGTTTGCCCCTTCTTTCTACAGTTAATTTTATAAATGAGGAAACGGAGGCAAATAGGGTTAAGTGACTTGCCATGGGTCACACAGCTAGTTAAGTGTCTGAGGCTGGATTTGAATTCAGATCTTCCTGATTGCAGGCTTAGCATTCTATCAAAGCTGTCTATAGGAAATTACCTACATGATGAAATCATGGGTGCAAACCCCAAAATAGTCTTTATAGGAAAAAAGAAATTTAAGATCACAGATTTAGAGTTGGAGGAAACCTTAAATTTCATCTAGTTCAAAGCACGCATTTTGCTATTGAAGAAACTGAGGCCCAGAGAGGTTAAAGAGACCTACCCAAGGTCACACAGCAAGTGGTGGAGCCAAGATTTGAACACAGGTCCTCTGGCTCCAAAGAAAACATTTTCTCTACTGCTCTATACTACCAACTGTCATTCAATTCCAAATAATTTCTATCTCTACAAATCAGCCACAGCTGAATATACTGTACCCTGACCCCAACGTCGTACTGTCATTGGTCCTCTTCGAAAACAAAGGACAAACAACCAACAACATACTATCTCTACAAATTCTCTTCTAATCTCTCCTAACACAAATGTATCTATAAACAGAACTGGAATACTGTTTGTATGGTACCAGAGAGTGTTTCTGATTTTTTCATTGAACATTAATTAGCAAACACTTCTCTATCTTGACACAGTCCACATATTGTATTTTTAAATAGCTATTTAATATTCCATTGTGTTAACTTGTTTAGTCATTTCATGATCTCGTTTTACAATTGCTGGGCATTTGGGTAATTTCCAATGTTTCCTCATTATAAATAGTGCTGCTATGAACATTTTTGCGCAAATGATATGGATTTTTTCCCTTTGTAGTTACTTCCTTCGGCTGCATTCCCAAAAGCTGAACTATTGGACCAAAGGTTATTAATAGTTTATATTTCAGGTTACATTGGATTTATATTTCAGGTTGCACTGCTGTCCTTGCCATCTACAAATAAACAAGTTTCTCTGCCTCTCCAACTCTTCCAACCATGTTGGATTATATCACTTTTTTGGCTAGTTTAATTGTTAATTATAATAACTATAATTAATTATGTTATATTATTATAATAATTATAATATGATTGTAATATTATATATCATTTATTTATTATATTATTAATTATTATAATACTAATTATAATAACAGCTAGCATTTATATACCACTTTAAAGTTTGCAAAGCAATTTGCATAGTTATCTTACTTGATCCTCACAACAACCCTGGGAGGTATCATTTAGTCTCATTTTACAGATAAGTAGAATGACTTGGCCAAGGTAACACAGCTAGCAAGGGTCTGAGGCAGGATCTGAACTCAGGTCTTCCTGAATCCAGGTCCAGGACCCATATCCATTGTGCCACTTAGCTGTAGCATGGCAAACAAACCTATTAAATAATAAGTCTAAACTTCCCACCAGAATCCTACTATGACGCCCCATCTTGTGAAGGTGACTCTGGATTATTGAAAGCTATGCCCAGAAGAGCCCAAATTGGCAAAGCTTTGAGTGTGGGACAAGTGATGGATTGACTATATCTTTATTATCCAATGACTAGCCTCGCTGTGGTTTTTGTGGAGAAAACTAACTGGTAATATAGCGAGGTAGTTTGGAACTGGTTGAATGGACAGAGTCAAAAGGGAAACTTTAATTATTTGTCAATTCAAAAGGAAAACTCCAGCAGCATCCCCCAGGGATATATATGCTTGGCACTGTGCTATTTGAAAATTTTATCAGTGGGAGCAGCCAGGCGGCACAGTGGACAGAGCACGGCTCTGGAGTCAGGAGGACCTGAATTCAAATCTGACCTTAGACACTTACTCGCTGCATGACCCTGGGCAAGTGACTTAACCCCAATTGCCTTTAAAAAAGTTATCAGTGACTTGGATAAAGGCATAGGTAGCCTTCTCATCCAATTTTAAATAACACAGAGCTGGAAAAGATACCTAACGCACAGTTGGCAAAGGCAAGATCCAAAATGATCTTGACAGGCCAGCTAGTATGATGAAATTCGATACAGATAAATGTAAGGTCTTATACTCAGATTTTTAAAATCATGTATACTTCACAAGTACAGGATGGGGAAGGAATGGTTTATCTGAAGAAAAAAAAAGATTTGGGGGTTTTAATGGTCTGTTAGCTCAATGAGTCGGCATTAGGATATGGCAGCCTGAAAAGCTTTGATCATGGGTCGTTTGATAAGCTGAAGAATATAAGGGAGGGCAACCAGAATGGTGAAAGAACTTAAATTCATATCATATGAGGGTAGGTTAAGGAATCCCATGGGGGATGTGATAGCTGGGTTCATCTATTACATAGGTTGTCATGCAAGAGGGATTAAACTTATTTTGTTTGGTCAGAGAGAGTTGAACCAGGAAATTCCTAAGAGAGAGATTTAGATTTACTGTCAGGAAAAACTTCTCAGCAATTAGAGGTGTTCGAAAGTGGAAAGGTGTTCCTTTAGAGGGCGGTCCATTCCCCTTCAATGAACATTGTCAAGCAGAGACTGGATGACAACTTTTCGGCTGTGTTATGGTACAGATTTCTTTCAGGTGTGGCTTGGGTGAGATGGTTTCTGAGTTCCCTACCCACCCTAAAATTCTATTATTCTGATCTGGGAATGCTACAGTCTCCGTGGAATTTAAGTTGCATCTGGCTTGACAAACAATGAAGAAATCTATAGTTTGCACACATATTTCAGACTGCATCATATTTCCAGTGACCAGTTATGTTCAACAAATAGTGTAAGAGAGACCATTGAGGAAACGTATGATCCAAGAAGGAAATGGGCTAGTCATATAGAGTAAAGGGTATTAATGATAGCTAGAGGGTTCACATTGATAAAACTCTGAATTTGTTGAAGTCAAGTTAAATCCTGAGTGATAAGAAATATTCATAAAAGATGTTCTAACCTTTGTGACAGTCATGAAGACCAAATGACACAAACCTTTAAGCACTATATAAATGCTGGCTATTATTATTTCTAAACTAAAACACAATAGCAAATCATTATTAAATGGTAAATTTTCCAGTTACATCATACTGGGGCACCACATTATATTGATAATTAATTGAAGTTGTAGTCCATTAAAAGCCCCAAATCCTTTTTTCCAGATAAATCACTAGTTTCCCATCTTGTACCTATGAAACGGATTGTTTTGAAAATCTGGGTATAAGATATAACATTTATCCATATTGAATTTCACTGGCTTCATTCTCTCTACAATGCCTAGTGAAATGTTCACACAGCAGATGTTTAATAAATGAGTATTGAATGGATGTTTAATGAGTAGTCAAATTTGTGGAAATACTTATTAATTACTGTTTACTGACTACCTATAACACATAAGGCACTAAATTAGCATACAAATAAAATGTGCCTTGAGATAAAGTTGAGACACTCAGGCAGCTCTGCCACATTTAATTGTACTAATGGCAATACAAAAATGATAAATAGAACACAAATGCATTTGGGGGCAAGGGATTGGAACAGGCATTTGTTATATACTTATTATGTGTCTAAGCACTGGGGATACAAAAAAGGCAGAAGACATTCCCTGACCTCAAGGAGGTTATAATCTAGTGCAGGAGACATTATGCAAATAACTATACACAAAGCAATCTATATGCAGGATATATAGGAAATAATTAAAAGAGAAGGCACTGCAATTAAGAGGATTGGGAAAGGCTTCTTGTAGAAAGCAGGATTTTAGCTGGAACGTAGAGGAAGCCAGGGAGGTTGGTAGTTGGAGGAGAGGAGGGAGAATATTCCAAGCACAAGAGACAGCCAGAGAGAACACCCAAAGCCAAGGAATAGAGCATCTTGTTCATGGAACAGCCAGGAGGCCAGTGTCACTGTAGGGAAGAGTTATGCATTGGGGAGTAAGGTGGAAGAAGAATGGAAAGGTAGGAAGGGGCTGGGTTATGAAGGGCTTTAAATGCTAAACAGAACATTTTGTATTTGCTCTTGAAGGCAATAGGAAGCCTTTGGAGTTTATTGACTGGGGGATGGTGACATAATTGGACCTGCATTTCTGGAAAATCTCTTTGGTGGCTGAATGGAGGATGGATTGGAGAGGGGAGAGGGTTGAGACAGGCAGACCCCTCCAGCTGGCTATTGCAAAAATCAAGGTGTCCTTCCAACTGGGCATCCATGAATCTCTTGAGGTCCATGGAAAGCTTTTTCAGGGGGTCAGTGAACTCAGATTTGAAAATTTTCACCAACTGTTTATGGAAATAGAGCATTTCCTTTGATTACGAAATTTTTTAAAACGTTGTTCTAAGAATTGGTCCAAAGGCTTCACCATAGGGTTGAAAGGGTCTGTTACAGAAAAGGTTGGTCATTATATGGGAAGCAATGGAGACCTCTGGCTGTCCCTTTGTTACCCATCACTCCTACCACATGACTGTTTCAGCTTCTTTTCTGATTCTACATTTCCTTAAAGATAACCTTGATACTACTCCTCAAGCACAAATGAATCTCTCTCCCGGCACCTAGCATCGTGCTCTATAACAGAGGTGTCAAACAAGACTAAAAGGTCATTGGGAAATGTTTTAACAAAATAAATAAAAATATAATACAACACAGATGATGTTAATTTGTGATTTTCTAAGGAAATATATGGCCTTTGGGAACCTGTTTCTATTTGAGTCTGACACCTCTGCTCTATAACAGAGGTACTTTATAAATAAGGCAAGTAGAAGATTGTGTATGATGGTAGCATTAACACTAAAAAGACAGGGTACAAATGTAGATAACCATAACATGATGGACACATTAGAGAGTTGCTAAGAAAGTGTTATTGTGAGGGCTGCAGAGGAAGATCATTCATTACCAATTTGGGAGATGGAGGGATAGGTGGTGGTCAGGGCTTCATGGCATCTGAGTTGGACTTTATAAGATAATTCTGGAAAGCTAAGGGTAAAAAGATCAGCATGCTGAAGGCCTTGAATACAAGGCAGTGTTGTGAACCCTAGAGATAAGAAATTCTCAAGGTATTGTCCAAGGACCCCCAGGGGTCCAAAAGGTCAAAATTATTTTCATAATACTATTAATGTGTATTTGCAAATTAAAATACTCTTCCCTTTTCCAACTATATTATCTACATGAGGCTGGGTTTTCTTCACATACACTAACTAAAACAACACATGGCAAAAGATTGAATACAGAATCAGATATGAGTATCCCACTGTCCTCTATTAAGATTTGCAAAAATATGTAAAATAACATCACATATTACATTAATTTTTTTTGTCTTGGAAAATATAATTATTTTTCATTAAAATGTTATTTATGTTAACATGTAATGGGTTCATTATTATTTTAAAATAAATTTATAAATACTTTAAATGTATCAGTTTTAATTACTAATATAGTATATATCCATAGATACAACTCATATAAACAACATCTCTTTGGAGTCTTCAATGATTAAGAGTGTAAAGAGTCACAAGTCCAAAACGTTTGAATACTGCTGCTATAAACCATAGAAAGTCACAATGTTTTTGAGCAAAAGATTCATCCCACTAGATATTTGCATAGGATTTAGATAAAAATTTAGAGCTGAAAAGGACCTTAGAGCCCCCCAATTCCAACTCTCTCATTTTACAGATGAGGAAACTGAGGCTGAGGGAGATTAAGTGACTTGATCTGAGTCACATAGTTAGTGTCTGAGGCAGGATTCTAACTCAGGTCTTCCCGATTTTATGCCCAGCACTCTACTGCATCAGCTAGTTGCTTCGAGATTATTCTGACAGTGGAATTAAGAAATGACCTTAGCATGCTATTAAAATAATCCAGGTAAATTATAATAGGGAGAGAGGGAGAGGGAGAAGTGACATACAACCAGGGCTGCAATACAAAAAAAGGAAAGGAGGCATGAAAAATGTTACCAAGGCAGAATCACCAGATTGATTGGCTATGAGAAGCCAAAGATGTGGCAAAGACTACGAACATGAGAGAGGGTACCACCGACAGAATTCACGAGATGAGAAGCAGAAGCAGTTTTGGAGGTGATCAGATTATGAGTTCCTTGAGGGCAGGGCCTCTTTTTTGCCTCTTTTAGCACAGTACCTGACACATAGTACAAGCACTTAACAAATGTTTACTGATTTAGCACAGTTTCGCACCTGTTGAATTTGAGGTACTGGTGGAGCATCTAAGTAAGAGATGAACACAGAACTTATGTTATAATTGAAACACCAGTTCCATTGCTAAAATTTTAGTTGGGTAGCTCTAAAATTTTCTTGTGTGAATTACATTAATCACTGAAGGTACATTGTCCAAGCAATCATGGTTAAATAATTCCAAACATAAGGCTTCCCCACTCCCTATAATAACTAATGTCCACTAAACAAAAGTCATGAAAATTAGTTCTATGACCTTCTGTCTGCCCCCTCTGCACCCTCCAACACACACATTAGCTCTTTGTTGCAATGAGAAGAGGTATAATGAATGCCAAGGCTCTTAGATAGGAAACACCACAATGCTAGCCTACAAGAATGCTAACCCTGAGTTGATTAGCTGGCACTAGAAATAGCAAAACTTTGATCATATTTGCTACTTGGCAAATTACTCCGGCTTAGTAGCAAGCTTGCTGATAGGGCCATTGTGCTGATTCTCCTAACCTTTCCTTTTCCAAATAGCATCATCAGTGCAGTGTGGTTGACTACCTTTGTTGAACGATATTAAGAAGAGATCTCAGCTCTCTTCATTATTCATTTCTTGGCTTGCTTTTTGCAAAGCTGACTAATATGATACTTAGATGAATAATTTTGTAGGAGCCCTCTTGCTTTCAGATGCTAAGTCATGGGGATTTTACATGATGATACCAACTTCACCACATAGCTGTAGTGGCCATGATATTTCAAACACGTAATGTTCCAAACTCACCCAGAACAGCAGTTGTAGAGGGTCTCACCAAGTTACTCTTTTCTTGAGATGCCAAAGAGCATGTGGCGGGCTACACAATTTACTCTGGCTCCATAATCTAGGACTGGATAACCAGGACAGGCAGCCCTCCTAATTGAAAATAAAGGAATTTTTTTAGCTTTTGCCCTCTAGTTTCAGATTAAAAGCTACTACTGCATCCAACCTCCATCTCTCAAAAATGGGGTTAAAATTTTCTAGTATTGTTTTTTGATTCACTTTTGGTTTAGTTCAATGATATTTTCTCTTCTCTTTTATTTAACTCATTTAATGTTAAATTCTAATCATGGTTCAAACTTTACCCAAGCTGTTTTTTTATTGAAATTGGATAAAACAAATGTTTCAGGAAAGCCCCAAATATTCACTGTAATCTAATACAATAAAGCTCCACTCAATTATACACTTTTGTGCTTCCAAAAGCATTTCAGGGTCTGTTCTTATTTGAGGTACAAAAGAGATCAGCCTTTAATCCTTTGGTTGCTTTTAAATCAACATCTGACTAGTACTTACTCCATCAAATCTAGAATTTTCTTTGCAGCTTTTGAGGCCTTCCAAAATCTGATATTATTCAGACTCCTCCCACCCCACCTCCTCTTTCTGTTATCTACCCTACATGCTGGACAGGCTGGTCTTCCAGCTGTCCCTGAGAACCTGCCAGCCATGGTCATTTCCTCCTTTGTATCTTCATTAAAGTTCTTTCCCTCACTGGGAATGCCTTTTTGCCCCTCCACTGATCCAAACCCTATCCATCCTTTAAGATCCAGCTAAACCTCACCTCCTCCACAAAGTCTCAGCAAGGAGGTCAGTGTCACTATCTCACAGTATACATGGAGGGGTATGAGGTTTAAGAAGACTAGAAAGCTAGGAAAGAGGCATGTCATAGAGAGCTTTAAAAGCCAAAGAGAGGATTTTATCTAGAAACTAGCTCTTGCCTTAGGGCCAAGACATGAAAATGAGAAAACAGCTCTTTACCACAGAAGCCTGATGAATCAATATAATTTACCACATGAATTTTTTAATTTGATGGCTCTGGAGGGAGGGAGAAAATCGGGAGCTCAAAATTTAAAAAAAAGAGAATGTTTAAAAAATTGATGGTTTTCATCCATATTTTTGAGCCTTGGTTACCATAGAGGTAACCAATTCCCTCTCTGAAGAAAATTTAGCTTCTCTGAATATATTCTACCTATGGAAAAATGTCTAAGACTCTCATTAAATCCTCTCCTTTCACGTACACAGTATAGTTTTATAACTACCCATAATCACCTATTTATACACACTGAAGGAAAAAGAACAAAATTATAGAGTATTTTCAATAATAAGTTGAGTGGAGCTGGTCCATAGCCACTGTAATTTCAGGCGAGGTACTTATTCTCTCCTAACTTATAAAAGAAGTTCTCAGCTATTTGCAGATTTAAACCTATCTATTACCAAGGCAAAGAAAACAGAGAAAGAATAGACTAACACCTCAACAATTTATTTATTTATCTGTGGATAGGCTGAATCCCTCCCCACCAAGAGAGCTCCTTGAGGCCTGGGACTGCCTGATTTGGTGTTCCCAGCACCCAGCACAGTGCCTTGCACACAGGAGGTTATTAGTAAATGCTTGAATTGAATTAAATTGACCTTCAGGGGATAAACTGTTCTAAGTGGGTAAATTTCAAATAAATAGTCTGTTGCTAAGCTTCTTTTAACTCTTTGCGCTAGAAATCATTCTACAATGTATTACTTATTTCCCTGCACATGAACATAGTTTCTGAGACAGAAAACAGGCTACACTGAACAGAATTCAGTCCTTTCCTAATGATTCAGGGTTATCATAATCAAAATCCCCCTCTGCTGTAGAAGAGTAAGGTTCTCAGGAATGACTGAGGTGGTACAGGGCTCACTTACGAGCTTCATCTTTCACTGAACACCACAAAACTATTCTGCTTTTTTCATTTGATCCTTGTGTCTTCACTCAATGAGAATTATCTTTTCCCAATGCTGTCATAAGGTCTGTTTTGAGTACCCCCACAAGCACCTCTTGTGCCCCTGCTGCTTATAAATAGCTACGTAAGCTAAGCCTGGGAAGGGCTGAAGTTCACTCAAGAATACTGGAAAGTGGGTCTTCCAAACCTGTTAAATTAGTCATCTCAACTTTATACAAAAACAAGCCAAGATATTCTAACCAGAAGGCCTGAGGGTGGCTGCATGCATCTCCTATGAAGTAAAACTATATAGAGTTTGTGCTAGCTAGTTTTCTAACTCTCCAGGTCCTTTTCACCTAGAGATGCCCCCAATGAATGATTCTTTGGGGAACAAAGCTCCCTTAATATGGAAAGGCAGATTAAACCAGCCCTTGTCTTTCAAAGTACAGAATAAAGTGCTCATATATCCTATGTTTCCAAGTTATCGTTGCTGCTAAATTAAATATTTAAAAATGCCTTAATATACAAAGCCTGCTTCTCTACACACAAAGACAAACAAGAGCCAATACTAGGCAAAATTGAGAAGTCAGCATAATTAGATTATTTTCTAAGGTAGTAGCTTTTAATTTCTAGGCCCTTTCTCCATTCCTCTCTTATTTCAGGGGCTCATTACCTACCTAATCTTTAAATAGTCCACATATCAAAACAGCAGAGAGTCTGAAATCAAACATTTTCATCTGTTTGACTTATCTGTGAAGGACCAACCATACAAGCATCCAGAACAAGCTTAGATAAAACATTACTTCACACTGGCATTATTTTGATTGGTGGAATGCATATCTACTATGTCTTATTATTTCTAGCTCTGGCAAAAAGGTTTTGAAGCAATTAGCTGGTGTAGCACAGAGAACCCACTGGGCCTGGAATCGGGAAGCCCTAGGTTCAAACCTGGCCTCAGACACTTCCCAGTGGTGTGACCTTTGCTTGTCTCAGTCTCCTGAATGTAAAAATGGGCATAATCATAGGACCTACCTTCCAGGCTTGTTCTGAGGATCAAATGAGGTGATATTTTTGAAATATTTAGCCCAGTGCCTGGCACATAGTACACACTATATAAATGATAGTTATCATCATCATTTGACAGTGAAATGCATCACAATGCATAATCTTTGTTCACTGAACTCCAAGGATATAACTATATAATACTAACTTAATTATATTATGACTAAATAATAATATAATTATATCATATACTTAATATAACTAATTTAAGGTGCTTGGGAGCAGGCATTGCATTTTGGCATTTCTATCCCCAACACCTAGCATAGTGACTTATACATAGTAGACAATTAATTGATATTTGTTGTATTGAGGTAATTCAAATTCTCCATGGGCATTCTGGATGGTTCAGTGGTCTGTCAGCTAAATGGGCCGTTATGGTAATATTTCTGTTGTCATTATTAATTCAAATCGTGAATGTGAAGAATGTATAATTAGAGATGAAGTTAAAGGACCTCTCCCTTCAGAATGCAACTCCACTGAATTTTTCTCCTAGGTTTTACCAATAAGCTAAATGAGAATTATTTTCTAATTATTCCTTTTGGAAACATGCATTTAATTCTGCCAACTGCTTAAGTAACACTGCTAAATAGCATGTATCCTTACTGAAGCATGAATGAGTAGAATCATATAAGTGGATTATAGTCAATATGAAAAAAAATGTCTCCTCTTGGGCCTGTTGCACAAACTCTGCTTTAGACGACTTTGAAAGCCCAGCCAAAACATTCCAGACATTCTTGGAGCTCCATGCTTGTCATCACTCCTCATAACTACATTCACCTCTCTCAATACTAGTTGAGTTGATGCTAACTCTCGTCAGGAGTTTGGAGGCTCTCTGGGGTCAAAGTGTGTGCGTGTGTGTGGGGTGCGGGGAAGAAGCAGCAATTATGTCCTAGAGTCTACAAGAGGATGACAGAGACTACAAATTAATAAACAAGAAGTAGCCTCCTACTAATGCTGATTGAGTAACCTCGATTGATGGGATAGACTAGGAGTATTTCTGGTTGGGTAGCAGAGGAAGACTGAGGACAGATATGGAGACTAGATGGGGGCTAAAGGTCATAGTAGAATGATAACTCTGAGTTCCCTTCTATAAGGGTGGGAATGAAGGAGTCAGCATTCAGCCTGAAGGGAGAAAACGAAAAGGAACATGGGCAGAAAGGTTGGGGGCAAAGCTTCCCTATAACACCAGCTCCTGATAAGCCCTACTCAGTCAGGCAGACACTTATTAAGCACCTATGAGTCAAGCATTGTGCTAGACGTTGGTAATACAAAGAAAGCTAAAGGACAGTCCCCTGCTCTTAAGCAACTCAAAAATCTAATGGTGAAGGGGGGCGGAGCCAAGATGGCAGCTGGAAAGCAGGGACTTGCATGAGCTCCCCGCCAGGTCCTTCCAAAAACCTATAAAAAATGGCTCTGAACCAATTCTAGAACTGCAGAAGCCACAAAATAGCAGAGGAAAGCAGGGATCCAGCCCAGGACAACCTGGATAGTCACTGGATGAGGTCTATCGTGCACAGAGCAGAGGGAAGTGGAGCCTAGCGCCAGCGGCGGCAGGACCAACCAGACCAGGAGCTGGGTGGAACAAGCCCTAGCACCCTGAATCAGTGAGCTGTGGCAGTTACCAGACTTCTCAAACTACAAACACCAAAGACAACAGAGAAGGTTAGTGGGAAAAGCTGCAGGAGTGGAAGGAGTTCCCGGTTCAGCCACCACCCCAGGGGGCAGAGAGGTGGGGGCGAGGTACAGCTACAGAACTACAGCTGCAGTTACTTCTGGCCCCAGGCCCACCTGGTGGGAGGAATTAAGTGGTGGATCAGAGTTGGAGTGCAGAGCCTGCTTAAGATTTTCATCAGGTCCGGGTTGGTGGTTCTTGAGGAAGGAGGAGTGCTGGTGTGGCAGAGCTGGCTGTATAGAAATTGCTCTGAAATCAACAGTGCATCCCCTCAAACTTAGAACAAAGTACTCTTTACACTACAAGCAGTCATATCCTGCTGAAAAACTCAAGAGTCAAGGAAGTTTGCTGGGAATATGGCCAGGCAGCGAAAACACACTCAGATTCAGTCGCAGACCTTGAATTTTTCTTTGGTGACAAAGAAGACCAAAACATACAGCAAGAAATCAATAAAGTCAAAGAGCCTACAACAAAAGCCTCCAAGAAAAACATGAACTGGTCTCAGGCCATGGAAGAGCTCAAAAAGGATTTGGAAAAGCAAGTTAGAGAAGTAGAGGAAAAATTGGGAAGAGAAATGAGAAGGATGCAAGAAAACCATGAAAAAAATATTGAAGAAAACGCCACCTT
>CM053622.1:440070481-440105481 GCA_028646595.1 Phalanger gymnotis
AGAAATGAAGGGAAAAGGGGATGGGAGGGTAGTGGGGTGACAGATGGGAGGCAGACTGGGGAACAGGGCAACCAGAAAATACGCCATCTTGGAGTGGGGGGAGGGTAGAAATGGGGAGAAAATTTGTAATTCAAACTCCTGTGAAAATCAGTGCTGAAAACTAAATATACTAAATAAAATTTATAAAAAAATAAAATAAATTAAAAAAAGAAAAGACTCAACATGAAAATTAAGCCAACATCATTAGTGACTAGAGATGCAAAAAAATTAAATAAAATCATATGAAACACAATAAAAGATTAAATTTTAGAAATCATCATGTTCAAATTGGTATTATACCAGAAATGCAAGCATGGTGATAGGAAACATGGTCAAGACAAGAATGAGAATTACATCAATAGGTTCAGAAAAGGCTTTTGTTAAGTTACATCACAAACAAATAAGTGGGAAAGGACCTATATGTACAAAATTATTTCTAGCAGCAATTTTTTGATGGCAAAGAAATAGAAACTAAGGTGATACCCATCAACTGGTGAATGCATGAATAAATTGTGGTATATGAACATAACAGAATATTACTGCTTTGTGAAAAATAATATAAAGGATGGTTTTGGAGAAACCTGGAAAGATTTGTGTGAAGAGGTACAAACTGAAGGCAGCAGAATCGGGTGAACAGTTTAAAAATAGCAACAAAATTATGAAGACAAATAACTTTGAAGGACTGGAACTCATATTAAACCAATAATCACTTTTAGAAATGGTATGCAAGCAGGTTACCCACTTCCTGAGAGAGGTGATAGATTCAAGATACAGAATGAGACACGAATTTTTTGTCAAAACCAAATGAAAAAAATGCTTGGCTATGCATGTTTGTTACAAGGGTTTTTCTCCTTTTCCTAACTGGGGAGAAAGGGAGGTGGGATGGAGAGAACATAAATGCTTACTGATAGAAAAAAAATTAAATTCAAGATATAAAAAAGAAATAAAAGGCTTTTGTTAAAATAGCATACATTTCATCATAAAAATCACTTTTTAAAAAGTATAGGAAGAGAATAATTTTTCCTGAACAGAATAAAATTATTTACTTAGAACCAAGAACTAATATCATACGCAATGGATGCATGCCCACTGTGAAGACTGTGTTTGGCACAATTTTTAAAATGCTAGCTACAGCAATAAGAGAAATACAACAAATTGAAGGAATAATCTTTGACAAAAAGTTAAAATATTTCCATTTTCAGAAATGGTGGTGTATTTAGGAAATCTGAGAGATATGATTTTAAAATGAGATATTACTTAATCAATGTAAATGGACATAAAAAACACAAAAATGATATACTATTATATGTATATATAAAACCAGGATAAATTGATGTAATTAAATACCACTAAAAGAAACAGAATGGTTCAAATACTTTGGTATTAATCGAAAGTAACTGGCAAGACATTTTTTAAACAAAATAAAGGATGATTCTCTCCTCCTAAGGGGATATGAGGTAGAACCCAAAGTGGAAATGGGAATTTCACAGAAGCTTGCTTCAACCATGGTCACTCTTGCAGGAGAGAGGCATGAGACCCAATCCCAGGAGCCTAAAATTAAGACACATGGGCCAGGATTCTATTATTTTCTATGTGATGATAAAAGGAGAAGTTGTGGGCACAATGGCAGCATCTTCTAGTTCTCTGAATGGCACGTGCAACCTATTTTCACTGGCTCCAGTCTCACACAGCTCCACTGTACTGATAACTTACCCAACAAAAACTTCCAAAACATTTTTATGTGAAATACTGTTAAATCGTGTCTTTATTATCCTATGCATATACTGTAAACTTTTCCTTAACTTGTTATATTCAGTGTACTGTTCAAGCCTATTGTGACCTATCTGGAACCTGATTCTGCCATCCAATATAACATCTATCTCATGTAATTTTGTGTCATACACTGATTTGATAAGCACGCCACCTAAGTCTTTATACAAATCACTGACAAAAATGTTGGTTAGAACAAAGTTGAAGACAGAACCCTATGGCATGCCGATAAAAACTGCTATCCGGGATGACATCAAGGCAGTCGACATTTCTCCAATAACTACAGTTATACCTAACTATATTATTGCCTGACCTTTATTTGTTCATTATGTCCACAAAGACAAAGTAACAAAAGACTTTGCTAAAATGTGCTGAATTAGTTAACAGTGTGTCTACAACACTCTCCTAATATACCAGTCCAGTGACACTATTTTTTAAAAGTGAGCAAATAATAAACTCATGTTGAAATGAATAAGGTCTAATGAGAGAGCAGGATCAAAAAATGTGTTTTCAGTCTTAGGATGTTTCTAGGATGCCTCTCAAAGCACACACAATTCCTCCAACCTGGAAAGTCCTATATATCCTATTCTCTTCCTACTCTGTGTCTATTACCTCTTTTTAAAATTCACCTCTTCTTAGAAGGCTCCTATATTTGTCCCAATTGACCTTTCATTCCTCTCCCTGGGTATCTACTTAACAACTCATCTTTAATTGTATAAATTAGCCCATTTAACTTTTTTCTACCTTTTCTTCTTATTTTCCCTGAAAATTTAATCATGGTATTTCCCTTTTTTACAGTTTCACTTCAGATTTGAATTCAACCTTTAATGAATACAATATTGGATGATCTTTTCTCTTTCTTTTACTGTGATTTGTAATCCCCACCAGATTCTTCCCCCATTTTCTGGATTATTAAAATCTCTATCACCTTTGTGAGGACTCTTGACCTATAGCATTTTGCTGCAATTCATAACCCAGTATTTTTCAAGAACAGAATTCCTAAATGCTTTCCCCAACTTAGTTTGGATGGTCTATAGTAAAAGTCCACTGTGATGTCTGTTTTCATATGGAAGTGGTTTGCCAAGTCCTTTATTATCTAACAATATCTCCTAGCTTTCTAGTTGGTATCCTTGCTAGGACCAAAAGAAACGAAACATCCATGATACCACATTCAACGTTAACACATACCCAAAATGCTCTCCTCTTCATTAAGAATGTTCTCTATACTTTTTTTAAGGGAGGCATCTTGTTTCCTTTTTTAAAATTAATTAATTTATTTTTAGTTTTCTCCACTCACCTTCACAAGATCTTAAG
Source organism: Phalanger gymnotis (assembly GCA_028646595.1). Lineage (NCBI taxonomy): Eukaryota > Metazoa > Chordata > Mammalia > Diprotodontia > Phalangeridae > Phalanger > Phalanger gymnotis. Next base: position 440,073,605 of record CM053622.1, read on the forward strand.
TTCCAAATTTTCTCCCCATCTTTCCTCTCCCCCATCCCGGGACAGTGCAGATTCTGATTACCTCATCTCCCAATCTGCCCTCCTTTCTATCACCACCACCCCCATTCTCTTACCCCCTTCCCTTCTATTTTCCTGTAGGGCAAGATAGATTTCTATACCCCTTGCCTGTATATCTTACTTCCCAGTTGCATGTAAAAACAATTTTTAACATGTGCTTTTAAAACTTTGAGTTCCACATTCTCTCCCTTCCTCCCTCACCATCCACCCTCATTGAGAAGGCAATCAATTCAATATAAGTTATACATGTGTAGTCATGCAAAACACTTCCATAACGGTCATGCTGTGAAAGACTAACTATATTTCCCTCCATTCTATCTAACCTGCCATTTATTCTATTTTGTCCTTTGATACTATTCCTCCTCAAAAGTATTTACTTCTGATTACACCCTCCTACCATTTGCCCTCCCTTCTATCATCCCCCACTATCTTATCCCCTTCCCCCCTACTTTCCTGCAGGATAAGATAGATTTTCATATCCAGTTGAGTGTGTATGCTATTCCCTCCTTAAGCTAAATCTGATGAGAGTAAGGTTCACTCCTTTCCTCTCACCTCCTCCCTCTTCCCCTCCATTGTAAATGCTTTTTCTTCTCTCTTTTATATGAGATAATTTACCCCATTCTACCTCTCTCTCCTTCTCCCAGTACATTCCTCTCTCACCCCTTAAATTTATTTTTTAGATATCATCCCTTCATATTCAACTCACCCTGTGCCTTCTCCCTCTCCCTCCCTCTCAATAGATAGATAGATAGATAGATAGATAGATAGATAGATAGATAGATAGAGGGATAGATAGATAGATAGATAGATAGATAGATAGATAGATAGATAGATAGATAGATTTTCCCTTGAACCACCCTAATACTGAGAAAGGTCTCATGAGTTATAAATATTATCTTTCCATGTAGGAGTGTAAACAGTCCAACTTTAATAAGTCTCTTATTTCTCTTTCCTGTTTACCTTTTCATGCTTCTCTTGATCCTTGTGTTTGAAAGTCAAATTTCCTATTCAGCTCTGGTATTTTCATCAAGAATGCTTGAAAGTCCTCTATTTCATTGAAAATCCATTTTTCCCCTGAAGGATTATACTCAGTTTTGTTGGGTAGGTGATTCTTGGCTGCAATCCTAGCTCCTTTGCCCTCCAGAATATCATATTCTAAGCCCTCCAATCCCTTAACATAGAAGCTGCTAAATCTTGTGTTATCCTGATTATGTTTCCACAGTACTTGAATTGTTTCTTTCTGGCTGCTTGCAATATTTTCTCCTTGACCTGGGAACTCGGGAATTTGGCTACAATATTCCTATGAGTTTTCCTTTTGGGATCTCTTTCAGGAGGTGATAGGTGGATTCTTTCAATATCTATTCTCCCCTCTGGTTCTAGAATATCAGGGCAGTTTTCTTTGATAATTTCTTGAAAGATGATTGCCTATGCTTTTTTTTGATCATGGCTTTCAGGTAGTCCAATAATTTTTAAATTATCTCTCCTAGATCTGTTTTCCAGGTCAGTTGTTTTTCCAATGAGATATTTCACATTGTATTCTATTTTTTCATTCTTTTTGTTTTGTTTTATAATTTCTTGATTTCTCATAAAGTCATTAGCTTCCATTTGCTCCATTCTAATTTTTAAGAAATTATTTTCTTCAGTGAACTTTTGGACCTCCTTTTTCATTTGGCCAATTCTGCTTTTTAAGGCATTCTTCTCCTCATTGGCTTTTTCCACCTCTTTTGCCATTTGGGCTAGTCTATGTTTTAAGGTGCTGTATTCTTCAGCATTTTGGGGGGTTTCTTTTAGCAAGCTGTTAACTCATTTTTCATTATTTTCTTACATCACTCACATTTCTCTTCCCAATTTTTCCTCTACTTCTTGTACTTGATTTTCAGAATCCTTTTTGAGCTCTTCCATGGCCTGTGGCCAATTCGTATTTTTCTTGGAGGCATTGGATGTAGCAGCTTTGACTTTGTTTTCTTCTGATTTTATGTTTTGATCTTCCTTGTCACCAAAGTAAGATTCTATAGTCAGATTTTTTTCTGCTGTTTGCTCATTTTCCCAGCCACTTACTTGACTTTTTAGCTCTTTGTTAAGGGGTCTCAGCTTCCAGTGTGGAGGGTTACCACCCCAAGCTTCAGGTGTTTTGTGTGGCTGCCCTCGGAGACACCTCTAGGAACCTGTAAATTTTCAGTTCTTCCAAAGTTGTATGATAAGAGGAAAGGTGTTTATTCCTCTCCTGGCCTGTGCTCAGGTCTGTGAGTGACCACAAGCACTCTTCTCTGCCCCAGACCTGTGAGGAGAATTCCTTTTCCACTGCTGCCACAAGCTCCTCCTTGCCCAGGACTGCCACCCAGGATTGCAACCCAAATCAAAGCACATGCAAAGCAAGAGTATCCTACCTTAGCACCAGCAAAGAAACACCTGCAATCCCCTCTGATAAGCCACTTCCCACAATCTGTGGGCCGAGAGCTCTGGAACCAGCCTCTGCCACTGCCACCATCTCCTACACCCTGGCACTGGGGCCAGGTGCTCTCCTCTCTCACCCAGGTCCCAACAGAGCTTTCCTGCTGATCTTCTGAGTTGTCTTTGGCATTTGTGAGTTGAGAAGCCTGGAAACCACCACAACTGCCAGTGATTCAGTTCCCTGAGACCTGCTTGGGCCCATTGGTGCCGGTGCAGCCCATGCTGGACTATGCTCTTCTTTCGGACTGGTGCAGCAGACCTTTCTTTTCAACCTTCCAAGTTGTCTTGGGCTGGAAATTTGTTTCACTCTGTCATTTTCTGGGTTCTCTCTAGAATTTGTTTAGAGTCATTTTTATAGGTATTTGGGGCTTTGGGGGAGAGCTCAAGCAAGTCCTTGCCTTTACTCCACCATCTCGGCTCCACCCCGCTCTACACTCTTAAACCCTATGGTGAGTCACTTCTTTTCTCCTGATTTGATCTGAGCCTTAGATATCCTGGATAAAAACTTTTTGTTGGAAAACTCAATCAGGAATCTAATTTCCCCTTTCCTTCCTGTGGTTTGTATTATAGTCTTGCTTTTTTGCCTTCATCATCTCTAAAAATCTTCTGTCTTCAACATTTCCTCAGTCTGCTTTTTGGAAGACCCAGGTAAATGTCTACACTAAAATAACTCTATATACATTTTTCACATTTAAAAAATTATTCTTATTATTTTCTATATTCTTGGGTTTTTTTTATCTCTCATCACCCTCCTGTCTGTGGTTTCAGTTTGTAGAGATGCTAATTTACAAGTTTCCTAACATTTGCCATAATGCGAAAAGTTTAAATAGCACCAATACACTCAATGACATAGGCAGGAAGTATCTAGTATCATGCAGATGGTAAATGTATCAAATATCTCCTATATGCTTTTATGAGATACAATAAAAATACATGACTAATACAAAATATCAGTTTCATTCTGTTTCTTGAGACTGTACCACATGTATTGCTGTATCACAGCAATCTGACCAAACCCATCACTAAGGACTGAATTAAATTTCCTTGGCGGTAATATCATATATACAGCATGTTTATCTAGCCCTGTCTTTTCTATTTTCTATCCTTAGTGTCTTGACAATGCAAAAGCAATTTAATTTGCTGCCTACCTCCTACTAACCAACCCAATAGGGTCAAAACAAGTGCAAAGCGGTAAAATTGTTTTTCCTTTTCCATTCCTTTTGAACACATAAAACTTAAGAACTACTGATCTCAATTAAGATGACATATTACCCAGGAGGAAAATAAATACCCCTCTCTTTGGTATGGTATTAAACATCTTATAAAATCCAGAAATTAGGTACCATAAAGGTGTCCTATTTATAATCAGTATTCAGTCTAAATTGCATATGGAAAATCTAATTAAATGCTAGACTAGTGTGCCAATTATATGGGCATAAGTCTAGGACAGGGGTAGGGAACCTGCGGCCTCAAAGTCCTTCTTCTAGGTCCTTAGATGTAGTCTTTTGACTGAGTCCAAGTTTTATAGAACAAATCCTTTTATTAAGGGAATTTGTTCTGTGAAGTTTGGATTTAGTCAAATGGCCACACTTGAGGACTTAGAGGGCTACATGTCGCCTTGATGTTGCAGGTTCCTGACCCCTGGTGTAGGAGGACAAATATACATATCTTTCACATAAAGAAATAAAGTCCTTGTTAGAAGTAGTCTGGTAGATAGATAACGAAGCCCTGTACTAGGGGAGTAAAGTACTCAGGACAAATGTTTGACAGTATCTGCCCTCAGGAAGCTTATTTTATTTCAATAAAACATATATATATATATATATATATATATATTCTATGTCATCATCGTGTTCTATAATAGCAATCAGTAGAGAAATTATTTAAAGTCAAGGTGTTGGGAGCCAAGATGGTGGAATACAGGGTGGGACCAGGCTGAACTCTCCAAACATTCCCCTCTAAAAAACTTTAAAATAACATCTCAAATTAAATTTTGGAGCAGCAGAGCCAACAGAAGGTCAGAGGGAGTCAGTTATCCAGCTAAGACAACTTAGGAGGTCTGCAAAAGAGGTCTTGAAACACCAGAGTGGATGCAAGCCTGGAGTGTAGCAGGAGCATCAGAAACAGGTCTTAGAGGTGACCAAGAAAACAGTAGCAGAAGCTTCAGGAGTGTCCAGTCCAGAGACAGAAAGAAGCTCAGACAATTGATCAGAAAGAGATTACAGGGAACCCTTTGCTGGTTCTGAGTGTAGCTGACACTGACTGGCAATTTCATTGCCCATAAGCAGTTCAGGGTCACAGTTCCAGGGTAGAAAGGAGTGCTTGTGATTGGTCACAAGGGAACAGGGGCCTGGGTCAAAGTTCCAGGACCAAGACGAATGCCTGCACTTATGGCTACAGGGGATCAAGGCCATTCCTGGGTAAAAAAAAACAACGTGCAGGCCAGAAAAGCAGGAACCACAGCTCTCCTAGGATAATACCATCTTGGAAGCACCAAAAATTTGCAGACACCCTCCACCAGAACTAATTCTGAAAAAAAGTAGCACAAAAAGCCTGAAGTTTGACACAGGGCCTCCCCACCCCAGGTGAGCAGAGCCTAATGTTATCATAAAGTTCACAGTGGAGATATAGGCTAGGAAAATGAGCAAACAACAACAACAAGAGACTTCAACCATAAAAAGCTACTAAGGCAACAGGGAAGACCAAGACATAAACTTAGAAAAAGATAATAATATGAAAATAGGTACAAGCAAAGTCTCAAAGAAAAATACTAGTTGGATTGAAGGCCAGAAAGAATTCCTGGAAGAGTTGAAGAAAGAGATAAGAGTGGTAGAGGAAAAATTAGAAAAATAATTGAGAGTGATGAAAGAAAATTATGAAAAGAGAATTAACAGCTAGGTTTAAAAAAGGCACAAAAATTCTGAAGAAAATAACACCTTAAAAAAAAGAGTTGGCTTCCTTTTGCAGGTTGGCGGGGAATGAGGCCGCAGCACCATGAAGGCCTCGGGCGCCCTGAGAGAGTATAAGGTAGTTGGACGCTGCCTGCCTACTCCCAAGAGTCCAGTGCCACCTCTTTATCGGATGAGGATCTTTGCTCCTAACCATGTTGTAGCAAAGTCCTGATTCTGGTACTTTGTTTTTCTCAGCTGAAAAAGATGAAGAAGTCTCCTGGAGAAATTATATACTGTGGACAGGTCTTTGAAAAGTCTCCTCTTAGAGTGAAAAATTTTGGCATCTGGCTGCGCTATGATTCCAGGAGTGGGACCCACAACATGTACAGAGAGTACAGGGACCTGACCACCGCTGGCGCAGTCACTCAGTGCTACCGAGATATGGGAGTCCATCACCATGCCCAGGCCCACTCCATCCAGATCATGAAAGTGGAAGAAATTCCTGCCAGCAAGTGCCGCCCCGCAGTCAAGCAGTTTCATGATTCCAAAATCAAGTTCCCTCTGCCCCACAGAGTTCTGCGGTGCCAGCACAAACCACGCTTTACTACCAAGAGACCCAACACCTTCTTCTAAGTGCAGAGACAAGGAGGCACCTGTTTTATTTGACCCGTTTAAATAAATTTCTCAATTGGAAAAAAAAGAATTGGCTGAATAGTAAAAGAAGCACAAAAATCCACTGAAGAAAAGAATTCCTTTAAAAGCAGAATAAGTCAGGTGGAAAAGGAGGTACAAAAATTCACTGAAGAAAAGAACTCCTTAAAAAGAATAATTGATCAAATGGAAAGATATAAAGGCATACTGAAGAAATAATTCCTCAAAAATTAGAATTGGGCAAGTGGAAGCAAATGATTCAATGAGATTTCAAGAAACAATAAAGCATAGTAAAAAGAATGGGAAAATAGAAGAAAGTGTGAAATAACTCACTGGAAAAACAACTGACCTAAAAAATGGATGGAGGAGAGATAATTTAAGAATTACTGGACTACCAGAAAGCTATGATCAAAAAAAAAAGAACCTAAACATCATCTTTTGAGAAATTATCAAGGAAAATTGCCTTGATATCCTAGAACCAGAAGGTAAAATAGAAATGGAAAGAATCCACTGATCACCTCCTGAAAGAGTTCCCAAAATGAAAACTCACAGGAATATTATAGCCAAATTCCAGAGTTTGGAGATCAAGGGAAAAATATTGGAAGCAGCCAGAAACAATTTAAATATTGCAGAGCCATAGTTAGGATCACACAAAATCTGGCAGTGGAGGAGTGGAGCATTTAAAATATGATATTCTGGTAGGCAAAGGGGTTAGCGTTACAACCAAAATTAACCTGCCCTGCAAAACAGAGTATAATTCTTTGTGTGTGTGTGTGGGGTGGGGAGCGGGTTGGGTAGGAATGGACATTCAATGAAACAGGGCTTCCAAACATTCCTAATGAAAAGACAAGAACTGAATAGAAAATTTGACATTCAAACAGAAGACTCAAAAGAAGCATAAAAAGATAAACATGAAAGAGTAATCATAAGAGACTAAGAGACTAATAAAATTAAACTGTTTACATTTCTATATGAGAAGATGATACATGTTAATTCTGAGAATGTTATCATCATTAGGGCAGTTAGAAGGAGCCTATGCAGACAGAGAGCATAGTTGTGAGTTGATTGTGTTGGGACAATCTCCAGATAGATATAGAGACAGAGAGACAGAGAGACAGTCAGAGAGACAGACAGACAGACAGACAGACAGATAGATAAATAGATAGAAAGAAAGAAAGAATATATGAAACAGGGATGTACTGGGAGAAGGGGGAAGGGAGAAGTAGAATGGGAAAATTTTCTCTCATAAAAATGGCACACAAGGAAGAGCTTTTATAGTAGAAGGGAAAATGGGGGTGTGGTGAGAAATGCTTGAGCCTCACTCTCATTGGAATTAGTTCAAAAAGGGAAAATACATGTACATACACAATTAGTAATAGAAGTCCATTTACCCGATAGGGAAGTAGGAAGGGAAAGGGATAAAAATATAGAGAGTGTAGAATGACAAAAGGGAGGGCAGATTAAGGGAGGCAGTGATCAGAAGAACGTACAGGATAAAAAGAAGGATGTACAGGATAAAAAAGAGAGAGAAAAGGATCAACAGAAGAAAATACACAATTATAACTGTGAATACAAAGGGGATAAGCTAACCCATAAAATAGAATTGGACAGCAGAATGGAGTAGAAATCAGAAGCCAACAATATGTTGTATACAAGAGACACATTTGAAACAGAAAGGCACACACAGAGTTAAAATAAAAGGCTGGAACAGAATATGTTACACTTCAGCTGAAGCAAAAATGGCAAAGGTAGTAATCATGATCTCAGACTAAACAAAAGCAAAAATAGACCTAATTAAGAGATAATCAGGAAAACTACATTTTGCTAAAAGGTACCATAGACAATGAAGTAATATTTTTAAAATTTATGGCAATTTTCTCTAATAAAGGCATCATTTCTGAAATATATAGAGTCAAATCTATAAAAATAAGAGCCATTTTCTAGCTGATAAAGAGTCAAAAGACATGAACAGGTAGTTTTCAAAAGAAGAAATTAAAGCTAACCATAGTATAATTAAAATGCTCTAAATCATTATTGATTAGTAGAAATATAAATTAAAACAACTCTGAGGTACCACCTCACATCTATCAGAAATGACAACTGTTGGGAGGGATGAGGAAAAATAGGTACATTAACAAACTGTCCATTGGGTAGTGAACTGTTCCAACATTCTGGAGAACGATTTGGAACTATTCCTAAAGGGCTATAAAACTGCATACTCTAGAATACCACTACTAGGTGTTTCATGACTTCACACTACCCCAAAGAAATAAAGGATCTATATGAACAAAAAAAAATTATAGCAGCTCTTTCTGTGGTAGCAAAGAATTGGAAATTGAGAGACTACTCATCAATTGGGGAATGGCTAAGCAAGTTGTCGCATACGGTTGTGATGGACTTCTATTGTGCTATAAGAAATGACAACGCGGGAGGTAGTCTCAGAAAAATATGGCAATATCTATATGAACTTATGCAAAGTGAAGTGGGAAGAACCGGGTGATCATTGTGCGTAGGAACAGCAATGCTGTAATGAGAATCAACTGTGAAAGACTTGACTATTCTGACCAAGAAAATGATCTAAGACAGTTCCACAGGACTCATGATCAAAAACTGCTCTCCATCTCTAAAGAGAGAACTGATGAACTGGGAGCAAACTGAAGTCGATTTTTTGTTTCCTTTATTTGTTATGCATTGTTTTGTGATATGGCTAATATGGAAATATGTTTTGCATGATTTCGCATGTATAATTCATATCACAGTTTGTCCTTCAGTTGGTGGGGGAGGGGTAAAAAAGGGAGAAAATCTGGAACTCAAAAAAATTTTTAAATGCTAAAAATAAAATTTAAGATTTTTTTTTAACAAAGTCAAAGTATTAAAAGCATGACTTGCTCAAAAAGTAAGTTTGGAAGAAGAAATGAATGACTTTGATATGACCTTGATTTTATTTGGCAATAAAATAATATTTATCAGACTCATATCTCTGTCACCATCTTAATCATTAATCACCCTTTGGGTGACAAGAGCATTTGAAGCAACCCTCTAAAATATGGTATGTGGCATGGGTCAAGAAAGGGCCAGTCAGACTCAGGACCTGTTTACAAATTTCACCCAAACTATAGGATAAGGTTTAGCGAAGCAGCAGCACTCAAAAGACTACAAAAATATCACCTATCTCCAAAATGGATTGATTGGTACTGGAAAATTTTTAAAAACCACAAAAAGCAGGTCAGGTGCAGAACTAAGATTCTAGTCTGATGTGAACCAAGTTGTTCCATACCATAGCTCTAAGAAGAACTAAGGGAATGCTCTAAAAATGAGAAAGAAGAGTGGCAAGCAATTAGACTCCCATCATAAGAACCAGGATATACAAGGGAATTCAGTTCAGTATAAAAATAAATCAAATGTGAGCATGTCATTATAATTAACATAAACATAGAAATATCCACTTAAAAATAACTTCAAATGACAGTTTTATTTAGAGATAAATATGTATGATTTATGATCAATGCCTATTACTACATATGACATAAAAAGGATAATAAGAGGTTATTCACAGCCATAGCATAAGGTTCACTTTCCCAAAACAAAATCATAAGACAAAATGTTTATTTAATTCCAATATTCCCACAAATGTAATGTTACAAAAAAAAGTTAATGTTCTTTTCCAAGCGATGTTCAACTTTATATAAAGGTCCATAGATACCACATATAAATAATTATTTAACCAAATATAAGTGATAGATATATTAATAGAGTATTAATCTTTTAAAAGCATATATAAATCAATCACATGGAATTTTATTTAACATAAGACAGCCATGGAATATACTCCTGAGAGCTCCTACTTTGCTGCTGTGTAATTCTTGCTGATTTTTACTGAAATAATGCGGTGAAGGGCCCCTCCACTAGGGTTGCAAAATCTATAAAGGCTTCTTTCTGAAGTATTTTGATAGGCATTCTGAGACTTCATAGGAAGCTGATCTAAAAAGGTTCATTTGCTATCTCACTTTTCCCATTCATAGTTGAGCAATCACAGACTGTCAGAGACAAGTTTTTGTTCTTTTCACCATCTGTGAGTTTCGGATCTCTTTCCCCATTATTGACCGGTCAACTTAGTTTATTGTTGCACTGCAGGTTATTAAGTACTATATGAAATAAAATGGGTCTAAGGGACTACTACTACTTTTTACTATTTCAATTTCCTACTGATAAACTGAAGATAATTAAAGAAATATCCTATATACACCAGAGGTAGCATACAGCCTTGATTTCTCACTTTTTACAATTCCTTTTTCTCTTCCATTTCTCAACCCTCAAGTTCTAGAAAAGTTCCAAAGTCTCGCTTTGTTTTGTTTTGTTTTAATCATTCCCAAGACCTCAGCAACATAAACACTGGTGTATGTATGGGAAGCTCAGCATGGGTACAAGTGAGAAGAGAGGAAATTAGATATGGATATGTATGACTTATAAGCTAGGCCTGGCTAGACAGTATTTTCTCTATAGGTAGACACTTCAAAACAGAAGAATTATAGGGGCAGCTAGGTGGCGCAGTGAGTAGAGCACCAGCCCTGGAGTCAGGAGGACCTGAGCTCAAATCTAGCCTTAGACACTTGACATACTTACTAGCAGTGTGACCTTGGGCAAGTCACTTAACCCTAACTGCCCTGCCTTCCTCCCTCAAAAAAAAAAAAGAACAAAATAGAAGAAGTATGAATTAACTCACTGCCCAGGCATAAAAACCAAATGGAAAATTATCTTATACAATCTTTATATATTTGATTTCAAGTATGCTAACTCCTGTAATACAAACACAACATCAGAAAATAAAGGAGGAATATAATGATGAATAGGCTTGCACTGAGTTTCTGTAGGAAAGACTTCATAAATACTTGTTTGCTGCAGATAGTACAGGACTGCTCTGTGATTTCATCTAGAAGTGCTCTTTTGATACAGATCATCACCCCTCAGCAACATGGTAGGAAACTTTTGAGAAATGCCGTCACCAAAAATTTATCACCTGCTGCCATCCTGGTGATAAGGTACCCTAAATTAAGCTAGGTTGGTCCTTGGACAACAACAGACTCATATCATCCATCACAGAGCCTGAACTTGGGCTCATATTAAACTCGGTAGGACCTGCAAAAGCTTACTCTGCATTGAAAGGAAGGAAATAAATACTAATTATCTACCATGTGTCAGGCACTCTATTCCTCCCAATAACCCTGGGAAATAGCTGTGATTATCAGTCCCATTTTACAGAGGAGAAAACTAAGGCAGGCACAGGATAAGCGACTTGGCCAGGGTCAGTGTCTGTGGGCACATTTGAACTCATTCCTCGCTCCCAAGCCCAACACTCCGTTCACAGTACAACCCACCTGTCTCACTCTGACACAGCTTCCTAAAATCTAGGGTTACCTTCATACCACAATGAGATGTCAAAATAGAAAATTAGCAGTAGAAGTCTACTTTAGCAACAACAGAAATGAGAAATAACTAAGAGAAGCTTGGAGCACACACTAGAGAAACCCCCGCCTCATGGCTATCATAACTTAATATTCTGAGGAGTTAAGATTTGTCACCATGGTCTCAAAGACTCCTTCAACTGATTCTTTATCACAGAGACCATCCTTCCAAGATGAGAGAGGTCCACTTGTCACACTTCTCTCAAAGTATTCTGATTAATGGATGGGGGAGGGAGAAAAATAATGTATGTGCACAGGATGAATAACTTATGGGAGAGAAGGTTATATATAAATCTATATGTGTACGTATATACGTGTGTATATGTATATATATACAAATATATATATATACATGCATATATATGTATATATCTTAGCCATTCTTTTTGTAGTTAATTCTCTGGGATCTCTCAGGTCTGTTTTACTAAGTCTTAGAAAAATCCCATGGCCTCAATGATCACCTCTGTGTAATGAGCACCAAATCATCATCTCTAGTCTTGAATTTCCCTGAGTTCCAGTCTCACATTTTCTACTGTCTGCTACTCATGTTTACATGAATGTGCTATTGGACATCTTACACTCAACATGTACAAAACTGAATTTGTCACCTTCTCCCTGGAACTGTCTCTTCTTCTTAATTGTGTGGCTTCTGTTGATGGCACCACCCATCTCCCAGGCACCCAGGCTAAGAACCGTGGAGCCATCTGTGAAATGCCCCTCTCTCAAATGCCAGACTCCCCCCACCCAATCCAACAAGCCCTGCCAATTTCACCTCAAAAACAGTACGGTCATCCATCTCTCCTATCTATACACTGCCACCCACCCTAGCCCAAATTCTTTCTCTATCTGGATTATTGTTATGGCTTCTTTGCTGGTTTATCTGCCTATACTCTCTCTCCTCTCTAATTTGTCCTTCATGAAGCTGCCAAAATAATCTTCCTAATGTCTGACCTGTTATTCTCCTGTTCAGAATTTCAATGGTTTCCTGTTCCAAATAAATATAGTACAAACTCCAGTTTATATCTATATCCCCTAAGAATCTAGTTCCAAATTATCTTTCTGGTCTTACTTTGTAAATCCAGTGAATTGCTAATTAATTTAGGAATTATTAAGTAGGGGCAGACACACCTGATTCTTTGAGTATTCACTGGGAAAGCCCACAATGGTAGCAGGGAGTAATGCTTCAATCACATTTTAATAAGGATCAGAAGGTACAGGGGCAAACAGCATAGAAAGTATAGAGACAAATGACAGGGTTGGGGGTGGTACAGATAGGTGCCTGGGAATGGGGAATAGGGTGGCGAAGGAAGGCAGAGAGAATGGGGGAGAAGCAGAGAAAGTCGCTTATATAACCATTAGAGTTGGGAGCTCTCTGCAGCATTTTCCCTGACGGGGATCAAAGAGTGCTTAGGGGCAGGACTTTGGGGTCTCATTTTATAGGTTTTGGTAGGGGACAGACAATTATTTGTGCCACCTTATTAACATAACCATATCAACTCAAAGCCATCAGTAAGATTTCAGAGTTAGTTCATTAACCTATCCACATCATCTCAATAGGTCTGCAGGTCTGACTGTGGATGTTTATCTGAGGCTTACAGACCATGGGCTGTTAACAAGACCAAAGGGCCCTTATAGCCAGGCCTGGCTGGCTTCCCCTGATTTGGCACATAATTTCAGGATGTGAATTTTAGTTTATATGTGATACAGCTTGCCAGTAACTGTTATGTTCCTTTGATCTACGGAATGAGCTGTAAGTGACTCTGAGGTTTCTCTTTGCAATCTTACTTCCTGCTATGGTTACCTTCTAGTAGCTACTTATAAACTTACTAACCAGAAGAGGTGGGAGTAGTCAAGAGGACTGAACGAGATCCAATTTTAACACATCCAGTTAAACTAGGTTACTATTCTCATTTCTCATTCTACCTTTTCCCACCTCTGTCTATTTGTAACGGTCATCCCACATCACTGGTACAAGCTCCCACCACATCTTTCACTGTTGTACTCTCTCCATCTGAGGTGTAGCTGAAGTACCCCTTTCCTGATGAAGTGTTCCCTAATAATAATAATTGCTAACATTTATATAGCACTTTACATATAATATCTCAACAAGCCTGGGCAGTAAGTGCTAGGTTATTATCTTGATTTTATGAAAACAGTTTCATAGCCTCCTCTTCTACTTTTCCAGCCTTATTCTCATCAACATGTCTCCTCCCTAACCCAGACTAATGACACTGACCTCCTTGCTGCTGCTCTCATAAAACACTCCATCTCCCAACTCCAGGCATTTTCATTGGCTATTACCCATGCCTGGAATTCTCTCCTTCTTCTTCTGGCTTCCTTGGATTCCTTGAAGTCTCTGCTAAACTCTCACCTTCTAGAAGAAGCCTTCCCAATCCCCCTTAATGTTAGTGCCTTCCTTCTTTTGATTATCTCCAACTTATGCTGTATATATCTTATTTGCATATTGTCTCTTCCATGATCCCATGAGCTCCTTGAGGGCAAAGAATAAGTTTTTGTTTTCTTTTGTTTGTTTGCCTTTCTTGGTATCCCCAGCACTTAGAGCCAGGCCTCACCCATAATAGGTAATAAATGTTTGTTGAGGCAGTGTCTAAGACAGTATTTGAATCCGTCTCTCCTCAAGGGGCGGGGAACTTGTAGCCTCAAGGCAACATGTGGCCCTGTAGGTCCTCAAGTGCAGCCCTTTGCCTGAATCCAAACTTGATACCACTACCTGAACCCCTTAAGTAGAAGTGATCTCTTTTTTTCTGACCCTTTTTTTTCTAATCTCTTTGGCTACCCTGTCCTCTCCATTGCACTAAATTTATATTCTAGCTTTTATTATCATTAGCTCCATACATATCTTTTCCATCCCACTAGATTGTAAACTCCTTGTGAGGAGGTGACTGTCGATTTTTTCTCTGCATCATTAGTGTCTAACAAAATGAACTGCATGCATTTAACACTTAATAACTCACTAGGTACTAACTAATGTTTCATTATATTTGCTTATTAACTAATCCAGCCTTTTACCTTGAATCTTTACAACACTGTGACAAGTATTCATCTATTTATTTTAAAATATTTCAGTTAGAGAATCTATAGTCTTCTCCTTTGGCAATCATTGCCATGTTATAAAGCTCTTCCTTATTTTAAACTATATACTTCATATCTCTATGTATAGAGATAGGAAAGATTTAGTTCTGTAACTACATAAATTATGTGTATATATTATATATAATTATATATTGTATACATAATTCTAATATATAACATAATTATATATTATATCACATATAATATTATATGCCTATGCTATATGTGCAATTAGTAAAATATACCTACTTTATCCCTTTTTCCTGTATCCACTCTCTGGTCATTTCAAAACTATACTGATTCAACTCTATTTTTAAAGTATTCAGTTCGGCCGTGCCTTCCTTCTGTATTACTGAGTTTTGCTCCCTTATTGCCCATTGATGAAGGCTATGTTTGTTTCTTTAGCACAAGTGACACATGACTGAATCACCTATAAAAATCTGAATTAAGCAAATATAGCAGCATGATTTAACTAGTGGCTAGCACAGCCAAATATAAGTGAGAAAATGGCTTGAAGAATCCGATAGGAAAGGGGGAAAAATAAGAGACAATCTGCTTTATGGTATTAACCAGCCAATGGGAAACTGTTTGATGTCCAAAACAACTCTCAAACGTTCAATAATATATATCTTTATGCCATGGCTTTGAGCTGTTATTTCACCTTGGCTTCCAGCTAGAATGAATCAAATTTTAACTACCCTGATGACACTGTACATATGCAAGTAGCAAATGCAGCCTATTAAAGCAGATGCAGTGTATTTAAAAGTGCTCAATTAAATTGGAGAATGTTTCTTGTAAATTAAGGCCCTGTTGAATAACTATCTTCCATGCAAAATATCTTTTTTCTTGGTTCCAACAATGTGCCTTCATCATATGTAGCAGCTTTAGTATACACTTCTTTGCAGGGCTTGACATAATGAATTCTGCTCATTATTCCAATATGGATGAGGAAAAGAACTTAGGCTCTTTAATTTTTGCTTGCCAGACAGCCTTTGTGAATGCACTAGTAGTCAGTCTTTACTTTTCCATGACCTGATCTGAGTGGGCTACTCTTCAGAATGAATTATTTAAAGTGAGTGCATACTACCAATGCATTTATGAGACTCAACCAATAAAGTGGAATTCTGATGGAAAAACACCAGAGAGATATTCATGCCCTCTCTTACCATCCTTGAAATAGTAATTTTCTTTTGGAAACACAGGTGCTTACTATATTAATCCATATTTAAAGCCATTAAGGAACAGCCATCAAGGAGGAAAAAGTCACTTACTAGAGTGTGAATACCAAAAGCAACACAATCCAGTGCCTTCGTGTAATAATTTCATCTTTCAGGTATGGAAGCTTCGACTGATGTCCAAATAGATACAAGCTGAGTTACCACAGCACTGCCATGTCATACTTTTCAGAAAACATCAACCAAACATGCCCTTTCAGAAGTGTCAGACAAATGTCGGACTACAATCATTATCTAAAGCTCAAAGAAATATTCGATTTTTAGTGCTATCAAAAATGCATACTTTATTGTAAACCCAATCTGATAGACTGATTTTTCAACCCTCTAATGCCTGAAAGGAATATCTCTGCTGTAAAGCTCCCCTAAAATTTTGGCTGTTGGGGTGGGATGGGCTCTGTCACTTTATAGCTGTATTACTTTGGCCAAATCGCCTAAGTGCTATGAACTATCTTCTCCCATTAAGACTAACGAGATTATCTCTTATTTCCCTTCAAGCTCTATATTCTATCGGCATTAGCTGGGCCTGGTCTAATAAACTGGTATGAGGCTGAGAACGAAAAGGGGAGCATTGGGATACGCCATCTCTAGATTCAGAGAAGAGTCTCGTGAGCAACGATTGTATTTCTTAAGTCTATGTTTTCCTTTCCAGATGAAATGTCCCTAAATCCCACTAGTTAAAATACTAACTTTACCTTGTTTATTGAATTTAAATTTTTAAAAATTTCATCCAGTGGTATGGATGCTCTCTTAAAGGTCTTCCCTTTCATTTCAGTACAAAGGACTAGGAAGACCCTAGGAGACAACTTCAAGTCTAGTGCAAAACCACCTGGCCCATCTAAATTCTGATAGTGCTTCATTGTAAAAAATAATGACTGAGCACGACTGTCACATTCTTTTCAAAATAACTGCTGACCACAGAAAGCCTCATGTTACAATAACTGGCTTGAGAAGCAAGTTAAATCCTAGATGGGGATGCCCACACTGAGTGTATCACCATATACATACAAATACACACATATGTATATGTGCATATATATACACGTATACACACACACTCACATATGTATATACATATGTGTGTGTTCATGACTTGGTGGACCATACGTCCAAGAGGTTATTTGGGAAAAGATATTGTAGTGGTTTGCCAATATAGTTATGTAGAAAGAACCTGAACTTTCAAGCATTTAAAGCATGGGAGTGGGGAGAGAACAAAATTTAACATAACATTCAGATTTCTGCTGGAACAAAATAATAAAATCTCATGCATTTTCAAAATACTCAAAAACATAAAATATGTAAGAGACCCTTAGCATGGGGTGAATATTCTAAAGAAAAGACTAACCCTTATTTTTACCACATCTCGAGTTTAGTAGACTGACTTTCAATTTTCCCATTTTTGGAGTTTTGCCACATATACACATGTATATGTATACACACACATACACATGGCACAAGTGACACAGGGCAGCTAAGTGGCACAGTGGATAGAGTGCAGGGCCTGAAGTCAGGAAGACTCTTACTAGCTGTATGACCCTGGGCAAGTCGCTTTACTCTTTGCCTCAGTTTCTATATCTGTAAAATGAGCTGAAGAAGGAAATGGCAAACCACTTGAGTATCTTTGACAAGAATACCCCAAATGCAGTCACAAAGAGTAGGACACCCCTGAGAAAAGACTGAATAACAACAACAACTACCTTTCCTGTTTCCCTCCTCCCCCAGCTGCTACTGCCTCTCCTTCCTCCTCTTACCTTTAATTTACTTTATATATATTTATGTTTTCACTTACACATGTACATGTTATTTCCCTAGATAGAGCATAAGCTTGATGAAGGTAAATATTGTTACCCTTTTTTTTTATCCACAGGACTTAGTATATAGTACCTGACTCATAGTCAGCACTTAATAAATGTTCAGTAATTAATTAAATATATAACCAAATAGAAACCCCCTAGTACCATAATTGGCTAAATCCCCATTTACAACCTTGTTTCGATGGGAAGTAATAACTGCCCCGTCATAGTATTTTACCAAATGCATTGGAACTTAGATCTGAGATATAGCCGTGATTCACTTTAGGCGACAGAGGACTTTAAAGGATGTTTGTACATATTACTTTTGGAAATCGAATCATACTTTCTCACTGACTTAAATTATAATTTCTGATTTTATTCCTTCCAAAAATAATAGCCGTCTCAAAATGGAGGTTTTTTTTAAAAAAAAAAATCATATTTAAGAACACAACAGCTTTTCATCTTGAGGCTTATTCGCTCTTCAGATATGAGAGACAAAAAGGAAGCCAAGACGGTGCTACACAACCTAGTTTCTGTTGTTGGTCAGTCCTGTCCAACTTTTCATGACCCTATTTGGGGTTTTCTCACCTCGCAACTCAAAAGCCTATGCAAAATACCAAAGAAGTAAGATTAGAGACGCAGGGAAGAAAAGTCACTTGAAACAAGTTGAGAATGGGAAGGAGCCAAGAGACAAGATGTGTTTCAATTATGCCTTATTAAATTTATGTGTCAATAAAATGAAATAATAAATGCAAACCTGACCTTGAGTTCTTTACACATATTTTTAGTTATTAGTGGTATCACACCGTTTCTTTTTGGGAGGAGAGAAAATCTATGAATTCATCACATATAGGGAACTCTCATCATGGAAATTTCTTCCACCCTTAAGGATCAGCAAATTGCCCATACTTGATGTGGTCTATGTTCATAGATATTAAAAAATACTTAAGGGGCAGCTAGGTGGTGCAGTGAGTAGAGCACCGGCCCTGGAGTCAGGAGGACCTGAGTTCAAATGTGGCCTCAGACACTTGACACATGTACTAACTGTGTGACCTTGAGCAAGTTACTTAACCCCAATTGCCATGCCAAAAAACAAAAAAAAAATACTTAAAATTGATTTGTGTCTATCAAAAAGGTTGATCTCTATTGAAAGAAATAATCCAGAAGTTTCTCTCAAATTTTAAATGAACTTTGACTTCATTGATTAACCCATTTATTTTAGTAATTTCACCCTATCTAATAAATAACTACCCCAGCAGAGTCTCAAATATAATTTGAGGGACTTGATTTAATTCAAATATTAACACCCTGTGGAATTTTTGAAAAAGATATAACTAAGTCTCCTTCTTTAAGGAGATTATAATCTTATCAGAGGAAAATTTATATGCATAAGAGCATCAAAATGTGTGTTACAAAGAATTTGTTATAGAAATACACAAAAGGAAATAATTAATATGCAAAATACTTCCTATAAGTGTGAGCTGAGAGGCATCTTGAAAAAAAAAAGTCAGATTTTTATTTTTGAGAACCACTGAGAAAAAGTGTGATGTTTATAACAGAGGGAGGATTCTGGTCTGACAAGCAGGAGGTCCTTGGTAGGGAACAGGAGAAGATAAAACTGGACAGTGTTGAGAGAGAATTCTAAGAGCTAAAAGTGTCTCAATATTTTCCCTTCCTGCTAATCATTTTACAAAAGGGAACTCAGAAGTTTTTAAGAGTTCAAAGAAGGTGTCCCCATCTCTTTGTTCTGTTGACCAAATAAAGAAGGCACTGTTTTCTTTGGTCTAGTGTAAATGGCTGTGCTAAAAAGGATGAACTCTCTCCTCAGTAATAATTTAAGCCTCCTCCTTTGTTGCAATAAGAACCACGTCCCATTTGCTAGCTCTTTGAATGATACAGACCAAACTGCTGAAAGGAATACATCTTTTTTGTTATAGAAATGTCATCTGCCAAATTATCAGACACAGATTTCTATCAACTACTGCTGGGATGTGTCATATTCTTGAGGAAATAAATAAACTTTGGTTCCCCTGACTGTCTGTATCCTGTGCTGGCTTATTTATTATCAGTAGCTAGTCAGGACCCCTCAACAATTTGCCCAGCAATAGACAAGGCAAAGTAAAATTGCAGAGGTAAATACCACCCTTAAGACCAAAGTGAATAGTCTGATCTTGACTAGACACATTTATAGCAGGACAAACAAGGTAGTTATGTAATGAAAACACAACTATACAAAAGTTAGGGCAGCTAGGTAGAGCAGTGGATAGAGTACTGGGTCCAGAAGACTCATCTTCATGAGTTCAAATCTGGCCTCAGACACTTGCTAGCTGTGTGACCCTGGGCAAGTCACTTAACCCTGTTTGCCTCAGGATCCTCATCTGTAAAATGAACTGGAGAAGGAAATGGCACCCCGCTCCAGTACCTTTGCCAAGAAAACTGTAAATGGAGTCGTGAAGAGTCCGACACAACTGAAAACGACCAAACAACAACAAAATACAAAAGTTAGCAGCAGGATACATTCATCAGGTAAGAGATTAGCAGCAGGGGGTCCATCCACCTAAGAGACATTTTGTTTAACAGGAATCCAGTTGTAAAAAAGAGATCCTGGACTATATTGGACCCAATATTAATCTGCTTTTAAGACTAACCACTAGCAGACTAGGAGATAGATCATATATTCCCAATGACTTACGAGTAATTATGAGGAAATTGTTTTGGTGATAGGAATCCAGGAATGAGAATGTGTTCATTTTTGTATTGCTATGCATGAAGATAAGGAAAAAACTAGTTTTAACTCTCAGTTTGTCCATCTATAAAATGAGGATAATAGCACCAACATCCAAGAGTTGTTATAATGATCAAATGACATTAACATGTAAAGTACTTTGCAAACCTTAAAGTTGGTCCATAAATGTTTATTAAGCACCTACTGTGTGTCAGGCACTGTGTTAAGTGCTAGAGATATAAAGTGAGGTAAAAGACAGTCCTTGATCTCAAGGAGCTCACAGTTTAATGGGAGAAAAACATGCACGCAACTATGTACAGTATATATACAATATAAATTGGAGATATTCTACAGAGGGAAGGCACTAGCATTAAAGGGGATAGGGAAAGGTTTCTTATAGAAGGTGGGGTTTTAGGTGGGACTTGAAAGAAGTCAGGAAGCAGAGATGAGAAAGGAGAGAATTCCATGCATGGGGTACAGTTAATAAAAATTCCTGGAATGAGAAGATGTAATGTCTTGTTTAAGGAATAGCAAGAAAGCCAGTGTCATGGTATCATAGAACATGCATGAAACAAGGTATAAGGTAGAAGAGACTGGGGAAGGTGGATGGGGAAGGCAGGTTATGTCTTTTAATGCCAAACAGAGAATTTTCTATTTGATCCTGGAGGTAATAGAGAGATGCTGAAATTTACTGAGCAGGAGTAGGGAGAGTGACATGGTCAGACAATCATGGTCAGAAGATCACTTTGGCAGCTGAGAAGAGAATGGACTGGAGTGGGGAAAGACTTGTGGCAGGCAGACCAAGCAGCAGGCTACTGCAATAGTCCAGGTGCGAGGTGAGGAAGGAGTTCATCAGGGTGGTGGCAGTCAAAGTAGAAGAGGCATGTTCGAGAGAGATTACAAAACTGAAATCTACAGTCCTTGGCAATAGATTAGAGTGGGGAGGGATTGGTGTGTGAGAGAGAATAAGGAATCAAGGATGACACCTAGGTTATGAGCCCTGGACAGTAATAGGGAAGTTAAGAAAAGGGAAAGATTTGGGAGGAAAGATGAGTCAATTTTAAACATGTTGAGTTATAAAGTCCTATGTAAATGCTAGCTATTATTCTTCTAAAGAATCCTAGAGTACTACTACAGAGAAATGTAGTAAATAGCAGACAGAAGACTAGAAAAGAACCCTGCTTTTAGAAGGTCACAGTTTTCTAGCACCATTCCATCAATCTCCAGAGGTATTACAACCTCTTCTGACTTTCCTCTAATTTCTTTTACCACAGGTAAAAGGTAAATCATTTAGAATGTCACCACTATGTACATTCCACCTGAATGTACTATCACGTCTTCCTATATACCTATGAAATCATAGATCACTCTCTATCTCTTTGTAGGCTTTATGTAAAGAACTCTAAGTTTACAAAGTAATAACCCAACAAAGCAGGTATTATTATACCTATTTTATAGATAAGGAAATAGACTCAGAGAGCTTCAGTAACTTATCGATAGCACATAGCTGGTAAATGTGAGAACTCAAATTCAAATTTGGCATATCAGAATCTGTGCTCTTCTGACTATTCCATATGTCTCCCTAACCATTAACTGAGCCTAGGGGTTACTTGGGAGAGATGAGTCAAATGAAGAGAAGAGTTAAGAGACTATCAAGTCAATCTTTACCATAACATGTTTTAGTCAATTTTTATTATTGAGGCCCTGCCAAATCCAATGTGGCTTTTAAAAAAAGTTATCATCCTTCTCTAACTTTTGTGTGGAATCCGACACTATTGAACAGATCTCCTCCCCAGCTTCCCCTACTCTCTCCTTGTTTTCTTTCTTGTCACAGATCCTTCTCAGATTCATCATTTTCCCTTGACTTCCAGGAGAGGATATCTCCAATGACTCTGTCTTTAGCTCCCTCTATTCTCCCACTACACTCTGTCCCTTTGTCATCTTATTCCTATCGGTGGCTTCATTTATTTGCTCTAATCAGGTGACCTCAACACCTATATCGTAATTTCATTCTTCAGAGATTCAGGCTTGCATCTCCCATTGTCCATTAAATATCTTAATGTCTCACCCTTGGCTCAACATAGAGCAAACTAAACTCATCTTTCCTCTGAAACTTGTCCTTTCTCCTAACTTCTTTAGCTGTCTATGGCACCATCATTTTTCCAAGTCACTCACCGTCAATACCTTAACTCTTCTCTTCATTTGACTCATCTCTCCCAAGTAACCCCTAGGTTCAGTTAATGGTTAGGGAGACATATAGAGTAGTCAGAAGAGCACAGATTCTGATATGCCAAATTTGAATTTGAGTTCTCACTCACATTTACCAGCTATGTGCTATCGATAAGTTACTGAAGCTCTCTGAGTCTATTTCCTTATCTATAAAATAGGTATAATAATACCTGCTTTGTTGGGTTATTGCTTTGTAAACTTAGAGTTCTTTATATAAAGCCTACAAAGAGATAGAGAGTGATCTATGATATCATAGGTATATAGGAAGCTCTACGTAAGGAACTTCCTTTACCAAAAAAGGTCAATACTTTCTTGGCCTTTTATTTTATAGTCTTGGAGAGTTGCCTAGAGCACTTAGAGGTTACCATGACTTACCTAGAGTCACATGGCCAGTAGGTGCCAAATCAAAACAGGCTTTCCCTGGATTGGAGCCCAGTTCTTCATCCAATATACCACACAACCAACCTCTCCCTATACGAACTTTATATAAAACACTGGAAACTACTTTGTAATCTTTAAGATTGCTCCAGAATTGTGACTACCACCATTATCTTTGTCATTTTTATACCTCTCTCACTGACTTGCTCCTTTCAACTCCTAATATGGTCCTGCCTAGTTCAGATCCTGGCACACAGTAGGCACTATTGTTTACTGCTCCTCTGAACTATCATTATGACCTTCTGTTTTCCCCGCTCAAATCCATCCTTTCTACAGCTTCCAAAATAATTTTCTTAATGCAGAGATTTAATCATTCACTGTCTTCCTTAAAAATCTTTAATGGCTCCCCTTAGCCTAACAAATAAATACAAACACACTAAGCATAAAGCCTTCCGTTATTTATCTTTAACACAGGTCTGTTTTCTTGTTTGCTACTCATTTTCACTTATACACCCTGCATTCCAACCAAACTAATCTATTCACTCTTTTTTTCCCATCATATCCACGCCTCTCCACCTCCTTTGCAGTTTTTTTTTTTATCAACCAATCAACATGCATGTATTAAGCACCAAGAGAACTTAGTACACCTCCTTTGCATTTTTGTGCATGCCTGGGAGAGATTTCTTCTGTCTCTCTACCTGTTAAAACTCTTTTATTTTTTTCAAGAAGCAAACTTTGGCCCCACTCTCCTCTATGACTCCATCCTTGATCCCTCCCTAGTGATCCCTCTTCCACTGTCTTTCCTGACGTGTCTGACACCATCGGGGAAATGAGGCTGTGGACAACAGTCTCAATGAGGTAGCCAACCCCTCTCTTTAGGCGATAAATAAAAGCCGGACCTCAAAAGCAGGTGTTTAGGCTGGTCTATTAGTTCATGGATGTGGAGCAAAAGAAGCAGGTGAGACCTCTTTGTAAATGAGCATTGTCCGTCCCTGCTTCCTCCACTTAATGAGAAGCCTAAATACCAATTCAGAAGAAAAAACTCTTTTGGATTTTATCTACTTCCTTTAAGCTGCCCCCTAGTAAAAGAAGCTGGTGTATTCCCTAGAGCTACTGACAATAGCTACTACCTTCCTGCTTCTATGTCTCAATTACCTTGCCTCCCCAATTATGTTACCACCCTACTTACACACACACACACACACACACACACACACGTTCTAATTGTTTCAATTATTTTTGTACACTTCTTATACCTGCCAATCCTTAAAGGGAGAGAACCCCATTCATCTGTTCTCAAAACCTAGCACGCTGCCTTTGCATGCAGTAGGCATCTAATAAATGTTTGTCAAGTTGAAACAAAACTGAACTAGAGTATAAAAACAGCTAGCATTCACACACTGCTTTAATGTTTGCAAAACACATTACAAATTTGATTTCACTTTATGCTCACAACAAACCTGGAAGGTAGGTGCTGTTATTATCCCCATTTCATGGATGCCAAAACTGATGACAGATGACAGAGATTAAGTGACTTGACCACCTAGGAAGTGTATGAAGCAAAATCTGAACTCAAGTCATCCTGACTCCACAACCAGCACTCTATGGAAATTCTATGGCACCAAGAAATGTATTCAGCCAAAGTTGGAGGAAAATCACGGAAAATGAACAAATGAGGCCAAGAAATTGTTCACTGATGCAAAAACTGGTCCATCCACAGGAGAGAACACTTTGAGCAATATATCCTCAATAAGGATGGTAGCATATTGCTACAGTTGTAGCAGGGTCACCACAGAATGATAACCTCAATTAACAGAATACTTTGGAAACACGTTCCTTAATGAGAATTAAAAGTTTTTTTTCATAAATCATGAGAGGTATTGTCAGTTCATCACAAGCACCACAATAGGCTGATTGGTTTGCTGCTTTTGTAAAACTGCTAGGACCCCTGGAGTGCATCTAAGAACGTCTTAAGTCACACCATTGATAGGTGCGGGAGGGCATGGAGGAAGGGGATTGGACTAATTGACCTCTAAGGTCCCTTCTAGCTCAAGATCTATGATCTTTCTTATTAACATAAGAATTGTTAGTGTACTAATAAGAGGTATAAATTTTTTCTAGTTGTTTAAATAGGACTTCTCAAACTAAATGATTTGAATACTTCTACATATTTTTCTCTCTAGACACTTGTGCTAAACTTCCTTCACATTAGATTTAAAAACCCTAAAACGTACATTTTTCAATCCTTTTCACTTCTTGACCTCTTACTTAAATTGCAGACTCAGCCTTATCAAACCACCAAATTTTCATTATAACTAACCAACCCAGGGCTTTATTATGAAATCTCTGCAGTACATTTGTTACCTAGGAAACCACCTAGAGCATTGACAGATTGTAGATTTTGATTTCAGTCTTGCAAAAGAGTTTTCCAATCATGCTACTAAATAAAAGTCATAAATCAACAAATCAGAATCAAGGTCAAGAAGTATCTACCTATGGAAATTAATCTCTGTAGGCCTATGGGGTTTTTTTAGTAGAGAAAAGCTTCCAGTTATCATGGACTTCTATGTATTATATAAATATTTCAAACAGGTTTCTTTACAAACATGAACTGTCAAAAAAAATCTGTTTAAAATAAATGGCTGCTCTCCAATCTTCAGCATGTCTATTTTATTTCCAAAAAAAATAGGCAACAAAATGACAACATTTAAGAGGAAACACTTCTCTGAAGCCAATTCCACACATCTGGTAGCTGAATACTAATCCAAGACTGAACTCTCTATTTCTTACGGGAGTTATTTCAGAGCAATTGTTTAAGTGCCACTATTCTATTTAAACCAACGTAAAATAAAGATCACAAAGGAGGTCACTGCCCACTCTTCTCAGATTCAGAACAGCAGGAATCCATTAAGGGCAACATCTTTCCTAGTTAAGTCATGCCAATGTCATGGAATGGTGAAAAATGAGGCAGGTGCCTAAGCTATCATCCTTACATAGAATAAGATGCTGTTTCATTCTCTACCTTTTCATTTGCTTACAATTAATAGCAATGCTAGTCACTTAAAGTGCCCGGTTAACATGAAGTAGACATTTTAAGTTGGCTTTAATGATACTGCATTGATAATTATCGAACATTAAAGATGCTAACAAAGTCAGCTGATTTTAAAGCTTTGTAAGTGTGGCCACCATTATTACTCCTGAAAAGTCAATCACTGTGTAGTTAATATACCATAAGCTCAGACATTAAACAAAATTTCATTGTGCAAGCCCTGTGGATTATGGGGAACAGCACTTGTTTGCCATAAGATTGAAAAGGGGCAGAAAAAATAATTTCAAAATCAAAGAGAAATAATTACATGCTGAATTAACAAACAGCAGCTGGCCAATGGAAATCAAAAGACAAAAAGGTGCCATGAGAATTGTTTCATAATAACGCTTATGATAACACTAAAACTTAGCTAATTAGATAAAAAAAAAAAAAAACAAACATGGTCTGTACAACACCACCAAGAAGATGACAGACAAGGTGTTCGGTAAGACCAAAAAAGGATTAATTGTGGCGCCTCTCTCAAAAGACTTCTTAAGTTGCAAATATCATTTTGTACAATGCATCCTCCATTCAGATCAGATTCTGTTAATATTGAGATTACACAATATCTCTGTTAAATCTTATAATCACTATTGTGTACAGGCTTCTTAATATAAATATATAAGCAATTTAGTTTGTTAATTTACCTTTTATAACACTTCAAAGAGCTAATAAACTGAAATCTTAGCTGAAAGACTAAAGAGTAAGCAATGTGCTCTACTGTTTGCCATTAGAAGGAACTTTGGGACTTTTGAGTCTTATTGCCAAGATTTATGGTAAGCCTTTAGCAAATTTCACTGCCTACCTTCCCTCTGGCCATCCAAGCAGAAATCAGCTAATATAGTCAGATCAAATAATATGTCCTATTTGGACTTGTCTGATGCTATGATGTAAAAGATTTTTAGATGTAAAAGCAAAAAAGGCAACAGTTTTCTTTAAGTATAATATGTGGAGGTGGTTGATTTTTCTTTCTCAGAAGCAAGAACTTACAGACCAAGGGGGCTGGAAACTCCTTTCAGACTTCAGAAAAGCTCTATTTTGTCAGAGGAGAACTTTTCTTTCACTTGCAGCAGTAGTTTCCTAGAACCTCCAGCTCAATTTTATGCTGCCAAAGTGGCCAATGCTATTGGCTACCTGCATTCTCTGAAAATCATTTACAGAGACTTGAAACCTGAGAATATTTTCTTGGATTGCCAGGGCCATGTTGGGTTGACTGATTTGGGGATTTGTAAAGAAGAAATAGAGACAGAAGAAAACACATCCACTTTCTGTGGCACCCCTGAGTATTTGGCTCCTGAAGTATTGAGAAAACAACCTAGACTGGTAGTGTTTGGGGGCTATTCTTTATGAGATATTCTGGGGCTTGTCACTTTTCTATAGCCAAGATGTTTCTGAAAGGCATGAGAACATCTTTCACAAGCCTCTCTAAATCCAGGGAGGCAAAACAGTGGCAGCCTGTGACCTTCTGCACAATCTTCTCCAAAAGGACCAGAAAAAGACAGGGCACCAAAGCAGACTTTCTTGAGATAAAGAATCATGTCTTCTTCGGCCCAATAAACTGGAATGACATACCACAAGAGACTCACTCCTCCTTTCAACCCAAATGTGGTGGGGCCTTGTTGACTTAAGGTACTTTAACCCTGAGTTCACTAAGGAATCGATTTCCAATTCTATTGGACATACACAGGATTCAACAGCCAGCAGCTCTGGGGTTTCCCATGCATTTTTTAGGCTTTTCTTATGCACATAGGGATGAGAATTTTCAAAACTGCTAATAAGTCCAGGCATCATCTCTAAAGAGGTGTTTGTGTTATTTATATTTTGAGTCAAATTGTACTGTCCTAAAGTGGAAGATGTGATGCATGCCCCTCATGTCCTCATGGTGACCGTACAGCACTCTTAGGTGCTACATTGGCATGGTACTCATTAGATGGGATAAAACATAACAGAAAGAAAGGAAGGAAGGAACAGAAGAAAAAAGAGGGAAAGGAAGAGAAGAAAGAAGGACGAAAAAGAGGGTAAGGTGGGGTAATGTGGTCTGCTAAAAACTGGCCCTACCTTAATTATGGTAGCAATGATGGGGCACCACCATGATCTATAATCTGTTTTAGAAACTTACCTTTGTCAGTTCTCCTCGTGGTGGTCGGGTACTAGAAGACTGATGCATAACACACTCATTTATAAACCAGAAAATTAATGTATTAATATACAATGGGACGTATATCGAACCTCAACACCAGTAATGGCTATTTTTACAGGGTACCTTTAAATGAGTGAATTCAAAGAATCTTGAAATAACTTGGAATTACTCAAAGGCCGTTAACTTTTGACCCATTAATTCTATTATTGGGCATACACCCCAGGGAGATCAATGACAGAATTGCAGTACTTTTTGTAGTAGCTGGAAATGAGATGGGTGCCTATTTATTGTGGAGCAGCGGAACAAATTATGACATGTGAATATAGTGGCGTATTACATTTAAGAAATAATGAACGTGAAGGATTCAGAGAAACTTAGAAAGACTTTGAAGAACTGATATGATCAAAATAAGTCGAACCAAGACAATACTATACACAATGAGCATAACAACACAAATGAAAACAACCCTAAAAGAGGTCAGGACTGAAAGCAACGAAATGACCAGTTTGTGACTCCAGAGGACAGTTTAATGAAATATATCTCTCTCCTCTCAGCAGACACATGGTGGAACCTGGTGTGGAATGAGGCCTAGATTGTCAACAAAGTCAATGTGTCAGTTGTTTTGCTTAACTTTAATAGTGTAACAATATTTAACATTTATATGGTGTTTTAAAGTTTGTAAAGCACTTTACATTGTACGTTATCTCATTTGAGCCTCACCACGACCCTTTGAAGTAGGTACAATGGTTTATAGGTGAAGAAGCTGAAGCACAGAGAGGTTTAGTGACTGCTCAGGGTCACACAGCTAAAAAGATTTCAGAGGAAGGATTTGAACCCAGGTCTTCTTGACACCAGGTCCAGTACATGACTCATCATGCCTCTCTATTTTGTTGTAAGAGAGGGTTCTATTTAGGAAATGATGCAATTTTTGCTAAGCATTAATAAAAGAAAATTAAAAATCCAATTCTACTATAAAAAAAATAAGTACAATATATTTGTATTACACTAGCAGCTATGCGGCCCAGCAGATAGAGCACTGCTTCAGGAATCAGAAGACAAGAGTTCAAACATCTAACCTATTTGTCTCAGTTTCCCCATCTGTAAAATGGGGATAGCACCTAAGAAAATAATTGTAAAGGGCTTAGCACAGTGCCAGGCATATAAGTGCTATATAAATGCTAACTCTCGTTACCATTAGTTTAAGCATGTAACAAAGTTATGCTTGTGCTGCAAAATGATGTCAATAGAAAGGAAGGGTGGCAAAAAGCTAGCAACTTTATCTCTGATAACAGATCTGTTAAATGACTATCTTTGAATTCAGAACAATCTTCTTTCTAGATAGCACAACTTTCATTAGTTACAAAAGTATGATACATTGAGATTAAAAGCAAAAACACATTAAAAATCTAAAGTATCTTCTGACAAAGAATTTCTACTTTCTGAAAATGTAAAGAATATTGTCCTACTTAAAAATATTTTTCTGCACTCCCAACTCTAGATGGCAACGGCTTAGAAAACCCTCACACTTTTGCAGATGGGCAATTAAAACCACGAATATACATTATGATCTTTTCTTTAAATCTTACATAGTATTTTAGGCTTACCTAACAGGCTTCACACTTAGCCAACACCAATTCTCTTATTAATGGAAAACTTTATCTTAAGCTCCAGAAGTAAAAAGATTCAAATACTGATAGAGATAAGAATAAAAAAGCATTCTAAAGCCTGAATTTTTCAATGGACTCTCTTCATTCAATTAAAATGCATCACTCTGAATACCCTACAAGCACATCTCTGCAATGGTTCATAAGACAATTTCTGTTAAAACTAAATACTAAATCACTATTTTAAGCACAATTTTTTTTGGAGGAGGGAAGGAAGACAAGGCAATTGGGGTTAAGTGACATGCCCAAGGTCACATAGCTAATAAGTGTCAAGAGTCTGAGGCTGGATTTGAACTCAGGTCCTCCTAACTCCAGGGTCGATGCTGTATATACTACACCACCTAGCTGCCCCTAAGCACATTTTTTAAACCCATTTATAAACATTTTTTTCCTATTAATTTATTTTTAGTTTTCAACATTCACTTCCATGACCTTTTGAGTTCCAAATTTTCTCCCCATCTCTCTGTTCCTCCCACCCCAAGATGGCGTGCATTCTGATTGCCCCTTCCCCCAATCTACCCTCCCTTCTATCACCCCTCCCACCCCCTTCCCCTCTATTTTCTTGTAGGGCAAGATAGATTTCTATACCCCATTGCCTGTATGTCTTATTTCCTAGTAGCATGTAAAAACAACTTTTAACATTCATGTTTAAAACTTTAAGTTCCACATTCTCTCCCGTCCTCCCTCCCTACCCACCTTTCTTGAGAAGGCAAGCAATTCAATATAGGTTATACATGTGTAGTCATGTAGAACATTTCCATAACCGTGATGTTGTAAAGGACTAACTATATTTCCCTCCAACCTATCCTGCTCCCCCCATTTATTCTGTTCTCTCCTTTGACCCTGCCCCCCCAAATGTATTTCTAAGCACAATTTTTTGAAAAAAGATTGTACCCGTATCTATCCCAACACATGGAAAAAGTACAAGACCTGAATAAAATCAGGAAACCTGAGTTCTGACCGTCATAACTGTGCAGGCCACTGGCAAGTCACTTAACCAGGCCTCAGTTTCCTTATATGTAAAGTGAAAATAATACCAGCTTGCATTATCTACAGAGTTATGAGAAAAATGGAAGATTTTATACACCTTCAAGCACTATATAACTTAATATATTAGTAAACAGTCAGTCAATAACATTTATTAAGCACTTACTATGTACATACATGCAAAAAGAGAAAGATGCCAAAAGAAAGGATTGGTGGATGCAAGAAAAAGGAAAAACATTCCAAATCTGGACCTGTGGTTTCATTAGTATGATGAGTTCCAAATAAAGGAACTCCTGACCCAGAACATATAGCAATTTAAAATCCTTTTTAAAAAAAAGTAGCTTTAGCCACCAAGAGGTTAATGGATTTCCCCAGGGTCACAGAGCCAGTAAGTGTGTGACAGATTAGTGTTGAATCCAAGTCCTTCTGCTTTCCAGGCCTGGACTCTATACACCCCGCCTCTTGTACCTAAATCGACTGTTTAGATAAATGGTTTATTTGAAAGGTGGAAGATACTATTTTTCTCAACGTAATGGGCTGAGAGAAAAGAAAACTTTATTGCCATGCTTTGCAAAAACCAACTGTTCTACTTTTTAAACTAGACAAAATTAAAAATTATAGCTATTTTCATCACCTAGGATCGAAAATAACCGGAAATCAATTCTTGCATATTTGGTTTGCTTTCTGTCAACCAACCTCATTCTGCCCAGGGGAATACATTTCTTGATGAATTTGATATCAAACAGAAGTCACTGTGCGCAGCCTCAGATAAAGGGGGAAAACAGAGCCCTCCTCCTCCTCTTCCTCCTCCTTCCTTTCCTCCTCCGTTAGAAACAATAAATACGGCAGGGAAGAGACACACATACTTACAAACCGACAAATCCCAATCCCATCAACATTCCCCACCCCCAACACACACACACACACACACACACACACACACACACACACGTCCAAACACAACCAGGCCAGAACGGTCTTCATCTCCGCCAGAATTACAGCCCTGGAAAACTAGAAGGCTACAAGAGGGATAACA
>CM053622.1:440108191-440147422 GCA_028646595.1 Phalanger gymnotis
GTACATCCTAGATATCCCCACATTTGGGGGAGCAGGACGGCGTTTCTATTAAAAGAAGGGACAACCGTGACCAAAGAAGCCAGATGCAACACTTCCTCAGGTCCAAGTCTGTTGGACAACTCCTACCAAAAAAAAGGAGAACCTTAGTTTAGCCAAAATGTGGGCAAACCACACCTTATTCAACCGATCTCCGGAGGGTAGAGTCAAAACTGACCCTAGAGGACTCCACTTTCCTGACTGATTTGAATTTTGAAGCTTTTATTACATTGCTTCTAATGAACTCTTTTCCAGCTTATATTCTGTTGCAGAGCCTTAAAATAATTGTGTAAACATTAAAGACAAAGTAATGTCTGTGTAGAGTTACTTTACAATGTCAAATAAATTGGACACAATCCCATTTGTTTAAAAGAAATTTCCTTCATAATAGATCCAGAAATGATGTAGCTGAAATTTAACATCCACCCTTGCAGGGAGAAAAAATAAATAATGCTCCTCTCCCTATCATTTGTGTGACTGAACATATATGTCAGCAAAATGTCACCTTAAAAACTGGCTTCGAGGTTTGAAAATAATATTCAAGTAAGATAATGTATGAAAAGCACTTTGTAAGTCTTATGGTGCTATGTAAATACGAGCTATTATTATTGTTGTGATAATAGATCCAGTCCGTGATTTGACTGTTACAGTCAGCTCTCAAATGAACCAATTCCCAGTTCCAATGTGGATCTGCACCTTTCCTGCAACTTGTAGCTTGTGAGAGGTTCAGATATGCTATAGATATAGACTGGATAGAGTTCACCACTGGGGAGCAGACTCAGTTTAAGCAATGTAATTATGTCACCTGAAGGTGTTAGTGAACCTATAGTGCCAACAGTATAAGTTGTCCCTCCATACAAATACACTGGTTACTTGTATTTCTGTGGATGCCCTACATGAATAATCCCTAAAGTATGCCCATCCTCCCCATTGATGGTGTATGTATTTATGAGAGAGAATACACCAGGCATGTTACAGGGAAAATCCTATTGTGACTTTTCTTACTATGTACTTGAATACGACATTGTGTCCTCTGTCTTACTCTTTAAAAAAAAAAAGTAAATATTTGGTGATAGCTCATGAACTGTGGCTTTTAGTGGGTATAGCTACTGAGAATACTTTAAACCTGAGGTGGCTTTTCTTGGGGCAGGGGAGGACACATTAGAAAGAGGTATCCTAGGTGTAATCTCTGCCTGTCTCTTTCTCTTTTCTCTCTCTCTCTCTCTCTCTCTCTCTCTCTCTCTCTCTCTCTCTCTCTCTCTCTCTCTCTCTCCTTATAATTACATACTTTATATCATGTGGCAGTTTGAACAAACCTCCAGGGTGATGGGTGAAGCCCCCACACTTAGCCTAGGCTTGAGTGTCAAGTGCAGAGTAATTCAGAACTCACTCTGACTCACTCTTTCTTCTCTTTCATCCTTTGATTTTGGCTTTGGCACTAAGCAAACACACGCACAGAGGTGCATACACAGACATAGGCGTTGATGATGATGATGATGATGATGATTCGCATTCTGCAGATGAGGACATCTCCAGGAAGACTAGAGTTTGATTTCTGCCTCAGACATTTACTAGCTGTGTGACCTTTGGCAAATCATTCTCTACATTTGATTACCTGATTCCTCATTTGTAAAATGGAATCATATATACCCACACATACATAGATATATTATGAATATTGACACACTATATACATGTATATGCAAATGTGCAAACATCTAGGTATGTACATACATACACTTGGCTTATATTGCTGGGGAAAATGCTTGATTATATTGTTTGGAAAACTGATTATTATCCTGTTTAAAACCAGCTTTATGTGATTAAAGATCATTTGCCCCCAGAATGTCAACCTGACCTCAGTAATTCTCTAGGAATGCTAGTGAGGACTACAAGGAATTTGGGGTTTCCCCCCAGGTCCTGAATCAACCCAAAACATTCTTGTTGTTTTGGGTTACCACACCTAGGACTTGCTTTGAGTCCACCTAAGCTTGTGTTTGGGGGTCCCTTAGGTTTTTTATGTCATTCAAAATTTTTACATCTACTCATATCCATTTCAATCCACCTTGCTTTCAAGTTGCCTTCTCAGAGAAATTACTTAACTGAAGTACATGGGATTTGTGTATGACAAATGTGCTGATGTCATTGTCAAATGGTTTGTGTATAACTCATGTGCAGATGCCTTTGTCAACATCCTATGTAATTTAAACCTTCCAGAACCCAGGGAAAGGGAACTACCCCTTCGTTCTAGATTGTTCTCCTTTGCCGAATGACCAGATAAGTTTTTTTTTTAAAGTTATTTCAGGTTTTGGAGTGTCTTCTCAAGAGTGACACATGTATATGTGTGTGTGTGTGTGTGTGTGTGTGTATTTGCATATACATCTGCCTAGCAATCAATAAATCTTGGTTAAGTACCTAGAGACCTGACAGAAAGGACTGAACAACAAAAATGTGTCAGGAATTCCAGGACTATGAATGAAATAATCCTTACTTCCTGTTGGGGGAGAAAAGTACATATAAAAATTTACAGCACATAAATATAAAGTCAACAAATACAGATATGTATAACACAGTTACATATATGGTCATTTGGGAGAGAGGGTGCAAGCAGGAAAAGCTTCCTATAGAAAATGGTATTTGAGCTCCATCTTAGGAGAGGAAAGGGGTTCTGAGACAGAGTTAAAGAGAGATTAATTTCTATCATGGGTATGTATCCAAAGGTACAGAGAAGGGAAACAGATGGCTGTGTATAAGGAACAGAGAAAAAACGACTGGGCTGGATAGTATAATGTAGGAGGGAAAATAATGTCCAATGAACTTGAAAACTAGATTGAGGCCTGGTGTTGTAGGACTTTAAAGGAAGGATTTCTGGGGCATCTAGGTAGCGTAGTGAATAGAGAACTGGCCCCAGAGTCAGGAGGACCTGTGTTCAAATTTGGCCTGAGATACTAGCTGTGTGGGTAAGTCACTTAACCCCAGTTGCTTCCAAGGGGGAAAAAAAGAGGAATTTCCATTTTATCCTAGAGGCAATGGGAAGCCACTGAGGCTGGTAGAGTAGCTTAAGTAGATCTGTGCTTAAGGAAAATCACCTTGACAGCAGTATATGGAGAAAGACTTGAGGCAGAGAGACAGACCAATTAGGAGGCTATTTTTACAGGGTGAATGGTGAGAAGGGGTCAGATGTGAGAGAAAGGAAGGTAGAAATGACAAGATGTGGAAACTGATTGGATATGCGAGGTAAGGGAGAAAGGCAACGATCATATAACAGTCATGCCTCAGCTGTCATTGTATTTCCCTCAGTCCCCATGCTTTATATCTCCTGCAAACCCAGCAACATCCATATGTTTGGCAGGAGGTCCTTCCGTCTGCTGTCTGTACCAGCCCAGGAGACTAAAAGGGTGGATGAAGATAAGTGAAAATGTCAAGGTGTTGGCTCAAGGGCTAGAATGTCTCTGTTAAACTATTAAGTCATGGATTATAGAAGAAAAAATTTTAGGCGGACCAATAAACTATTTTGAAATGTCTGCTTCAGTTTCTAAATTGCTAAGTGAATCTGGCCATAAAACTGTCATATTACATTGTCCAGGAAGTCATACTGCACTCTACCTCTAAGACAAAGAGAAAACAATCAAAAACAAGCTGATTTCATGATGGACTTATTTAAGAAATCCAATTCCTGAGCCATTGCTTGGGGCAGTTCTCAATCAATCCCATGCCTCCACCATCTGCATATGTATCTACATTGGCATTTACAACTATATCTTGAGCATAAAACAATAACTGATCTCATGATACTAAACTTAGGTTATCAAAAATTGATTACTCTATTTAAGAAGACATGGAGGTGAATTGTACGTATTAGAAAAAGATGTTGAAGGAAAATATCAG
Source organism: Phalanger gymnotis (assembly GCA_028646595.1). Lineage (NCBI taxonomy): Eukaryota > Metazoa > Chordata > Mammalia > Diprotodontia > Phalangeridae > Phalanger > Phalanger gymnotis. The sequence goes on from CM053622.1 coordinate 440,112,116, forward strand.
CATCAGTTCTGTTTTTCAGTCATGTCCAACTTTCATGACCCCACTTGAGGTTTTCTAGGCAAAGATGCTGGAGTGGTTTGCCATTTCCTACTCCAGCTCATTTTACACGTGAGGAAACTGAGACAAACAGGGTTAATTGACTTGCCTTCGCGCAGCCACTAAGTGTCTGGCACAGGATTTGAACTAAAGTTTTCCTGACTCCAAGCTTGTGCTCTATCCACTGTGACATCTAGCTGTACCAGGTGCTATACAAATGTGAACTATTATTGTTATTCAGCTGTTTTGGGGAGACAAAATTCTCATACCCCTAATCTTTAGACTTGGAAAAAAGCCATTAGCTGCTCCCCCTCCCCCGTCCTCCATAGGACAGTGTAACTACATGGGCTTTTTCTCTTCCTCATTTTCCTCATCTTTTGGAAAAGAGATTGGTCAGCCAGTTAAGTAGCACCTAAAGGCAAATTGTCCATTTTTTAACTCCAACTTCCTAGAGGTTAAAGGGCAGAATCTCCATTCTAAGCCCCAATCTAACCTAGAGTTAGAAGATGCATTGGTAACACGCATTCTTTAATTTAAAGAGTTTCTCTTTCAACAAACTACTACAGAAGACAGCTATCTGAATCTAAAGCCTACAGGTTTTCTCAGCTCTAAAATTATTTTTGTTCTCCCACACAAATGAATGAGGGAAAAGGCAAAAGAACATTAACCTCTAGGTGGAATTATTTGAAGACATTGTTGTCACCCTCAATTTTTTTTCTTCCAAATTCTGACCTTTATTATTTATATGTTCTTAACAGCAAACTTTTCCAAGCTTTCATCTGTATCCAACAGGAGAAGTCTTTAATAAGCTATAAAATTATAGAAACACAGCTATTGTTACGATTATTATGGAAGGGTACATATGAACTCTTTTGTAAAATGGTCAGATGGACCCTGAGGAAAGTAAAGAATTATTTAGAGCCACTCAAAGCCAACTGAAGTTCCAATATACTTTAAGAGACTGCCTATACAAATATTGACATGCAGAAAAGAACAACACAACCAATTCTACCTGGGGATGCTTGGGAGTCACCAGCACTGCCTTCCCACAACACATATACTTTTTTGGAAATCTTTCTAAAAACATCATGGAGTAATTTGCTGTAATACAAATCATGGCAGCACATCTAAGGACTGCTGCTGTGAATAATTTTAGAGGTCTAATCTCATAGCATAATAAACTATTTATTCAGAACTAAACATTGTCTGATATACTACACATAACATTCATAACAACATCCTTAAGCAAAATATATCATTCAACATATATGTGTGTGTATGTATATATATATGTATATATATATATATATACACATACATACATACATCATAACACTCAGTATGTCATATGGCACATAGCATATATCATTGCATTCAGTAGCATTTCCCAAATTACTTGTTTACACAATCAGGGGGTCCCAGGCTAGTGTCTTCCTAGCACAGCACATCATGCAGAATATATCATTGCATCCCGAAAATCATTGGGTCCCAGCCTAGGGTCTTCCTTAGCACAATTCATCCTTAAGGGGTAGCAGAAAATACCACACCATCCACCCTAGGTCACAGTAAGAACAATCTCCTTAATCAATACCAAGCGTCCAAGTAAAGTCCTTTTTCATCTTAACTCAAGGTTGATCTACTTCCAAGTCCCATGGTATAATGGTAATGTAAATTCAAAGATCTTTCCCACCCATTAATAGGCCCATGTGACCTGCTTATGTCACAGGAAGCCTAAGTCACATGTGGTGGGAGGAGCTTGCTGAAGAGGGGAACTGGAAGGGTGGAGCAGGAAATGCTCAGAGTGAGTTAGAACCATGGGAGGAGAAGGACACAGGCAAGGAGTGAGCTAGCTGTACTGTGAGTGTGTTGTGGGAAAACCCCAGCGGGGGGCAGTAGGCTAATGGAATGGCTGTGATATTGTGTTTTAAGTTCCTTTGTGTTACGATAAAGTGGGCTTCCTGGTTTTCAGAGCTGATTGCTGCTTGGATGGGTTGGACTTACTGGTTTTCAGATTTGGTTCTTTGGTGTCTGAATAAATATTTTAATTCTTCTACCTCCTATAAGGAGAGTCTCTTATATTTTGTAATACAGAACTACCACAGGCATATTCACACTTATCGTAGATGTTGTGATTATTGGCTTGCTAGTAAACATGGCTCTTCCTTTGTGAGCTGACCACTCCCGACTCTCGGGTGGATTCACACTTAGGCAGCTCTCCACTACAGCTCCATGTCTCAAGTCCTGGGGACTGCTCCACTCCAAGCTCTCCCTGCTCCTGCCCTACAGCAGGCTCCAGGGGCTCCTGCCCGCAACTTCTGCCTCTGGGAAAACAAAGCTCAACAGGGTAACAATAATACTGACATATACCATCAGCACCGACATCTCAATCCACCTTCAAAGTCCAGAGGCTCTATGATAACAGCTCAGTTCACTTTAACAGCTCTTAAAAGAGGCTTAAACTAAGCCACCTTGGGCAGGTTTCTCCCTTACAGCTCTATTCCCTTTCAAAGTTCAGAGGCTCCTTCAGCAAGTCTCTGTCATCAGAGGGCTCCTCTCCACTCTCAGAGGTCTCCTTTTCATATTATCTTCTTCTCAATGCTGGCTTGCCTCTTCAATGTTGGCTCTCATAATGTCTGCTTTCTTAACACCGACTCTCTTTATGTACAATTCTACTCAGCATCTGATTGGCTAGGGCCCACTCGCACATGTCCGATTGGCTCAGTGCAGAGGCATGTAAGAATGAGGCTGGGAAACTGAATAACACACTCCGAAAAAATAGCAAAAAATCCCACTTTGCTTGCCGTTATATTTGCATAATTCAGCCCAGCAGCCCCAGAGAAAGGTGGAAGACAGAAAGACAAAAGGAAAGATAATAAAGATAGTAGTGGCTCTATGAGCCCCAAAAGTCTCAGAGGAAGGGGAAATGTGAGGCATACTACCTAGGTATTAATGTAATAGAGGAAGTAAATAGCTAGATGTTTACCGTGTGCTTTTGTTGTTGTTGTGCAGTCATATCTGATTCTTTGTGACCTCATTTGGGATTTGCTTAGCAGAAATACTGGCCATTTCCTGCTTCAGCTCATTTTATAGATGAGGAAACTGAGGCAAACAAGGTTAAGTGACTTATCCAGAGTCATACAGCTAGTAAATGTCTGAAACTTGGTTTGAATTCACAAAGATGAGTCTTCTTGATTTCAGGACTGATGCTGTATTTATTATACCACCAAGCTGCCTTAAGAATAGAGAACATAGACCTATTTGAGTAAGGAAGGAGGAACAAGCCTGGTCTGTGAGAGGTGCTTCTATTTTGTCTTCTCTCACACCCTTCTTTAACCCCTTACAGAAGCTTCTGACCTCATCATTACACAGAAACTCTTCTCTCCAGAGTTCCCAATGATCTCTTAGTTGTCAAATCTAATGCCCTTTTCTCAATTCTCATTCTTCTTAATCTCTCTGCAGTCTTTGACATAATTGGTCTCCCTTTCGTGTTTGATATTCTCTTCTCCCTAAATTTTTGGGACACTACTCTCTCCTGGTTGTCCTCCAGGGTTCTGCCCTGAGCCCTTTTATCTTCTCCCTTTATATTCTCCACTTGATGATCTCATCAGCTCCCAAGGACATAATTACCTATCACTTTTATGCTGTTGATTCTCAAATATAACATTCCTGCTGTAAGCTCTCTGCTGACCTCCCTATCACATCTCCAACTATCTTTCAGACATTTCAAACTGGATATCCAGTAGACATCTCAAACTCAACATGTCCAAAACTGAACCTATTATCTTTTCCCTTCAAACCTCCCTTCCTCTTAACTTCCCCATTACTACTAAAGGAACCAACATACTCCTAGTTCTTCAGTCTCCCAACCTAGGTGTCATCCTTGACTCCTTAATATCCTTCACTCTCAATGACTAGTCCATTGTCAAGGCCTGTTGGTTTCACTTTTGCAACATCTCTCCAATATGCCACCTTCTCTCCTCTGACACTGCTACAATTCTTTCCAGCCTCTCATCACCTGGACAATAGCCTTGGTGAGTCTGTCTGCCTCAAGTCTTTCCTCACTCCAATCCATTATCCATTCAGCCACCAGAGCGGTTTTCCTAAAGAATAGATCCTACCACGTCACCCTCCTACTCAATAAACACCAGTGGCTAGCCTGATTGCTTCCAGGATCAAATACAAAAATCTTCTGTTTGGAGTTCAAAGCCCTTCATAACCTAGCCCCCTAGCCTAGCTCTACCACATGCTCTTCAGTGCAGTGACACTGCCCTTCTGGCCATTCCATTAATAAGACATTCCATCTCTTTCTTGGCTAAGTGCATTTTCTCTGGCTGTCCCCTATGCTTGGAATGCTCCCTGTTATTGCCACCTGCTGGCTTCTCTGCCTTCCTTTAAGTATCAACTAAAATCAAATTTTCTGTAGGAAGTCGTTCCCAACCCTTCTTAATTCTAGTGGCTTCCCTCTGTTAATTATTTCCTGTTTATCCTGTGTATAGTTTGTACATATTTACTTGCTTGTTTTCTTCCCAATTAGATTGTGGACTCCTTGGAGAATCTTTTGCATCTTTTTGGATCCACAAGGCTTGTTGTTTTTGGCTTAGCGTGGTGCCTAACACACAGTAGGTGTTTAATAAATGTCTACTGACTGACTCACTTTTAAGCTCAGTCCTTTACAAATATTGCCTCATTTCATCCTCACAACAACTCTATAAAGTAGATGCAATTGTTATCTTTATTTTTTATGGTTGAGGAAACTGAGGCAATTAAGTTATTTGCTCAGGATCACACAGCTAGTAAGTGGTTGGATCAGGTCTTCCTGTTCCAGGCCCAGCACTATCCACTGTACTACCTAGCTGCTCTGAAGAATAGTCCAAAGAATTATTCCTACAGCTACCTGAAGACACATTTTTGGGGGCCAAGTAGGACTATGGAAACTAGATATAAAACATCAAAAAAAATTTAAATAGTCTAGAGATATTCAATGACCAAAGAACATGAAAAACTTGTGACAATGCCAATTGAGGAACTGGTAGACCAGCTCAAGAGATGGTACCTGGCTAGAAAGCACCTAGTGCCATCTACTGGGAAACAACTAAATAGCAGGGAGTAGATGCTAAGGATAAAAATAGCAAAAAGAATAATCAATCTCTATTAGGAACAGAGGATGGACAGTGATAGTAATGATGGTGATGATGATGGTGATGGTGATGGTGACAGTGATGATGGTGATAGTGATGGTGATGGTGATGGTGATGGTGACAGTGATGATGGTGATAGTGATGGTGATGGTGATGGTGACAGTGATGATGGTGATGGTGACAGTGATAATGATGATGATAGTAATAATAGCTAGCATTTATATGGCACTTTAAGATTTATAAAGTACTTTACAAATATTATCTCATCTTATCCTCATATCAACCCTGGGAGGTAGGTACTGTTATAACCTCCATTTTACAGATGAGAAAACTGAAGCAGACAGTGGTTAAGTGACTTGCCTGGGATCACATAGCAAGTTAGTGTCTGAGAGTGGATTTTGAACTCAGGTTTTCCTAACTCCAGGTCTAGTACTTTTTTGGTGTAGTAGCAATTTAGATTTGAAGATCTTTCCCACCCATTGATAGGCCATGTGACCTGCTTAGTCACAGGAAGCCTAAGTCACATGTGGTAGGAGGAGCTTCCTGACAGGAAAAGGAAGTTATGTCACAGGAAATGGAGAGAGAGTGCACAAGAACAGTTATGGCTGCTAATGGCTGCCCCCGTGATAGTTAGAGCTGAACGGACTGTGATAGCTGTACTGTGAGTTTGTTTTGGGGAAGACCCCAGCAGGGGGTTGGAGAGTTTTAGGATGGCGAGGTTCCATGTTCTAATATTATGTATGGAATGTTTCACTGCTCTGATAGTTTGGATAAATGCCTTGTGGGATATGGTTCTCTGGTATCTGAATAAATGGTTTACTTCTACCTTCCATGTGGAGAGTCTCGTATACTTTGCGATACAGAACTACATAGGTATTTTGACAATTATCATCTACATTGTTATTAATGCCTTACTGATACAAATGGACAGATGACACTTTGGGGAAATAGAGCTTCATATGGGGAGCAATGATTAGAAGAGTTGTCAACAAAAGAACAAGATGGCACAGAGTACAGAGCCTTCTTTCTTACTGGGCCACACTCAAGAATAGTTCTATAAGTCAAATTAAATGCCTATGTCAGTGGGAGGTAGGGGGAAGAGAGTGGGAAGGAAGCCCCACTTGAGATTCCTTGACCACTTTGGGGAATGAAATAAAGTATAAAGCTATTCTAGATCTTGTAGACTTGTGAGCCTGAATTTAGCTCTTAATGTCCTTTACAACTGAACTTCAATCTATCTTTCCAGCTCATTACATGTTATTTCTCTTCCTAAACTCTACATTCTAGACAAGTGTCTTTCTCTCTGTTTCTAACATGCGTCTCCATCTCCTGTCTCTATGATGTTGAAATTGACAAATACCCCAGCTTGGAATGTACTCCCTCCTCATTTATCCCTCATAGACTACATCTTTTCCTTTAATATCCAACTCAAACATCGCCATGCCTTTTCTGATCCTCCCAACTGCTAGTATTCACCCTCCCTAACTAGTTTGTGTTTATTTTGTGTTGACTCTTTGTTTTTATTCTGCATATACTGTATAGGTACTTGTTGTTTTACCTCATAGGACCTTGAGAGTAGAGATTATTTCATTCTTTGTATTTGATTCCTACTTGTTGATTAATGGATTGAATGCTTATAAGTAGAGCTGGTGGCTATTGTCATAAAGTGCCAGATGGTGAATTTCCTAGGTTCCACCTGGGTAGGGGTAATGAACCAGAGGAGTGGTTTCATGACCATCTATACATAACATAGTATATGGCATTTAGATGTCTCTTCTCTCCCCAGTTTCCCATTCTAGTCTTGAGAACAGTAATCAAACCACCACTACCATTTCTGGAAGAGATATTTCTGGAAAAGATATGTCAACCAATTACCCTATGACTCCAATCACTATTCCCTCTGACTTCCCTGATCACCACTCCCTTTTATATGCTGTCTTCCCCCATTAGAATGTAAGCTCCTTGAGGGCAAGGATGATCTTGCTTGTTTATATTTGTATTCTTAATACCTAACACAGTGCTTAGCATATAACAAGCACTTAATAAATGCTTTTCCATCTATCCATCCATTAATTCAAGTAAATTTCCCCAAAATGGACCCTGACCTTCATATTGGAAGGGAGCTTCTTACTCAAAGAGTTACACTTGAATCTGGACAGGGCCCACAAACTGTCCAATTACAAATCTGTAACTGTATTGGATACAGGGCTGAATGGTATTGATCTCAGTGGTGGCCCTGAAAGTCATTTTGTTGAGTATTTGCAAATGGAAATGTTTTCAAATGTGGAAAACTGTAATGATGTTACAAAATCACAGATCTTTCAGGATGGTAGGAACTTTAAAGATTTTATAGTCCAACTCCTTGACTTTACAGACAGGGCTGAGAAAAATGTGATATGAAAAGTTAAGTAAGGGACAGAGTTGGGAGTAGAATTCTTTCCACTTTGTCATTCCTGGTTTCAGTGCTCCTAAAATCTACTGGGAAATGTTATGTACAATATATATTCTATTGGAGTTGGGGATGGGGAGGGAGGGATGAGGAGACTTACATGAAGAGAGGGGCACCATGGTAACAATATAGTTAGCAGAGCAGCTCGAGTTGTGCTGTAATGTATCAAAGGCGAGATGAGGACCATGAAGGAAGGCACAAGAATGGTGTTTGCCACGGAGAAGAATTGGGCCCTCTTGGGATGATAGTGCATGTAACTGTATGTTGGCATCCCTGGGAAAAGCCCCCATTATTTATGGCTCTGTTTCTATTCACTATCAATCAATCAACCAGTCTTCATTTATTGAGCATCTACTACGTGCCAGGCGTTGCTCTAGGCACTGGGATACAAAGACAAAACGAAACAGTCTCTACCCTCCAAAGAGCTTACATTATGTTGGAGGAACCAATGTGTACACACACACAGGAAGTGACATGTGCTAGGAAAGTGAAACCACCGCTACCACTTCCACTACTCCCTCCCTTCAGATCTACAAGGAGATAGCCCAGGGTCAAGAACCCCAGGAAGAGCAGCGGCATCCACACCACTGGCCCTACTTCCAATCCACCCTCTGCAATATCATCCAGGAGAATCAACCCTTCGGGAAATTCAATCTGGCAACAGCTTCTGGAGGTGCTGAACGCCCCCAACCTCCTTCCCCTGAGCAGCCATAGCTACTAAAAACCTGGGAAGAAAATCTTTGGCTCTAACAGATGGTTTAGTATCAGAAACAGATATGATCTTATCACAGGAAATAGCTTTGAAGAAGATGCTTTACCATCTGCTCTGACATGATACCCTAAGTACAATGGGGACTTTCCATTTGACTTGCAGCTGAAAATTCCTATATGTTCTGCCTCCTCCTGGCTTCCTTGATGTTCCTTGAACAAGACATTCCATCTTTTGGTTCCCAGCATTTTCTCTGGCTAGCTTCCATGACTGTAATGCTCTCCATCTTCAGCTCTGACTACTGGCTTCCTTCAAGACCCAACTAAAATCCCATCTTCTACAAAAATCCTTCCCCAAACCCTCTTAATTCCTGTGCCTCTCCTCTGTTAATTGTTTCCTATTATTCCTATTTCTGAATATAGTTTGCACATATATGTTTGCTTGTTATTTCCACATTAGATTGTGAGCTCCTCGAAGGCTGGGACTGTCTTTTGCTTCTTTTTGTATCCCCAGCACCTAGCATAGTAGGTGCTTAATAAATGCTTGTTGACTGACTGAATATTAGAATGTTAGCTTGTCTAGAGCCGGGATTGTTTTGCTCGTTTGTTTCCATCCTCATCACTTACTAATACTTATTAATTATTAAATAAGTGCTTAATAAATGTTTCTTTAATTGATTCATCCATTTTTTCATGTAAGTATTTGCAACATTTGTAAATAGGTATAAAAAAGATTAATTTTCTTGGTGGAGGGGAGGGATGGGATTGTTGCTGTTCTTTGTAACTTGTTTTTGAAAAGGTCCAGTTGACATCATGGGTGATGTCTTGACTCATGTATGAATTAACCACAGGAAAGAAGTGGTGCTAGAGGGAGTTTCGAAGGGAATTTGAGATTCTAATTAATCAATTAAACAAGTGCTTCCATGTGCAGGCGCTATGCTAAGTTCTGAAGATTTAAAAAAAAAATCCCTGTCCTCAAGGGATTTACATTCTAATGGAGGAGACAATGTGTATAAATTGGGATATAAAATATTCATGTAAAGTCAATAGAAGATAACTTTAGAGGGGAGAGCCCTAGTAGCTGGAGGAACCAAGTAAAGCCTTCTTCAGGAGGAGGTGTTTGGGCTGAGTCTTGAAAGAAGCCACAGATTCTAAGCGTATGCGGTGGGAAGTAATATATAATACAAGTGGAAATGTATTCTGGAGACAGTTTGTAAAAGGCTTTAAATGTCAAACAGTAGAATTTATGATGAATCCTAGAGACAATAAGGAGCAACTAGAGGTTATTGTGTAGAGGAGTGACATGGTCAGACACATATTTTAGGAAAATCACCTTGGCAGGTATGTGGAGAATGGATGAAAGGAAAGATTTGATGCAGGAATGACCAATTAGGAGACTATTAAAATAGTCCCTGTTAGAGGTAGTGGAAAAACCTCAGCTAGAGGGGGCTATTTCAGTAGAGAGAATGTGTGTGTATGTATATACATACATACACATATATACATGTACATATATGAACTGTGGCAGGTAGGATGGCAAGATTTGGCAGCTGATTGGATATGTAGGGTTAAGGATAATAAGGAATTGAATATGAACGTGAATGACTGGGACAATAGTGATACCCTCATCTAATGGGGAAGTTCAGAAAGGAGGTAGGTTTTATGGGAAAGATAATTAAGTTCTGTTTTGGATACACTGATATTGAGATGTTTATGAGCTAGTCGGAAATGCCGAATAGACAGTTGATATTTGATTAGAGCTACAAAGAAGGACTAGAACTAGATAGATACATCTGGGAGTCTTGATTTACCTTAACAACATTACAATCCTCCATTTCCAGGAGCAACCAAGAAGACGCTCTGCTAAAACAAAAGTTCTTTTCCCAGAACCTGCTCCACAGAAGACTTTCCATCACTACCCAAGATGGTGGAACTTCCCTCCAAGTTCCACTTGGGGACTAGTTTTAAAGGACTGCTTGGCCCAGAATGTGTTGCCCTGAACCTGTTGCCCTGCCTGGAGGCTACGCATAATCTGTCCTGTATCACTATAACAACATTCTAGCCCTTTAATTCCACTCAGCATCCAGGCAGGTACAGATATACAACACCAAGTCTCAGGACCTACTCCTCCTACCTCTGATATTGGTCTTGGGGGAGCAAGCTTGTACTTATTCTTTCGTGTGCCAACAGAACAGTGCTGTATCTTTTCATTACCATAGACCTCCTCCGATGATCAGGTAGAGGGAACTATAACCAGTCTGCCTGGTTCCCACTACTGTATTTTGTTACTGTAATATACAACACTAAACCTCAGAGGAGACCTAAGGACCTCAGTCATAGCTCTGGTGACCTCCTCAGACTTTTTGGCAGCTTCTATAACATCCCCTTGGCTCTACTATTCTTGGGTTATTTCCCAGATTCTTAAATTAGTCTAAGTTTTATGGGGAGTATCCTTTAGATTATGGGATTCAGCTCCCATCCTCCTTAGGGCAATCCCTCCTCCTCATCCTGTCCCTGATGCATTTCATTTGAGGCAATTGACAAAGGTGAAGATACATACAATTCTTTAATCAGAAATGAATAAAATCAAATGACATCCATGCATATAGCAGGAACATAGATCATAGACTTTAAGCTGGAAGTGACCTTAGAGATCATCTACTTCAATGTTCTTATGTTATATATGAGAGGAAGTTAAACGTTTTGCTCAAAATCTGGCAGATTGCCCAGAACTCGTGCTCTCAGACTCCAAAGCTAGTTCTTTTCCTACCGTACAAGACTGATTCCTTCCACAGCCCTTTGATCTCATTCAGAGCAGGCATGAACAACCAGCAGAAAGAAGGACAAACACCTGTTCATTTGTCACCCAGATGTTTGAGAGTGGGCAAGGATATTCGTTCTGAACTTGTCACTCAGGGCAAAACTTCCATGGTAGATGGCTAGTCTGTTGGTATAATAGCTAGCATTTATGTAGTGTTTTAAGGTTTGCAAAGCACTTGACATGTGTTAACTCATCTGGTATGGTACAGGAACTTGGTGTACTTCTGTTGTTCACTTCCAAGGAAATGTGGGTTCCGAAGGCAAGACTATATCTGGGAGTTTTCTTTTTCTTTTTTCTTCAGTGGGGATGGGAGTAAGAGTGAAAACAATGTTAATTGAAAAAATAAAATAAAACAGAAGTTACAGATGCATATGGTGCTGGACTCAAATCCAGGAAGCAACAGTCATCATTTCTCCCACCTAGCTTTGCTAAAATCTGGGTAATCTTTATCAACAGCATTTCTCTCACTATCAGTATATTGTTGTTCAGTCACTTTTTAGTTGTGTCCAACTCTTCATGACCCCTTCGGGTTTTTTCTGTTATTTTGGCAAAGATACTGGAATGGTTTGCCATTTCCTTCTCTGTCTCATTGTACAGATGGGAAAATGTGGGCAAACAGCGTCAAGGGCTCAGGGTCACACAGGTAGTAAATGTCTGAGGCCAGATTTGAACTTAGGTCTTTCTGATTCCAGTCCCAGGGTTCTATCCATTGCATCACCTAGCTGTCTATCAGCTTATTAATGCTGTCCCCCCAAAATGTATGGGATTCTCCGATGTATCTTTCTTGAGCGCTCTCTCTCTCTCTCTCTCTCTCTCTCTCTCTCTCTCTCTCTCTGCTTTCACATGGTCTGTGTTCCAGTCAAACTGACCTGGTGGTTATTCCTGGATTTCATCATTCTATCTCCAGTCTCTAAGCCTTTGTACATACTTTCCCTCCATGCCTGGAATAAATGCATTCCTTCTTCTACCTTTTAGAATCTTCAGTTTCTTGGTTCAGCTCAAGAACCATCTCCTATTTAAAGGCTTTCTTGATTTTCCTGGTTGTGTTTTCTCACTCTTCCAGTTATCTGCTATTTACTTTTCTAGTAATAATAATGGGTACCATTTATATACCACTTTAAAGTTTGCAGTGTTGTATAAACATTATCTCATATTATCTTTACAACAACCTTGGGGCAGGGCAGGTGGGTGTTATGATTATCTCCATTTTACAGTTGGAAAAACTGAGGCAGACAGTGTTTGTCCAGCTGCACACAGCTAGTGCCTGAGTCAGGATTTGAACTGAGGTCTTCTTGACTCCAAGTCCAGTCCTCTATTCACTGCTTCACCTACATAGATGAAGTAATACTTGAAAAGTGCTTTGCAAACCTTAAAGCACCATACTAATATTTTATTATTATTATTATTAGAGAAGTAAATAATGGCTCAATGGATAGAGAACACTGAGTCTACAGTCAGGAAGAGTTGAAATTCAAATCCCAACTCAGTCACTAGCTGTATATACCTGGGCATGTCATCTAATCTCTGTCTGCCTCAGTTTCTTCATCTGTGAAATCAGGGTAATAATTGCACCTACCTCCCAGGATTGTTGGAAGAATAAAATAAGGTAACATTTGTAAGGACCCTTGCAAATCTAAAAATGCTATATAAATGTTACCTATTATTGTCTATTTGCATGTTCTGTCCCCCAAGATAATAAATATCAGCTTCTTGATGCAGAAGATTTTTGATTTGTCTTTGACTTTGTGTCTCTAGCACCTATTACAGTGCCTTGTGCATAATAAAAGCTTAATAAGTGTTTATTTAGTTAAATTTAATGAAAGACCTTTAGGGCATCCGGGTGGATATTTTGTGGAGATGTTATAGAAAGATATGGACCAGAAGTGTACAGAATGAGAAATTGTGTCTCAGTTGTAACCAGAGCCAGTAGAGTGAGTGCTGACATCAGGGAACCCAGGAATCCACAGAGGTGGAGGCATACATGTCAGCTGATGTACTGTAAATTTATTTTGTACACATTTATATGAAAGATTGAACTTTGCAGTAAATTAAGAAAGAAAGCTGGGGACACCATAGCTGTTGCCAATGCTTTTCTGTTAAGTGTGGCCATGGACTCAAATACCTATATCTAGACCATATCTATACCTTTATCTATATCCATATCTATACCTATATATATAATATATACGTATATCTATGCCTTTCCTCATCCCCATATCTATACCTATATATACCTATACTATAAGCCCAGACCTATACCATTTCTATAGCTATACCTATATCCATATCCATCCCCATACCCATAATTACCTCTATTATCCATATCTTTATCCATATCCATTCCCCTACCTATATCTACATCTGCACTCATATCTATAGTATCTTATACATATACCTATATAGAAAAATATACCTATTATAAATACCTATGTATACCTATACATATATACATATACCTATGCATATGTACATATATATAAACATACCTGTGGTAATAGGTATAAACATAATCATGTTTATATCTATACCTATATACGTTTTTGTTGTTCAGTCACTTTTTAGTTGTGTCCAACTTTTCATGACCCCATTTGGGGTTTTCTTGGCAAAGATACTGGAGTGGTTTTCCATTTTCTTCTCCAGCTCTTTTTCAGATGAGGAAACTGAAGCAAACAAGGTTAAATGACTTGCCCAGGTTCACACAGCTAGGTATAGGTATAGGCAATGGGTAGAGTGTCAAGCCTGGAGTCAGGAAAACTCATCTTCACGAGTTCATATCTGGCCTCATTTGAACTCACGAAGATGAGTCTTCCTGACTCCAGGCTTGGCACTCTACCCATTGCCTATACCAATACCTACACCTGGACTTAGAGTCAAAAAGACAGGTTCAAATACAGCCTCAGGCACACTAGCTGTGTCACCCTGTTCAAGTCCTTAATTTCTGTCTGACTAAGTTTCTTCATCTGTAAAAATAAAGATAATAATCGCATCTACCTCCCAGGGTCATTGTGAAGATAAAACGAGATATTTGTAAAATATTTTGCAAACCTGTAAAGCTCTATACAATTGCTACCTTTTATTATGACTATTAGCTCTATCTATATCTATACCCATACTCATTTTTTATTGTTGTTGCTGTTCAGTCATGTCTGACTATGGACCATATTGTCCGTGGGGTTTTCTTGGCAAAGATGCTAGAGAGGTTTGCCATTTCCTTCTCCAATGGATTAAGGCAAACAGGGTTAAGTGACTTACCCAAGGTCACACAGCTAGTAAGTGTCTGAGGCCAGATTTGAACTCAGGTCTTCCTGACTCTAGGCCCAGCACTCTTATTCACTGAGCCACCTAGTTGCCTGCCCATACCCACAACTATACCCATACCTATAAACTATATAAGTATACACATATTTATCTGTATATAACAAAAAATATGTATATACACATATATTCTTGGCTTTTGTGTTCCTTTAGCAATGCAATCTGTGTGTACTGATTAGTTTTATGGTAAATGTCATTTTTCCTCTGTCTATTGTGGGAATTTCCGATGTGTAAAGTATCATCTTCAAGGCGTTAAATGCAGTTTTACTGTACCCTTGTACTTGGATGATCTGAGGGCTGTTTGCCAAGAACCAAGATCCTTTAGAAATGCTCTGTTGAAAATAGTGGCCAATGATGGTGTGGGTTATAGCAAATGTAGCATTGATTTCTCTTCATAACAGCTTTGACAATAATGTTTTATTGCCTTTGGACCCTAGTTTCATTGAAATCAATGAAGCATTTCTATCAAATCTGCGTATGAACCCCATTGATTTCTGTGCTTTCTGAGCTCCAAAGAACTGAAACATCATGGTTAGTGTCGCTTCTGTTTGTTTAAAAAAAACCTACAGAATCCACAAGTCTTGATTAAAAAGTGATTATCAGTGGAAAAGTCATTTTTTGCCTCACAGGCTTTTGGATAACACCCAAATTGTTAGCATGACAGTATAATAATCAGAAAACAGGTATTACAGAGAGCAATTAGGTGTAAAATGCATGAGATTTGTTCTTATTAAGGTGATGATTATTCAGCCTGGGTGAGCTTTTGACATTTAATGGCTCAGACATATATTAAGCCCATTCATATAAAAGTACTATGTTGGCTAGCCCTGGTGTAGGTCTCAGGAACTCAAATTAGTGTTTGGTAGCGTCTTATCTTTGCACGTTAGGGGTCCTCCCAGACACGAGGCAGCCCCAAGCAGGCACGTATTTGGGAGGATCTAGTCACGGTATGTTCTGTACCAAGCAGACAAGAATGTGACTTGCAGAATCCTCATGGGAAGCTAGGTAGTACAGTGGGTGGAATGCTGGGCCCAGAGTCATGAAGACCTGAGTTCAGATGTGACCTCAGACATTTACTAGCTGTGCGACCCTGGGCAAGTCACTGAACCCTGTTTGCCTCAGTTTCCTTATCTGTCAAATGAGCTGGAGAAGGAAATGGCAAGCCACTCCAGCATCTTTGCCAAAAACAAAGCAAAACAAAACTGAAAGGGGTCACAAAGAGTTGGGCGACTGAAAAATGACTAAACAGCAAAATCACAGTGTGTTCTCTACTAAGCATGTAAGAATGTGACTTACAAAATCCCACGGTAGCACATATGATAAGGACTGTGTAAAAAGTTCTCGTACCTATATATCACTTTGTGGTTTGCAAAGTACTTTTTTTTTTTTATATAGGGACTCTATGAAGGTAGATAGAGTTGGGGCAGGGAGGCAAGTGGAAAGTATCTGAGTCATCACAGCTACTGACGATCTGATGTGAGCCTGAGCTTATGTTGTCAAGCTATTCTTAAAGACTTGATAAGTTCATAAATGCTTACTAAGTACCTACTATGTGCCAGATGCTGTGCTAAGCTCTAGGGATACAAATTTAAAAATGAAAGACAAACTCTGCCCTTAAGGAGCTTACAATCTAATGAGAGAAAAGACAGAACACAAAAGAAAGTGGAAAAGGAAAGGGGAAGGTACCCAACTGGGGGGCATGGTGAAGTAAGAGAGGTTCGAAAGCAGGGCAGCCAGGTGGGAAATGAGGGGTGTCTGCCTTGAGACCCTTTCATAAATGGAGGCTTTGGAATGGATGGCTCCACCCTCCGATCAGAGGTAGCAATGAAGTTTGAGTACCAAGGCTCATTAGATCTTGCAGGATGATGAGGTTTCCTATTAATTATGTCTCAAAGCGTAGTCCAGGGACCCTGAGGGGACTCAAGACATTTTTGGGGAGTCCATAAGGTAGAAACTGTTTTTCTAGTATTACTAAAATGTTTCGATTTCTAATATGGTGATTATTTGTAGATATCCAGAGGTGTAGTAGAGCCAATTCATACAGGCTAGAGAGAGCCAATTGTAAAATTTTCAGTGTGAGCATTTACATCTTGGCAATCTGTGCTAGGTGGTACAGTAGCTAAAGTGCCGGCCCTGTAATCAGGAAGACCTGAGTTCAAATCCAACCTCAGACACCGTGACCCTGTACAAGTCAATGAACTCTGTTTGCCTCAGTTTCCTCATCTATAAAATGAGACAGAGAAGGAAATGGCAAACTACTCCAGTATCTTTGCCAAGAAAATCCCAAATGGGTACACAAAAACAACAAAAACCTGCAAACACTATATATCAGGGCTTGATTTATTGTTTTCTTGACTGTCTAGACTTAAGAAAGTGATGGAGAAAATAGTAATAATGGAGATGACACTTAAAAGTGAATCTTTAGTGTGTTTCTCCCCCAGGGAACCAGTTGTTAAACATTTGCCAGCACAATTCTGATTATAACCCATATAAACAAATGCCCTTGGTGGGGGTCCTTAATAATCTTCAAGAGTGCAGAGTCCTGACACCAAAAAGTTTGAGAGTCACTGGCACAATAGAACAAGACTAAGCAGAATCCACACCCGAAGAAGCTAGAGTCAACAATGACTACATAAAATCAGGCCAGCATAATTGAGCAGATTAAGCGTCAATCAACGATCTGGCCTACTATGTGCCAGACGCTGTGTTAAGCATTGGAAATACAAGAATGAAACTGTCCCTGACCTCGAGGACCTTACATGGTATAGGGGGAAGCAATATGGAACCTCTCTGAGCCTGAAAACTGAACTGTAAAATGAGGAAGTTGTCCTAGATAAACTTGAACGTTCTCTCCATCTCTGAATTTACAATGCTATTGTAACCATGGACTCAAAGCTCATTTACATGATACTCTCTGGTTGGATGAAGAGAAATACTGTCTTCTGGTTTCTAGGGGGAAGGGGAAGGAAATATGTGAGCATTTATAAAGTGCCTACTACGTACCAGGCACTACACTGTTTTAAGATTGTTGTTCGTCCTTCATCCTCCAAGAGGACCAATGACATCAGGAGGGTGATGTCTTGACTTGTAAGTTGGTTTTAAGCGAGGCAGAGCTGTGCAAAGTTATAAGCCTCCCTCTCTCCTTGAGAGTCATTTTTGATCCTTGAAACAACCCTTTGAAGCAAGTGCTGTTATTATCCTCATTTTGCAGTAGAGGAAACTGAGACAGACAGAGATTAAAGTGATTTGCCCATAGTCACACGACTAATAAGGGTCTGTGGCCAGATTTAGATTTGGGTTTTCCTGACTCCAGGCCCAGCACACTATCCATTCTGCCACCTAGAAACCTTCTGGCTTCAAAAGAAAAGATACAAGGATCGAGATTGTCTTCAGGCAGAGGTCCCTGAAGACAGAGAACGACTCTGGGAAGAAGCCTACATAGAACTAGCACCTCAATCACATCTGTATCCCCAGTTTGTGATGAGACTTCAGGGAATTCCCCCTTGTGTGAGATTTGGGATTCTCTCTTTTCATTGAGTTGAGATAATTAACTTCCAGCAAGAGAACTCAATCACTCATTGTCTGTTATATTCTCATCTGTAAAACTTCTCTGATTTGTGTTTGCTATCAGTTTGAATAAATAGGTTTATTTGCTATTCTCTAAATGTGGTCTTTGTGAAACTGGCATTTGGTGGGAAGGGAGTCAAGCTTTGGATACATAGCTTGGAGTACTCTTTCCCCATTAAGGGATAGTTATTAGGAACAAAGCTTGAATCTAAAATTATTCTCCCCTATGCTAACAAAGTTTGGGGATGGATAAATATAATTTTAGTCCCGTACCCGTTCTCTATGGAGAGCAGAGTGACCAGCCTTGTAGTGCCAGCCTCCTGCTTCCCCTCCTGGCAGGAATCAAAGTCTCCCTTGTAGGGTGGGCAGAAGAGACTCTAGAGATATCTGTTCATGCCTTCCTGTAAGCCAATCCATATGGACACATATAACCTACACAGGTGACACACATATACATACCTTACGCTATGATCCTATGTTCACACATATGTATAGACAATACACACACATACACACACATACATACAACACAAAGTAGGAGATTTCTGGGGATTGGGAAGAATCAAGAAAGACCTCGTGAAGGAAGTGATACTTGAGCTGAACTTTGGGAGAACTTAGAGTTTATAAGAGGTGGGAGTCAAGAAGAAGTGCATTCCAGTCATGGAGAATTCTCCAGTACAAAGACAAGGGTGTGGGGAATTTTGGCACCACGGAGAGAACTCTGAGTGTACTATTGCCCTCTTAGAGTTCATTTGTTGACTATACATAGCTTAAACTTTTTCCACTAGCAAACCCTTTTCACATTGGAGTAGGAGCAGCAAGGTCCTACCTTTCCCCCAGAGCAATGAGGCCTTGTCCTTTCCCCTATATGCTGAGAAGACAATTACTTCCCCCATATGCTGAGCAGGCAACCTCACCACTCCATAGCCCATCCTATCACCAGCGACCTTGTGGTCAAGGGATTTTCCCAAGACCGTGCAAGCCCAATGAGACTTCTCACTGGCTGATAGTAACTTATGTGATGTCAAAGCCCCAATTAACATCTTGTGAGTATGATAATGAAGGGACTCCCAAGAATGAAAGTATAGCTGTTTCACAATAGCCACCTGGAAGACCCAGTAAGCGCAGGTGCCATCTTCTTTTTGCTTGCATAGCACAAAGATTATGTGATAGCAAATTTCCACAAGTCACTCCTTCTTCAGCTCTGAAATAAGCAAGTCTCCATTCCCCTTCCACCCAACCAACCAGTCTCCTAGCACTGCTTGGTTCTGTTTGCTTTTATGATAATAAAGCTTCACTACTGAGAAAAAATCTGGCTCTGTCTTTACCCTTTGAACTTGCTCTCCCACTGCAACTTTTCAGCAGCATTCCTTGGCATTGCATGGCCTGAGGGCATGCTCAATGCAAAGTGTGCATGCTTGGTGTTCAGAACCAAGGCTGCGGAGAAGTTACTCAATGCAACGTGGACACACACTGCCAGAAACACCTTGGATTCATTACAAGTTTGATTTTGAATTAATTTTTGGTCATTAAGCATTCAGAAACCTTTTACTGTTGCCAAATTTTTCACAACTCAACATGGGGTCATGACTCATGGTTTAAGAAGTGCTCGACTATAGTCTTATATACTAGGTAACCTAGGGCTGCCCTGTCAGCCTTGCTTCTGAAATAGAAATTAGTACTTAAAGAACCAAAGTAAGACATTGTGTTCCTTTCAATCCATATCCAGAATGGGGTAATGGTGGGCTAGTTCCAAAACTGATGTCACAGCTTTCCTTTTTTGTGTAGTGAAGGAGGGGCATACAAGAAATATCCCAGCTTAGATATATTTTCAGGGTGCTTCCTCCTTTTCAGGAGCCCCAGGAAAGTGATTTAGGGAGAGCAAGGTACTATCTAGTACCCCGGCTTTCAGATTTGGGGATCTTTGGAACCCAGTAACTGATTAAGGGGGCGGTGAGACTATGGAACTGGAATGTTTCCTAATTTACTCAAGGTCAGTTAACGAGAGAGAACGTGGACAATCTTATGTATGAACCCAGTGCTTTGGGGCCATCTAGACCCAAATGGTCGTATCTATAAAGTTATAACCAGGGAAACAAGAGGAGGCATTGTCAGCTGATTTCAGGGATTGAAGGCAAAAGAAAGCAATAAGCAATTAAACATACACAGGAGGATAGACAATTAACATGAATATGAGTCATCCCAGGGAGTTCTGCCCTTAAAAAGCCTCACCAGCTCTAGGAAAATGGCCTTGGGACGTTGTCTCAAGTCAGGCTCAAAGGACTGATGGGAGTGACTGTGACTTTCTTTCCTTTGGGATTCTACACGTGTATGCCAACTCGGATTTCATGTAGGGGGTTGAGGAGGAACAGGAATAAACTTCCAATTCAAAAATATCATAACTAGGTGAGAAAGGCCTTAATTATTATTATATGTATATGTATATGTGTACATATATGTATAAACATGAGTAATCATGTATATATCTTCTAGCAAGCAATACCAATTCTTTTGTATTCTCCAGGGAGGAGAGAGAACACTGGGAGTTATAAAATTCTAACAAATATACATGTCCTTCAACACATAATGAAGAGGGTCATAGAAAGCACAAACCAAAGACTATGAAATGAATCATGGCTGCCATTGTGTAAGCGGACCTGCAATACTTGATGGTCCCAGAGAGAAGAAGATGGAAGTTGTAAAAAAAGTAAATTTAGACTTTGACACAAGATAAAATTCTTAATCATTAGGAGGCAGCTAGGTGACTCCCTGTATAGAGTGCTGGGCCTGGATCAGGAAGAACTGACCTCAAATTCAGCCTGAGACACTAACTTTATGGCCTTGGGAAAATCACTTAGCCTCTGTTTGCCTTAATCCACTGGAGAAGTAAATGCCAAGTAAACTCCATAGACAGTTAACATGCTTTGGTCCACAGGGTCACTAAGAGTTGGAGATAACTAAACTGAAACTCTTAACCATTAAAGTTATCTAACAGTGGGGTGGACCGTCTTGGGAAGGAGTGGACTTAGTTTTACCTTACCTGGAACTTGGCTTCCATGCCAGTTTCTAGCCATCTCCACACCATGCTGCCCGATCTCCCTGTCATCACTACTTCTCCTCCCCCTTTCCAGCTCCCTTTTGTGTCACTTTCTTTTGCTAGGATGAAAGCTCCTTGAGGGCTATAAGTACAAGCAAAATGGATTGTAGTTATTATTTCCTGGAGTTTAGTTTCCCAGGATCCATGGCCATAACAATCCTGTTCCCAGGTACTTTGCCTTACCAATCAGGTGCCGAGTCATGTAGGCTTCCACACCCAATGGCACTGAGCCAATTAGGTGGTGAGTCGTGTAGGTTTTCACACTTTCTGGCTCTGAACTTATCAGTCAAAGGTGTATATATTCTGGGATATTGGTATTTTGCCTGGGGACTTGCTCATGGAAAGAATGCTTCCCCTGAGGTCTTTTTGATTTGCTAGATGGGACTCCAGGTAGCTATTATTAAGTGGCCCCCTCCATGCGAGCCCCATACATTCCTGGTGATGTATGTAAATAGTTCTATTGTTCTGTTAAGACAGTTGGAGCCCTGTCTATTGCATCTACTTTATCTATGTCTCTCTGCTCGTTAGGAATTGATTTTCCCTACTTTCAGGGTGCTGACCTTTTCCCCTGAACAGGTGGGTGATGTTGATCTTTTTTGGGTAATATATCTTTCTGCATTGTTTAATTAAAGTAAAATTATTAACCCCTTTGCAGTGGTCTTTCCTTTATAAAAGCAGATGAAGAACCAGTGCTAGCAGCCTACCCTGTGTGCTAGTGTGGTTGCTAATACAAGGCAGGGGCTATCTTGCTTGCTTGCATTTTTATCCCAGTGCTTAGCATACACAGTAAGCACTTAACAAATATTCCATCTAGCTAGTTGTCTGGTGAGTTCTCTCTCACTGTAGGTCAAACAAAGATTAGTTGAGCAAAATGAATTCCTGTATTGGCCATGTCCACAAATGTATACCTCATTCTGTATCTTGAGTCCACCATCTCTCTATGAGGCAGTACATAACATAATTCATCATCAGTCCTCTGGCTTCATGGTTGATCATTACATCAGTCAGAGTTCTTAAGTCTTCCAAAGTCATTTGTCTTTACACGGTTGTTGTATAAATTGCTCTCCTAATTCTGTACCCTTTGCTCTGCATCATTTCATACACTTAATGCTCTGAAACCATGCTTTTTAAAAATCATTTCTAATGGTTAAATAATATCTTGTTACATTCCTATATGATGATTTGTTCAACTGCTTGAGGACTCTTTTTCAGGTGGAGGTTGGACTAGATGGCCACTGAATTCTATTTCAACTCTAAAATTCTGTGACCTCTGTGGTGGAACTGGTTGTATCATCTACCCAAGGATAATAGGAAACATCATTTCATAGGAAATTTCATTATTTTACCTTGAGGTTCTCATGTTGAACATACACAACCATGAGAGTAATTGTAGTTTATGCAGTTACATCTGTGTAGACAATGAAGAAGTAGAGAAATTCTACAAAAATCCATGGCCAGAATGTGGATATAAAAGGGAATGCCTGTAGTGGGGGTTGTTTGTGATAATAGCAGGAAGTATTTAACTTTCCCATCCTTCCCAAGAGGTAGTAGCATCTCCATAGAATTTGATTAATCCCACTGAGTTTCCCTAGAAATTTATTTGGAAAGAAACTGGAACATTTTATCAAGCTTTTAGACCTATAAGAGGTGTTGATGTGGACAGTTAACACAGTGCCCTGGTGTCTGAAGAAAAGAGGATATCAAACTGTGAAATCACCTCCAATAATGGAGAGACGAGCTCCAAGAGGCATGGCATGTGTTCTTGATTCCTGGGTAAACTTGAGTTTGAGGCAAAAGGTCAAGAGGAAACATAGCACAAGGGAGGGGCTTCAGAGTGGAGACACCCTGGTCTGGCACTGTATTTGAACTCTTATGCACCCATGACAAGAAAACTCAGCAATTTTTCCCTGGGTAGTACAGTGATTGGATCCTGTGACAGAGAATCTTTTCCCTCGGGGGAAAAAGGGCTAATATTTCTATCTACTAGAAACTACAGCCAACTTTAGACAAGATGACAGAAGCACTGGCTACACAGTGTGAAACATCTGGAGAAGGGCAGGAGGAATGATTTACTGGGACTCAGCTGCTAGGAATAGCAAAGAATTTCAGGACAAGGGATGACAGACAGCCACTGTTGGATAGGTGCTAGGCAGAACTACAGAAGGAATAATGGGAGCCACGTCCTGAGGCCTGAGAGAACTTGAGTAGGTGTGATATGTATCAGCTAAGTGTTCTACTTAGTGGCTATGGAATTGAAGAGATGTAAGTCTCTGAGAAAGGACTGCTCATCGGCAGATATATCGCACATCAAAACTCATATGATGAGCTTGTATGATTGAGTTTTATGATGAATTATGTATATGAGCATAAATAAACTTTTCTTCTTAGATATTTTTGCAGTATCTGCTTAAAAGAAAGTTGATGACAAAATGCTAGGTGGTTTCATATCATGATATTCATAGATTTTTTAGTGAAGACAATGAAAGTTAAAAAAAAATCCTCCATAATGTACCTGGGACCCCTCATATAATGAAAGGTTCTGACGTAAACATTACAAACATAAGAAATGAAGGGTAGTATCATATATTAAGGACATATATTCATGTAAGGAAATGCAGGAACTGAGTAGAGAAGTATGGTAGAAAACATTTGGATAAAGATCAATGAAAGAAGGAAAGGAAGCAATATTGTCGTGGGGATATTCTAGAGACCATTTGGAGCAAAGAAGAAAATATGAGGCAAGAAATTAGATCACAAACTTGTCATGAAAGTGATGGGGAATTTCATACACCCTGAAATCTGTTGGAATATCTCCTCAGCCAAAACCTGAAAAGCTGATAAATCCTTGATTTGTGAATCAAGATTTATCAATCATGTTCTTCATGTAAGAACTTCCTTCTTACAAAGGTGACAAAAGTTGTGAGAAGAGCTGCTAATCTGGACCCCATTCTGAATGGGAAGGTGGAACTTTTACTGTTTACCAAAGTGGAAATTAGGAGAACCTAGGGAGCCATCATCAAACTTACACTAGAGAAAGAGAAGTAAGAGGCATTGTCTAGAACGTGCCATTGGTTTGGGAAGAGCGGATTTCAGAGTTCATATAAAGGATACAATGCAAGTGGCCTAAAATTCCATGAGAGGTCAGCCCAAGGGGAATGGGAAGGATTAAATTCTGATGATAAAAACTGAAGTGATATGGAAAAAGAAAAAATGGAAGAGCCATCTAAAGAAACTGATTGATGCACCGGGAACCCATCTACTGAATTAGATTTAATATTGTCATGGAAAGATAATAGAAGCAAGGGCAGGTAGCAAAGTATGAATATAGAAGAGTGATATTGACCTTGAAGGATAATGCTAGGACCCCTAAAGCTCAGAATTAACAAAGACTGAGGATGGTTGTGAAGGACAATAAAAAGTGCTATTTTAAGTATGTTAGAAGTAAGAAAAAAATCAAAGAAGGTGTAAACTATTGAAGATAAAGAAAAGTGAGGGAGAGAAGGCAGAACTACTAGATTTATTTTGCTTCTGTTTTTACTACCAAGGAGAATGATCTTTGATCTGAGAAGGATAGAATAAAAATGATTAATGGGGAATTAAAGCCCAAGAAAAGTGAAGAGATAGTAAGAGCATTCAGTTGCATGAGTGAGTTGAGGGCCTTACTGGGTGTGGAAGAACCTAGGATATCCTAGGATGCTGAAATAGCAGGCTGAGGGGCTGATTGCTGAATAATAGTCAGTGAGCTTTGAAAGAAGAGAAAAGGAGGAGCATAACAAGACTGAGTAAGGGCAAAAGTCTATTTTTAAGTGAAAAACTACACATCTGACTCTTGTGATTTCTAGTGAAATTCTTAGATGTATGATCAAAAGGATGGTGTGTAAGCTTTGATGAAAGGGAGGCAGGGAACACAAGGAGCCAGTATGACCTCATTAAGCATGTGAGACTAATCTCATGTACTTTTATCAGGGTTAATATAAGATAGTCTAGGCTAATGGTTCCCAAAGTGGGAGCCTCACACAAACGCGTGTAAGGGGCCCTAGGCTGAACCTAGGGGTGCACAACCAATTTTATGATGAGAAGTTGGGTCACATTCCACCCTCCATGGGATCTAGTTGGAGAGCTTGTCTCCGACACAACTCCATCACTGTCTTCAGTGATTATCACTAACCATTTTCCCATTCTTCCCTTTTCCCCTGCCTCTGTGTAAGCTCCTATTTTCCCCCTTTTATTCCAGGCTGATCAGCCTCTCTAGGTGGTTATAACTTAAACAAGACTTGGTAGTAAAAACAGAAGCAAAATAAATTGAGTAGTTCTACCTTCTCTCCCTCATTTTTCTTTATCTTCAATAGTTTTATACCTTCTTTGATTTGCACAGCTGCTGTGCAAATATCACTGGGAAAATCCCCTCTCTCTCCATACATATTGAACCCCTCTCCCCAAGATCATCTCTTGGCTTCTATAAAAACCACCTTTTTGCACCCTTTTGCATTTTCACTGATGAGTTGGATTACCATCAAAGATTTCATTATGTTTTCTCCAAATCAGTCTTTCTTCTGAACATTCCTATTTCTGGTGAGGGCCGTCTTTTTAATCACCCAGGTTCACAATCCCAGTGTCATCCTGAAGGTATGTCAATAATTTATCATTTATTCTGCTTTAGTTTGAAGGAATACTGTACAGGTATCAGGGTGTTTGACTCCTGACTATATGCTATGCTTTCTTGCCAGATTTATGATCTGGTTCCTGAATAGCCACTGTACCAAGCCTTCATAATAGAATCCTAGTTCAGGCTCTGAATAACTCCCACCTGGACTATTTAAATAGCTTTCTAATTGGTTTCCATGTTTCAGATCTACACACACACACGCGCGTGCGCGCGCGCACACACACACACACACATACACCACACACCTGTATCATCAATGCAATATTCACAGTGCTGATGGTGACTATGAATATGCTGGCATGGTTCTGAATTGCAAAATATAACAGACTCTCCATAGGGAAGATAGAACCAAAACGTTTATTCCAACACCAGAAAGCCAAATCCCAACACCAGAAAACCAAATCCATCATAGCAACAAAGAAGTTAATACACATTATCACTGCAGGGAGCATCACCATCCCAAAACCTTTCCCCTGCTCAGGCCTTCCCACAAATGAAAACTCACAGGTAGCTGCCTGCTTGCCTGAGCTCCCTGCTTCCTCTCTCTCCCTCCACTCTAACTCCTCTGAACAACTTCCTCCATTCTGTTCCACCCTTCCTGCTTCACTCTTTCAACAACCTCCTCCCACCACAGGCTTCATGTAACTTAGGCTTCCATGTGACTTAAGCAGGTCACATGGGCCTATTAATGGATGGGAAAGATCCCCAAATTTACATTATCATTATAATACCCCAATCAATTCTCCACACATGTGCCAAAATAATTTTTCTAAAGTGCAGGTCTGACCAAATTTCCCTACTCCATCAAGTGCAGTGTCTCCCTGTTACTCCTAAGGCTGAAATATTAACTCTTCTGTTTGGTATTTAAAGTTCTTTACAATTTGGCCCCAATTTACCTTTCCAGACTTATGATACTTTAAATATCCTTCCATACCCTCTGGTCTGGCTTAAACCCTTTGTGGAACTCTCTAGTTCAGTTGAACTTGCCTTCTGGCTGTTCCTTACTCCATCTTCCACCTCTGGGATTTTGCACATGCTGTCTGTCCTCTGTGTCTAGAATACACTCCCTCTTAACCCCTGCCTCTTGGAATCCCTTTGTTTCCTTTCAAGATGCATATCAAACACTCCTCTCTTTATAATTTACTGATTTGCCCAGCTCCAAGTACCTTCCCTTTCTTTGTAACCTGAGTGCTTAGCAAAATGCCTGGCAAATACAAGCACTTAATAAATATTTATTGACAAATTACCCTGTATTTATTTTGTAAATTCAAGTACTTAAGTTGATCTGCGATCTCATCATTTTGGAAGTTCTTTCTAAAGGTGCAACCCTTCCATGCCTACCCATCTCCTGTGATTCTTATTTATGTCTTTTCATAAGTTCATTATAGGGGGTTCACTCAACATCCTAGAGGGCCTTCCTCAATTTCTCCTAATGTTGTGAGGGTACTATGGAGCACTCTATTGGACCCCATGTCATTCTTCATTCTCAATAGGCCTATAACTCATTTCTTTTTTCCTATTATACAATTCCTTGATGACATCTTTTATTCTGGTCTGCTTTGGAGTTCCTCATTGGTTAGAATATATTGCAACTTGTTCATACTTGTCATGTATTTCTCCACTGCCTGCTATATGATATTCATCTTTAATTCTTCAAAGATACTTATATTCCATGTCTCACTACCATGAAGCAATAGTCATAGAATGGTATTAGAAACTTGGGTCTTACTACTTAAGTCTGTATCCCCAAAGAGATAAAAAAACAAAAAGGAAAAGGACCCATATGTACAAAAATATTCATATCAGCTCTTTTCTGAGGGTAAAGAATTAGAAATCAAGGGGATGCCCATCGATTGGGGAATGGCTGAACAAGTTGTGGTACATGATTATGAGGGAATACTATTGTATTATAAGAAATGATGAGCAGGATGCTCTCAGAAAGGTTTGAATGGGCTGATGCAAAGTGAAATGTACTGTGTACAAAGTAACAGCAGTATTGTAAAATGATCAGCTGCAAATGACTTAGCTATTCTCAGCAATCCAATGATCTTGGACAACTGGGAAGGACTTATGGTGGAAAATGCTATCCATCCCCAGAGAAAGAACTGATGGTGTCTGAATACAGATTGAAGCATATTTTTTTAACTTTATTTTTCTTGAGTTTTTTGTCTGTATTTTCTTTCACAACATGACCGTTATGTTTTGCATTACTTCACATGTGTAACCTACAATGAATTGTTTGCCTTTTCAATAAGTGGGAGTGGGGAGTGAGGGAGCAAGAAAATGCAAAACTCAAAGTTTTAAAAACAAATGTTAGAAATTGTTTTTACATGTAACTGGGGAAAAATAAAATACTACATGAATACAAAAAAAAAAAAAGATTGAGTCTTTCTTTCCTTGGGAAGCCTGGAGTCATTAAAGGAGCTTTGCATTCTTCTAAAGGCATTTCACCCTGCCATCCTCTTCTGGCTCATCGGGGTATTAGAGGAGAGGGGAAAAAGAGACAGATGGATAGAGAGAAAGAGTCAGAGAGAGAGAGAGAGAGAGAGACAGACAGACAGACATACAGACAGAGAGACAGAGAGAGAGAGACAAGAGAGACAGAGAGAGAGGGGGGAGGGAGGAGGAGGAGGAGGAGAAGGAGGAGAGAGAGAGAGAGAAAGAGAGAGAGAGAGAGAGAAAGCACTTATAAAGTACTTACTATGTGCCAGATATTGTGCTAAGTGATGGAGTTATAAATAAAGCAAAGAAGACAACCTTTGCCCTCCAGGAGGTTGCATTCTAATGGGAGAAGACAAGATATAAAGGGGGGAAGGAAAAAGAAGAGTGGTATAGGCAATTACTGTCTTGTCTGGAGCAAGCTTGGGAGTGGCGTGGAAACCTGGGCCCAGCAAGTTAAAGCAAAAGCCATGACACCCAAGGGGAAGAGTCTAGGTTATTGGTGGAGAGGAGGGAGAGGTCATGATCCAAATCCAAATAGAGGAGAGTAGTTTATGTGTGTGTGTGTGTGTATACACATATGTGTAGATATGTGCATATAAATATATATAGATTATAAATATGTATGTGTGTGTATATATATATACATGTATATCTATACATCTTCTGTATATGCTTCTGCATATTCTTATGTGGGGGGAGGGTATTGTTCATATAGTCATATATATGCCTAGAAGGGTAGTTTTCTCAGTTTACCATTTCTCTTCTGACCGCATTGATTTTGATTTTCAGTTTTATCTAATTTGCCCATTTTATTTTTTATGATTATCTCAATCTGTTGTTAAGAATTATCTGCTTTTACATCATTGTGAAAGATGCCTCCTTCCCTTTTCCTCTAACTTGTTTATAATTTGACCTTTTTGCATATAGGTCATGTATCCATTTGAACTTTATTGTACATATCATACAATATTTTGGTCTCAACCTATTTTTTTTTTGCAGACCGCTTTCAGTTTTCCCAGAAGCCCTCTGTATTCTTCATATTAAGTACTTCTCATATGGAACAGTAATATTCCATTGAATTCCATCATACCCACACAATCTATTTAGCATTCTCTAATTGTTGAGGATTTACTTCTCCCCATTTCTTTACTGTTACTGTAAAAATCATTGTTATAAATATTTTGGTATATATTGAACCCCTCTTTCTATCTTTGACTTGCCTGGGGTAAATGCCTATATGCCTATCAGTGGTATCTCTGCATCAAAGGATATTTACTGTCATAGCATAATTTTAAATTGCTTTCCAAAATGGCTGGACCAATATATAGCTCAATTAATAGTGTATTGCTGTTCTTGTCTTTCTGCTATCCTTCCAACATTGACAGTGAGGAATCTTTGCCAAATCTCTACATGTAAGGTGATACTCCAGAGTTGTTTTGATGGATGTTTTTCATTATTAGTGATTTGGAATAGCTTTTGAAGTTCTATATTTGTGTTAGTACCTTATATATCAGACAAAAGTAATATTTTAACAAATAAGATGTTAGTTGCTTTTTTGAAAGAAACCCATACTAAAGAGAGATAATTTCGAAAATAGATATTTGAAAATGTATCCATAATGATGTTATTGGGGGGCCTGAGGTGGGGCTGAAAACTAAACAAGTGTATTATCTATAAAACTCATATCTGAACACCTAAACTTGGAAATAGAATTCTCTAACATATTTCAAAATCTTGCAAAAGAAGAGTTACAGTGAATTTTCAACCCATTTGTTAAAAATGAAAATGCAGCAACTTCATGAATTAGTTTGCGAGAATAGCTGATTTACCTTAAGGAAGAGGAAAACAGGTGCTAAATTTCAACAAAAATTTTTGCATCAATTCGTAGAGGGGATTGAAAAATGAGTATCATGAATGAATAAAAAAGTATTTATTAAGTGTGTCAAGCACTGTGCTAAGGGGGATACAAGTACAAAAGCAAAGCCAGGCCCTACCCTCAAGGAGTTTATATTCTAATACAAAGAGACCACACATATATAGTATGGTCAGGAAGAGGTATTTTGGTTTCAAAAGTTACACTAATGGTGAGTGTAGCCATAGGGGACCAGATTAACACACTTTTCCAGAACCAACAAAAGTTTGTGGATTCAGAAATGGAAAAGTGTGGGACGAGGGATGGAGGGTATACTTGGAAGTAAGGCTGCTGATGTAAAGGTGGTTGAGGAGTAAAAAATGTCTAGAATGAAAGTTGGGCCTACATGCAGTGAGATAACAGAGGCAATCTTCAATAATCAGGAAATCTGGGGCCCAAGAGATGATGTTTCAGGGGAGAAAGAATCAAGTCTTTCCAGGGCATGGTTTCTGCAAGGCTAACAAAGAGAAGGCAAAACTATATGTCTTGTGATGTATCTTTTTCTTCTAAGACAGCCATTAAGAGTAAATATCAAAACAAACAACTTAGAAGCATGTTGGTGCATATAATTTATAAATGAATGAGTAAATGAACAAACGGATGAATTACAGGGTATCCCAAAAGTCTTGAAGGAATATTAAGCTATTAAATAGATATTTGGGTTTAATACTGCACTAAGACTTTTGGGAAACCTGTATTCATATATTTTGTAGGGGGCGCTCAAAATTTTTTAAATGATGGGGTGCACAATCGAGTTTAGAATCCACTAGTTTGGGATTCAGAGATTAAAATCTGTATTTATTTATGTAATGGTAATTAGGGTGAGACTTTTTTTTTTTTACTGTTTTCCCTTTTGAAGCACTGACACAATCAAGTACCTTTGATGAGTCTGGCCTTTGTTTCTTTGATTGAATCAAGAATCTTTGACCTGTGAAAGCCTAGTTCACATAGATTGGAGTCACGTGGTTGGGACCACTTTCACCCTGAACAGGGTATATAAACTCAGAGGTTAGCATTTTGTTGGAGCTCTCACTCACTGGAATAGTGTCATGTGATTTGACCAGATGAGATTCTGGGTAGCTGCTGGAGCCCCCCAGTTTTGAAAACCTAGGTGTTGGTGCCTCTCTCTCTGGTAACTCTGTAATTCTTTGGTCAGACAGCTAGAGGCCTATCTGTTGATAACTGTGTGTGTTTGCTCTGTTTATATTGTCTCTGTTTGTAATTTCTGTTTGTATTTGCTCTGAACTTCAGGATTCTAGCTTTTCCTCCTGAGCTAAGTAAAATATATATATACATATACATATATATACGTATATATGTACACACATATGTATGTATATAAATGCATATATATATATATACATGTGTATATATATATACATACACACATATGTTGCTTTCCTTAGAAAAGCAGATCAAAGAATCTGTGCTAGCAGCCTTCCTGTGTGCTGGTGTTATTGGCCTTACACCTCCACAACAGCTGCTAGCAATATTGTTCTTATAAAATGGCATAGTAGGTAGGATCTGAAGATTAAAAGGAAAGTATGGAGTTTTGGGGGTACTGAGACAGTGGTTGAATGTTTCCCAGTTATTGGGTTGCTCTTTATACTTGTGGTGGCTATGGTTCTGTGGAGCCCCAGGAGTAGCAAAGACCTTAAGGAAAACAGGCAAATAGCAGTGATGGGAGTGGTTTCCCAGGAGACCAGAGGAGGGGCCCTGGGAAATAACCTCTCTTTCCCCCTCCCTACCCTACTAGCACTCCAGAGGAGACAGGCCAGAGCAGGGTCTGTGGGAGGAAAACAAGAAGATGCTTGGGGGAGGTAGGGATGGCCAGAGCTAGGGCTCGAGTGGATTAGCCTGGCTCCAGAACTCCGGACTGTGCTGAGGGGGTGAATGTTCTGAGATTGTATTATATGTGGAGCCTTGAAACAGGAGTAGAGAACTGCCTTCATACAGACTTGAGGGAAAAAGTGGAGAACGGCCTTCGTGCAGACTCAGTAGGAGGAGTTGGTGAGGTGAGACAAGAAGCAGATGGCTGCCAACATACTGACCCAGCCTGAGTGGAAGACTACCTGCTTGAGAACTTTGGAAAGGTGAGATAGAAAGTGGTAAGCTGCCTGCGAGCCAAACTTGGTGAGATGAGAGCAAGAGTGGAGAACTGCCTACATCAGGATTCAGGTAGAAGCCAGGAGTGGCTGGTTCCTGCTGGAGGACCAAGAACCCAGGAGCTTGGAGTTCAGCCCTGGAGCAAGATGGAAACTTTGTAGCAAGGCACTGAGTGTGCTTTTTTGCTACCTGCTCCTGGGATGGTTTGGGACCCAGGGAGAGGGTGGAGCTGTCTATGGTGGGTGGGGAGAAGTGCCGTGGACACCCAAGGACCCCACCCTGTTGGCTTTGTTGCCCAGCTGCCCCTCAGGACTTGGAAGTGGGGAGCTAGAGCAGTGGGGGAGGACACATCCCCAAGAGAACTTTATTTGGACTTTTTTGTTTGCGTTGGGACTTTGCTAATTAAAACATGCTTGTACCTGAGGGTACCAGGAGGAAGCTTGCAATGGCAATGTGGGGAGAAGGACCCACCCTCAAGAAGGACTTTACTTGGACACTCTGTGTTTACTAAAGAAGATTGTAACTTGCTGTGACGTAGGGGTGGATAGTGTTTGTATTGTAAACAAGTATTTTGGGGAATGACACTGAATGACATGTTTTGTTATGTTGTGAATGTTATGCTTTAGTTCCCTGATTGTATTACAATGTATAATGCCTCTATTTGTTCCAGCATCCATGGCTATTTAGATTGTGTACAGTCAAGCATCCAGGACGGGGTGGATTGTAATGGTAATTAGGGTGGACTTTTTTTTTACTGTTTTCCCTCTTGGAACACTGAGGAAGTCAAGTGCCTTTAATGAATCTGGCCTTTGTTTCTTTGATTGAATCAAGAGTCTTTGACCTGCTTAAGAAACAAGAAAGCCTAGTTCACATGTGTTTGAGCCACATGGTTGTGATGCCCCTTCAGCCTGAACAGGATATATAAACTCAGAGGTTAGCATTTTGTTGGGGGCTCTCATTTTCTTGGAAGATGAGATTCTGGGTAGCTGGCAGAGCCCTCCAGCTTTGAAAACCTAGATGTTGATGCCTCTCTCTCTGGTAACTCTGTAATTCTTTGGTCAAACAACTAGAGGCCTTGCCTGTTGATAACTGTGTGTGTTTGCTTTGTTTATATTGTCTCTGTTTGTAATTTCTGTTTGTATTTGCTCTGAAGTTCAGGGTGCTGGCTTTTCCTCCTGAACTAAGTGAATGATATATGTATGTTTGATTAAAGTGAAATTGTTAACCCCTTAAAGTTGCTTTCTTTAGAAAAGTAGATCAAAGAACCTATACTAGCAGCCTGTAAAAGTAGGGCAATAAACACAACATCAATGATAATAATGAATATGCCTATGTAGTTCTGTATTGTGAGGTATGAGAGACTCTCCATAAAGAAGGTAAAAGAATTATAATATTTATTCAGACACCAGAAAATCATATCCCATAACCAAATGTTCACCTCCCACAGCCAGTCAGCCTACTTTATCATAACAGCAAGGAACTTAAAACACCATATCACAGCCTGGAACCTTGCCATCCCAAAACCTCTCCAACCCCCTGCTGGGGTCTTTCCAAAAACAAACTCACAGTACAGTGAAGTCAGCTTGTTCAGTTCTAACAACCATGAGGGCAGCCATAACTGCTCTCTCTCTCTCTCTCTCTCTCTCTCTCTCTCTCTCAGCATTTCCTGTGACATAACTTCCTTTTCCTTTCAGGAAGCTCCTCCCACCACATGTGTCTTAGGCTTCCTGTTATGTAAGAAGGTCACATGGCCTATTAATGGATGGGAAAGATCTTCAAATCTAAATTGCTACTACATTTGGCCCCAAGATCTTTCCTGTGCCTTATGTAGGGCAATG
Organism: Phalanger gymnotis; assembly: GCA_028646595.1. NCBI lineage: Eukaryota > Metazoa > Chordata > Mammalia > Diprotodontia > Phalangeridae > Phalanger > Phalanger gymnotis. The sequence goes on from CM053622.1 coordinate 440,146,211, forward strand.
GGAATTCTGCGATAACTGGTGTCAACAGAACTTTACACAACAATATAATAGGGATAACACACGATAAGTATATAAAACAATGTCATCATTCCCCTCTCAAATGAATGGGGATCAAAATCTTGGGGTAAGGGGTGAAGGTCTCATCCTCCAAAGCTTCTTCCTGCTGAAATTGGACATAGAACTGTCCCTGCCCCCAAGAGATTAAGAGTGCTATTCGAGAGGTCAGTTCTTTAGCAAGCTGGCATCTGGAACTCATTTGATGCCAGGTCCAGGGATGACACATGACAGTCATGGACAGGTCCAGAGGTGACATCTGAACACATCAGGGGTGACATCTGGTTTAAGTGATCAGGCATTTGCAGTTGGATGGTACTAAGCCTGCAGGAAACAAATCTCACAAATTTAGCAGACAAAAACAAAAAGAAACAAAGAAACTATTATAGCTTCATTCATGATAGAATACATGAGTCAAGCGTACAATTTCATAATAATTTTCTCCTGGGTAGACTACTGTTACAGTATTGTCTTTCCCATGTGCTATAATTTCTGCAGCCTTTGGAACATGATCTGGCTTCTGTTTTACCCATACTTTAGGTCCTAATTTTATTCTATCAGTAGAATCAAATCCTTTCTTTCCTCCAATAATTATTTTGGAAGGAGGGTCAGTTTTCACAAGAGATATTATTTCACAAGGAATAATAATCGATTGAACTATTCTATCATTTTCGCACAACTGTATACTTTTTCACCTAAATTCTGGAGTGTTAAACAATTTCTCTTTGATAACTAGAATCTATCACTCCAGCCAATACATGTATTCCTTGAACTGCTAATCCTGGTTTAGGTAATATCTATCCAAAATGTTTCTTAGAGATTCTCATACATATCCCAATAGAGATTTTTCTTATCTCTTTTCTATCCAACCAAAAGTCCTCTAAACAATGTAAATCATAACTTGCCGAACAAGGTATTCCTGGATACAGTGGTGGGATATCTTCCCTCACAGTCCAATACTCAGTATTTTGGATCTTATGTGTTTGCTGTTTTCTAATTTGCGGAGGGCCATCATTCTAACTAGAGGTGTACTTCCTCTATTATTCAAATTATGTAAAGCAGTGAACAAATTATCTTTCCAATGTTGATACAAATTATTAGAATTTAACTTTCTTAACTGTTCTTTCAACAATCCACTCATTCTTTCTATCAACCCAG
>CM053622.1:440147922-440184631 GCA_028646595.1 Phalanger gymnotis
TTTTTTTTCCAGGTGTAATTTTCTCGCCTCTCCTCCCAGCCAAGCCTCTGGCCTTCTCAAGTCCCGCCTCAACGACTAGAGACCAGAGTCCAGAGACCCATTGGTTCCTGAATTGGCCCCTCTTAAATCCTTACTCTACGCCCACACAGATTTCACACCTGATAGGGCTTTGGGCCTGGGGCTTAGCATTTAACAGGTGAAAGTACTTTCACCGTAAACAAAAGCCAAACTCCTCAAGGGCACCCGTTAAACTAAGCCCATTTTGCCTTACTAGCACAGCTATGTACTGTTCGAGGGACTGGGGACACAGACAAAAAGGGAATAAAACATATTCAGAGATAAGTAAATAACAACATATACCAAATAAATACATAGTCATTTCAGCATATGTGTAGAGGGGCACTGACAGCTGGGAAAACTGTTAAAGGTCTCTTATAATAGTTGGATCCTACACTAAGCCTTAGAATTAGGGGTCCTAAGAGGCTGAGGTGAAGGAGAGCATTCCTGGCATGGAGGACAAGGCACAGAGACAGGAAGTGGAATGTTGAAGCCAAGGAAGAACAAGCAGACCAATCTGGTCACAGCAGAGAAGATGAAAAGGAGTGATAATGTAAGAAGGATGAAGAGAGACTGAAGTGACTGGAAAGGGCTTTCAATCCAAACAAGAGTTTTGTATTTTAAATTGCAGACAATAAGGAGCTGCCAAAGTATCCTGAAGGAGAAAGTGCCAGTCACACCTGTGTTTTAGGAAGATCACTTTGGCAGCTGCATGGAGGATGGAGCGGAGAGAGGAGAACTACACCTCAGGAAGACCCGACAGAGAAGGGATTAAGGGCTGAACCTGGGTCACTGCTGAAAAGGTGGAGAGATGGAGGATGACATAAGAGGTGCTGCAGAGGTAAAATCAACAAGACAATGAGAAGGAAGAGCCGAACATGACCCTGAGGCTGTGAACCTGTGTGTGGCTGGCGGCCTTGACAGAAAGAGAAATTAAAAGCAGGGGAGGGAGGCAGTGTGGTATGGTACAAAGAACACTGACTTGGGAGTCAGAGGACCTGGAGTCAGATCCTGGCTCTGCCTTCTTGCTACCCATGTGACCTTGGGCAATTCAGTCTCCCCCAATGAGCCTCACTTTCCTCATCTGTAAAAATGAAGAAGTTCTGGCATATGACCTCTAAGGTCCTTCTACAGCTCCATCTGTAAGTGTATAGATCCGAGTGTTTAGGAGAAAACATGATGGGTTAAATTTTGGACACGCTGAGCTTGAGACATTGATGGGAAACCCATGTAGAAAAATAAATGTTCAGCAGGCAGCTGGAGACACGCAACCAGAGGTCAGGAGAGCAATAAAGGTTGGACATGTAGATTTGAGAGTTATCTACATGGAGGGAATAGCTGAACTCAAGCTGAAGAGATCAATGCAAGAGAATATAGAGACAGAAGAGCGCACAAGACAGTGTACACTGATATGTAGGGTGGCAAGACATGCATGATGATCCTACAAAAAAGACCTTGGAAGGATCAGGTAAGCAGAGAGGTAGAAAAACCAGGAGAAAGTAGTGCCACATAAACCCAGGGAGGAGAAAGTCCCAATGTTGTATAAATCATACTGCAATATGTTTCCAAGTCAAGGATGGGAGAAGATCACTCCAAAACCCCAAAACAATGATCATACAGGAGTGGGGCGAGGGGGAGGGGGAGAGAAAACAGGTATAGGCAATCTACTCCACAAAATGTGGTAGATTCAAAAGTTAAAGTAATTTTCATTTGCTAATAGGGGAACCAACCTTCTATCCCACAATGAAGTATCTGTTGAGAATAGAAATGTCTCAGAATTGACCAAAAATTGAATTAGAAGAAAAAATCAAACACACCTGTTTTAGGCCATAAAGCATTGACAGCAATTTCTCCTTTAAATTCTTCTGCCATTCCAAGTACACACATAGACATACCATATTTAGCAATCGTATAAGCTGAAAAAGAGCAAAAACAAATCTCAAGATAATTGATCCACAGGGTTATACAATCAATTTCCTTCTATTGGTCCTTTTCTAAGACAAATCTATCTGTTTAGGTTTCTGCAGAATACAAATAGTACAAAATAAGAGTTGGAAGCAAAAATAGATAATCTTTAATTGACACTTTCTTTTGAGAAGGCTTTGAACTAGTTCATATAAGTTGAACTGAAACATTCTAAAGAATAATTTAAAAGGGATCGTAAAAAATGTGTTTTTTCTCATCCTTTGCCATAAGCTACATTAATGATTACATATTAACATTTTTATTTATTTAGTCCACGTCTTCAGTGTAATAAACTTCCTGGTAAAAGTCTTGCTAATGCAGACTGGCATACGCTTAGCAATTTCTAGTCTGAGGGTGCTGCTTGGAGGCCCTGAGAGGTTAAGGGACTTGTCCAGGATAACAGGGCCAGCAAGTGTCAGAGGCAGCACTTGAACCCAAGTCTTTCTGCCTCAGAGACAGAGGTCTCTAATCTCTATGCCATGCTGCCTCTTGACATTACAATTTTAAATAAAAGTTAAGGTAGCTCATTCTAGGGAAAACTGGGGCTAAGAAAATAGTTTCTAAGCTATTCACTCCAATCAATCTATGATCTAAGTCAGGGCTGTCCAAAATGTGGCTGCAGTGTGATTTATGCGGCCTGCCTACAAGCACAGAAATTTACATAAATGCTTTAGTAAACGAAGCTGAGCTACTACAGAGCTCTCACTAAAAAGGCAAATCAAAATATATTATCTATTTTTTCAATAAAAACCTAAGGTTAGACCTGATCTAAATTGTTTCAACGTTTATAGCTCTATAGATTCATACTCCAATAGAAATATAGGATGATAACACTATTGTGCTCTAAGGAATGATGAGCAGGATGCTTTCAGAAAAACCTAGAAAAACTCCCATGAACTGATGCAAAGTGAGCAGAACCAGGAGGACATCGTACACAGTAACAGCAATATTATCTGATGGGCAATTGAGAATGACTTAGCTAGTCTCAGCAATAAAAAGATCAAAGACAATCCTGAGGGACCTATGATGAGAAAAATCTACCACCAAAGAACTGATCGAATCTGAATGCAGATCAAAGCACTTTTTTTTACTTTCATTATTATTCTTGGTTTGGGGTTTTTTCTCTATTCTTTTTCACAACATGACTAAAATGCATGACAGCATATGTATAACCTTTATCACTGTCTGCCTTCTCAATGAGGAGGGTGTGAATAGAGAGTGGGAAACAATTTGGAAATCAAAATTGTAAAAAAAAATAATAATAATTGGGAAAAATAAAACATTAATTTTTTTTTTAAAAAAAGAAAGAAATGTACCATGCTAATCATTACTGATGTAAGTTGAATTGAAATAAGGATCACAAGGGTTTCTGTGGTCAAGCATGGTGGTGCTACCATAGCAATTATTTTTATCTGAAATCATTAATATGTTGTGTCAAAGGTACAGATTTCAAGGAATAAGTTTAAAAAGCACAAATAAGAGGAGGAGGAGGGGTAAGAAGGAGATTAATATAACAACAACGGAAGAAGAAAATTTCCCCTTATTCATACAAGGTCAACACTTTTTTTAAATTAAGGTCATCGCTTTTATTTCAAAGCTGGATTCTGTCACCTTCATATAAAGGAAAACAATTCATAATCAAGGAATTAAAAGATTACCAGTTTAGTCACCCTAGTTAATAGAATTGGAAATTAAAGGTAATTCTATTTCTTTTGGATAGGCTGAGAATGTTGAGCCAACTCAATGAAAGAATGGTTTATCTTTTCTAACTTAGTGGGATGAACAAAGGCAGTTTGGCTAGGAACTAGACATGGAAAATAATCAGTTTTTCTTCTCTGAACCTCAGATCTTGATGAAGTGTCCCTCAAGCGTAGAGTCAACGTGTGTCTCTTGATTTCACACCATCTCTTCTGAGGTATGGTTCGCTTGCCAGTCTCAATCAACCAATCTAATATTTATTACATATTTGCTATGTGCCAGGCACTGGGCCTACAAAGACAAAAGTGAAATTATCTCTTCCCTCAAGGAACTTACATTCCATTGGAGGAGAGAAGCTATATATAACTAGCATACACAAAACCTGTGTAAAGTAGATAACTCCAGAAGGGAAAGCACTGGAAGGTAGGAGGTATGCAGAAAGACTTCATAAGCATCCCGGGAATGGGGAGAGCCAGTGCAAAGGCTGATATCTAGAATGATCAAGTTTTAAGCCCCCTTTTCCTCCTGAAGTTTGCTTTTAAGGGTTACGAGTAAGGCACAATTCTTAATGAAGATATACTTCCAAAACCCACACCTACAGATAAAAATAATTCAATCATAAGTGTTATATGTAGGTTATTTTAGGTTCATTAATGCCATTCCAAAGCTTAATAAATTAACCAATAGGAACAACGAGGCTTATTTTCTCTAACACTTACCACAGTGTTGTTTGAACCAGATTGGATTCAGGTTTAGTGGTGGGCTGAGGTTTAGAATGTGAGCAATTTTACTCTTTTTCAAATAAGGAATGCATGCTTTTGATCTGCAAACAAAAGTAAAAAAAAAAATTAAGTTAGTAGTCTTTTAACCATGTCTCTATATCTATCATGATATTTTGGCCTAGGTTATACTTTAGAATTAATAGTAGAATCCAAGACAATTGCAAATACAATTGCAATACATCCAGAGAAAGAACTAATAGAGCCTGGATGCAGATCAAAGCATATTATTTTCAATTTTTTTTCATAATTTTTTTCTTTTGTTCTATTTCTTCTTTCACAAACACAACATGGCTAACATGGAAATAGGTTTTACATGAAAGCACATATATAATCTATATCAAATTGTTTGCTACTTTAGGGAGGAGAGAGGGGAAGGAAAGAGGAGGAAGGGAAAGAGAAAATTTGGAACTTAAAATTTTATTTAAAAAAATGAATGTCAATAATTGTCTTTATATGCGATTGGAAAAAATAAAATATTATTTAAAAGAAAAAAAAATAATAGTAGATATACTGAAAACTGGACTACCCTGAAGAGATATTGGGCCAATGGGGGTAAACTAGTGTTTATATTTTTCTAGGGCAGAAGTAGAAGTAGGAATTTCTTACCAGCTTTAACTAGTGGCCCAGCAACATCTCCCACCCTTGTGCAGGAAATCTAAATAGGTTACTCTTTTCCAACTTAATCATATCACTGATTTTTTAACTCCTTAAAATACTACAAATCTGAAGTTTGTTGCTTTTCAAAAACAACAAAATAATCTTTTTCCCCCTTGAATATTTTCATACATATCAAAAACTTAACTCCCCTAAAGCTTCCTATATCACTCAAGGGGAAGAGATCCACAGAATAAATATTTATTATCCAGGATAGCAGAAAGTTTCTTGGAACATCATAATCATCATCAGTAACAGCTTACATTTATACAGCATTTTATGGTTACAAAGAGCTTTCACATGTTACTTCATTTGATTTTCATACTATATCCAGGACAGAAGTAATACAAATGTCATCAACACTGTTTTAATAAGGGATACAACCTGTGACTTACCCTAGATCACATCTAGAAAGCAGTCAAATATAACAATATAACAGCACCTGGAATATAGTCCTGTATAGAAGCTCCAGGATGTTATTCATTGAGCCACAGATCTGGGTTCTAGTCATGGTTCTAGCACTAACTAGCCATATGGCCTGAGACAAATAATGTAAGACTCCTCGTGTCCCCCGCTACCCCCTCCCCAGCCACCTGAGATGAATGAATTAGATCATTTATAAAATCTTTTCGAGTGTATGAGTCTATGAGTCTATAAGGTTACAAGGTGAATATGGCCTCTTATAAACTACACATGTGGCAGAATGGAATGTGTCATTACACAAGAGTATCAGATTTGGAGTCAGAAGATCTGGGTTTGAATTTTGACTTTGCTACTTATCTGTGACCTTGGGTAAACAATTTTTTTTTCTCTGCCCCAGTTTCTTCATCCATAAAATGAATAGATATAGACTAGATAATCTATGATCCTATGAAATATTTTAAAAGAAAATATTTTGACCTTTCTGGGAGTGTGTCAGAAAGGCAGGGTGGGCTCCTTAGCACTTAGCACAGGTGCCCTTGAAGAGTTTGGCTTTTGTTTGCATTGAGTGATTCAGCTATTTCATTGAACCTTGTTAAGTGCTAAGCCCCAGGCCCAAGATTTGAGTGTCCTTGGTGACTCCTTGCCTCAGGGGAGGGCTCAGTTTAGACAGGAGTTTCAGTGACATGTCTGGGACAGCAGGGGCTCTTGGACCACGTGGGTTTGAGTCCGCCTCTTTGTGGTGATTTTGGGTCGCGTGGGTGAGTCACATGTGTGACTCACCCCTGATGCTGAAAAAGATATAAAAGGCAGGGGTGGGCCTCTTCTTCCTTGGAGCTCTTTGCCGCGGCAGTGGTGGTGTGCGTGACTCTGGGCCAGCCCTAGTTCTGAGTTCCCAGGGCCGAACCTAGATGTTGGTAACTATCAATTGTACTGGGTCTGTCTGTTTGTAATTTGTTTAAGGGCTCTTGAGATGGTATTGATAAAGAGACTCTGGGCAGCTGTAGCTAAGGAGCCCTCCAGCTTGTAAACCTGGATGCTGAGACTTTGTTGACCTCTGGTAACTACGTGTTGGGATTTGAATCAGACAAGGTCTGTCAGTTGACGTTTGTAGTTTGCTTGTATTTAGCTCTGAAGTTCAGGGTGCTGACTTTTTCCCCTGAACTAAGTGAATGATATGTGTGTGCTGAATTAAAGTAAGCTTGCCAACCCCTTAACCTTGCTCTCCTTATTAAGGCAGATTAAAAGAACCTGGGTTTTCTGGCTGTCTGGCAGTTTTCTGGGTGCTGGCTGTGGGTGGATCTGGACCCCCCACAGAAGCTGCTCCTTAGCACGGTCAGGAGTTTGGATTTTGTTTACTTTGAGTGAAAATACTTTCAGCTGTTAAGTGCTAAGCCCCAGGCACAAAGCCCTATCAGGTGTGAAACCTGTGTGGGTGTAGATTAATGACTTAAGAGGGGCCAATTCGGGGAACCAATGGTCTCTGGTCACTGAGGCGGGGCTTGAGAACACCAGAGGCTCGGCTGGGAGGAAAGGTGAGCCAAGAGACAACTACAGCGGAAGCTGAGGAAGCAAAGCTGACCCGTGTGTAGACCCAGGAGTGCAAGCAAGGACTTGAGGCCAGTAAATATGATTTGGCTAAATACTATCTTGTTTTTCTGTGGCCTCCTGGTTACTCTTGTGAGGTAGGCTTTCTGGGCCTGGAGTCTTTTTGTCAAGATGTCGGAATGGGGAGGCTGGTTCACAGATCTGCTGCTGTGGGGCCTAAATAAATGTTTTGTTGCTTTCTACTTAGAGAATCTCTCATACCTTGCGATTTCGAACCATTCGAACATATACATGATTATATTTGAGATTATAAATTCAGCCTTCCTACTACAGGGAGCAGAGCCAAGATGGCAGAGTAAAGACAGGGACTTATTTGAGCTCTCCCCCAAACTCCTCCAAATACCTATAAAAAGTTACTCTATGTTTTGCATAACAATACATGTATAACCTATATTGAATTGCTTGCCTTCTCAAGGAGGGTGGGTAGGGAGAAAAGCAGGGAGAGAATTTGGAACTCAAAGTTCTAAAAACAAATGTTAAAAAAAAAAGGTTGTTTTTACACATAACTGGGAAATAAGATATACAGGCAATGGGGTATAGAAATCTATCTTGCCCTACAAGAAAGAAAAGGGGAAAGGGATGGGTGGTGGTGGGGTGGAATGGGGTGATAGAAGTTGAGGGCAGACTGGGGAAAGGGGCAATCAGAACACTTGACAGCTTGGGTGGGGTAAAGAAGGCAAGAAAACCTGTAACTCAAAATCTTGTGGAAATGAATGTTGAAAACTAAAAATAAATTTTTTTTAAAAAAGATCAAACTACTCCTATCCAGGAGGCAAAACAGCAAAAAAAAAAAAAATTACTCTAAACAAATTCTAGAGCAGCAGAACCTACAAAAAGTCAGAGTGAAACAAATTTCCAGCCCAAGACAACTTAGAAGGTCCACAGTAAAGGTCTGTTGCACTGGGCTGGGAGAGGAACACAGGCCAGGGGGACAAGCCACACCAGCATAGACTGGGCTCCAGCGAACCTGGAATAGGGCTCAGGGGATTGAACCACAGGCAGCTGTAGCAGTTTCCAGTCTTCTCAACCCACAAATGCAAAAGACAACTTAGGAAGTCAGTAGGAAAAGTCTGTCAGAACTGGATGAGGGAAGAATGTGGTCCAGCCCAACCCCAGTACGGCCCCTGGTGTGGTGGCTACTTCCAGAGCTCTCAGCCTACAGATGGCTAAAGGATAGAGCAACCCATTAGAAGGAGATTACAAGGGTCTCTTTGCTGGCACTGAGGCACTGGGCACTTTGCCCATACTTGGATCTGGGTGGTGGTCCTGGGGTGAGGAGGAGCACTGGCATAGCAGAGCTTGTGGCAGCTGTGGAAAGGGGACCCTCCTCACAGTTGCAAGGCAGAAAAGAGTGCTTGTGATCAGTCACAAACCAAAGCATAGGCTAGGAGAGGCGTAAATACCTCTCTTTAGATCATACCACCTTGGAAGAACTGAAAACTTTTAAGTCCTGAAAAGAGCTGCACAAAACCCCTGAAGCTTAGGACAGTTCACCCTCCACCCGGGAAGCAGAGCCCTATATTAACAAAGAGTTAAAAAGTAAAATAATTGGCTGGGAAAATGACCAAACAAGAGGGGAAAAACCCAGAAGATGAAAATTTACTTTGGGAACAAAAAGATCAAAACATACTCAGAAGAAAACAAAGTCCAAAGCTCCTACATCCAAAGGCTCCAAGAAAATATGAATTGGTTTTAGGCCATAGAAGAACTCAAAAAGGATCCTGAAAATCAAGTAAGAAAAGTAGAGGAAAAAGTGGGAAGAGAAATGGGAGTGATGCAAGAAAATCATGAAAAATGAGTCTACAGCATGCTAAAGGAGACCCAAAAAATAATAAAGAAAATAATACCTTAAAAAAATAGACTAACCCAAATGGTCCAAAAAGTCAATGAGGAGATGAATGCCTTCAAAAACAGAATTGACCAAATGGAAAAGGAGGTCCAAAAGCTCGCTGAAGAAAATAATTCCTTAAAAATTAGATTGGAGCAAGTGGAAGCTAATGACTCTATGAGAAATCAAGAAATTATAAGACAAAACCAAAACAATGAAAAAAATAGAAGACAATGTGAAATATCTCATTCGAAAAACAACTGACCTGGAAAACAGATCCAGGAGAGATAATTTTGAAATTATTAGACTACCTGAAAACCATGATCAAAAAAAAAAAAAGCCTAGACATCATTTTTCAAGAAATTATCAAGGAAACTGCCCTGGTATTCTAGAACCAGAGGATACAACAGAAATTGAAAGAATTCACTGATCACCTCCTGAAAGAGATCTCAAACAGAAATTCCCAACAATATTATAGCCAAATTCCAGAGTTCTCAGGTCAAGAAGAAAATATTGCAAGCAGGCAGAAAGAAACAATTCAAGTACTGCGTAAGTACAATCAGGATAACTTCTACTTCTACTTCTACTTTCTACTAAAGCTTCTACTTTAAGGGATCAGAGGGCTTGGAATATGATATTCAGGAGGTCAAGGGAGCCAATATAAAAACCAAGAATCACCTACCCAGCAAAATTGAGTATAATCAATGAGGGGGGAAAATTGACAGTCAATGACGCAGAGGAATTTAATGCATTCTTGAGGAAAAAACCAGAGCTAAATAGAAAAATTGACTTTCAAATACAAGACTCAAGAGAAGCATAAAAAGGTAAACAGGAAAGAGAAATCATAAGGAAGTTATTAAAGTTGAACTGTTTACATTCCTAAAAAAAAATTATAATATGTTGCATAATGCTATGTTCAGTCTTCTATTTTTTTTTCAGTTTTCATTGGAATGTAACAAGCCTTTGAACCACTAGAAGGGAACAATCTGTCTATCGTATAGTAAGTTTTTAAATTATTTGTTTTTAGAAGCAATTATTGTCTCTCTCCCCCACTGTGCCTCCCAGCTGAAAAATTAAAAAAGAAAAAAGAAAACATTCATAATAAATATATATTGTCAAGCAAAACAAATTCCTACAATGGCCATGTCCAAAAATATATGTCTCTTTCTACATTTTAAATTATAGTGAATTCTTTCATCTCAACAGTGTGTAGCAATCATAGTATGCTAGAGCTGTAATTTACAAAACAGGACACCACTGCAGTGAAAGAGTTAATTCACTACCTAGGAAAAGACAATTAATTCAGGCTATGACAGAATTTGGTTCAATTTTTAAAAATTAAGCCATGTTGAGCCTCTCTCACATTGGTTCTTATATTTTACAATTATTTTCCATGCCTTTGATCTAGACCACTTCTATTTTCAAATGAGCATCTGTTCCTTCTTCCTAAAAGCATAAAAATCCTTTGTCAGTTGGCTATTATTTTTTTAAACTCTCAAGACTCAAAGTCCCTATTGCAAACACAGGCTTTTATGTGTATATTAGGTATGATTTTCAAGTATGCTTCAGTTGCACTGGGAAGGAAGCAATCATGGCTGCTTTTTAATTTAAAGAGAGAAAGTGAACTTCAAAACATCATCTGGTGGGGAAAAAAAAAAACTAACCCAGGCTGCATGATCACATTTTCACGTTCACAGAGAAAAGAACTCATTAGGATTTACAACAAAAAATAGGTTCCCCTTTGATTTGTCAAACAATGTGTCCCTCACCCCCATCTCCACTAGACCAGGTGCATTTTTCTCAACTACATTCTCTTTTGTAGACTAATAAGCATTATTCTTTATACTAATATCACTTTTAACTTATATACAGAAAAACAGAATCTATGCTGTTCTGCGATAAGATTTGCATTAAAAAATGACAGGAAGTGTCTATTGTGGCAAGGGAAAAACATACATTTAAAAATCTAAACACCAGGGACTCGAGTGAAGGATAACTAATCAACTTTTGGAGTAATAAAAATACAGCTCAGGTAAAAATGGGGGACTTCATATATTTCCCTCCATGTTCAAGATATATAACCACATATAGACTTTTTGTATATCTGAGGATCTAAGCAATACTATTTCTGGAGTTAAAAGTTGAGAAGAGATTCCTTCTCCTTTCATTTTCTCCTTCTCTTCAGATACTGAACTCCCAAGCCAACTGACTACAACTGTCAAAAGTGCACAATGCATATTTTAAAGCTGTTGTAAGCATGTGCTTCCTTTGCAGCAAAGAATCCAGATGTACAGATGGCAAAAGTACTGATGCATCTTTTAGAAGGGCTAGACATGCTGTAATGTGCAACAAAGTAGGTATACAAGCCCATGTCTCTCCAGCCACAAACCAAAGGGCCGTTCTCCCAGACAGGTAAAGGAAAAGAAAGGTGTGCACCTTTTCCTAACATGGAATTCCATGGATAAGACACCTCCTGGATTCAGCAATATTGCTAGGGTGACTACCATGTAAGTACGGATAATTCTAAGTTAAATTTATTATAGTAAACCCCAAATCTAAAACATAGTAGGTTCTCTATTAGTCTTTGCTAGCCATTTTAGAGAGGCAGTGTGGCATAGCAGAAAAAGCATTGGGTTTAGCATCAAAACAGACTGTTTGCTCCTCTTATGCCCTTACTAACTATATAATCTGGGCAAGTCATTTCACTTCTCTGAGTCCCAGCCATCATAGAAAGCAAGAACTTGAAGAAAATAAAAACTAACTTCTTTTAGTACAGCAAAGTGTACTGTCATTCATCATACAGATGTCTGCTGTCAACATGCAATTAAGCAGTCCAAGAGCACTCCCTAAACTGGTACCCACTCAGGATTTCCTCAACATTAAACACAAGAGCTGGAATAGGAAGTGATTGCTTCCGGTAATTTAATTCCTTTTTAAAGAAAGAACTGTGCCCCTTCCTTTATGGAGGTGGGAGACTGTAAGTGTGTAATATAGCAATGTGTCAAGCTGACTTCTTTAGCAGTGTTTCAGCTTCTTTCTGGACAAGATTCCCGACAATGTAAAACAAAGTTTCCAGTGTGACGGGCGTCCCAGGCACTGAAGCCAAATTTCCCGCAACGCAACTAACGGGAGCAATCATATCAGTAGTCTTATGACGCTGAAGGGTCAAAATAGCCATTATTTAGTACAAGAGTAATCTAAAGCTAATTACAACTAGAAGTATTACTCAGCAGCAATCAGACTAAGATTGAAAGTTTCATACTAATAATCTCCAAAGTCATCCACGCATATAGATTGATCTAAATCTAACTATAACTAGAAATTTTATTCAGAAGCCCAGAGACCTTGGATATCCTGATGGAAAATTTCCTTTGGAATCAGAGAGTTCAGCCCACCTCATCATATCTGTGGAAGAAACTTCTACTATTCATTTTCAGCATAGTGTTTAAGCTTTCGTTAAATATGATGGGTGATAGAAATGACTAGATTTGACACAGCACTATTAATCAGGTTTAAAAACAGTATAATTGAAACATTTCCTCCAAGAAAATACCAGGAGATTTTTACTATCTCTCCTCTCTCCACTTACGTAAGATAGGTTCCTCTGGTGTTGACACTCATCATCAAATCCACTCTCTTTGTAGGTGTTTCCAGTGTGTTGGTTAAGCTGATTGCAGTAGCGTTGTTTACCAAAACATCAATTCCTATTGTTAAAATAAAACATCTCATTTTAGTACATCTTCGAGTAAGACGAAATCCTACTACTAAATCTATCCCTAGTTAGACCCTTAGTCACATGGATTCAAGCTACCATAAGCACACATATGTGACCACTGCTCTAATTTACAGAGGACACTCCATATTGACATAGTAAGGTAAGTAAGCTAACGTCTAATATCTGAACTAAAGCTACACTGAAATGATTTTCAGTGGAACAGAACCACAAAAGTCTAGGTAGGCCTAGTCTTCCTTTGACCACCTCTTATCTCCTGGGCCTCCTCTTCTTCCCCACTGATCCCCAACACACTTCCAAGTTTATAGGATCTTCATATGTCTTCTTGGTATCCAAAGATCCCCACAGTGGTACCTGATACAGGCATCCACCCTCTGCCCAAGGGTATAATGCTGCCCTCCCTCTTGAGTTACCAATTCTAAATGGAGGGCTTACTTCCTAGCTGATGTTATAGGCTGAAATGTTGAAGCTTTTTTCTTTTCACTTTTGGGTCTTGTATTCTGAAAGGAGATAGCTGCATCCCTGCAGGGGACAAAACTATACCAGGAAGACTGGCACACAGGCCCAGCCATAAACAAAGTTATGAAGTACACTGAAACATGGCAACCTTCTATCTCTCATTTTGTACCCCCTTCCTCATCATGTCCCCTTTAATTTGGAGAAGAGGTTTTAAATGAAGTTATTAATTCTGTTAATTCTCTTTATTTTCTAAAGGCTTAATGGCCCCAGGCACATATTTTGAAGTTTACAGAATTTGAGTATGTTAATTTTTATAGTTTCTACAGAATCCAATTTAATTTTCAAATGGAGAATTTTTGTTTTTGGTCAGTGGTATAATACCTTCTATCTCACACTAGTTTCTGAAACTTTCATTCAGCTCCCTGGGCATTCCCACTAATAATTCCTGGAAAGAGCACTGAAGCAACTGTCTAAATGGGAAGAGTCTCACATTTAAGGCATGCTCCATGTTCACTTTTCCCTAACCTCCAAAGCTGTGTCTCTCCTTTGTCATCACTGCTTCTACCAAATAACTACTAAGTATCTAGTTTGTGCAAGGTCCCCATTAAGATTTGTGGGAGAATAAAAAAAAAATAGTATAAGACATGGTTCCCTGCCTTCTAGGATCTTATGATATAGTTGAGAGATAAAGATATAAATACATTTAAAAAAAAACCCTAAATATAATGCAGCACAAAATAAGATCCAAGTAGGTGCTAAAGGAATTTGAAATGGTATAGCAAAAGTGGTTTGCATTTTATGTTTTGGGGTTGGAGTGTAGAGTGCCAGTGCCAGTGCCAGTGTAGAGTGGAAAAAGGAACACTCATCTTTCTGAATTTAAATCTGGCCTCAGACACTTACTAGCTGTGTGACTGTGGGCAAGTCACTTGCCCACTGTTTGCCTGTTTCCTCATCTGTAAAATGAATTGGAGAAGGAAATGGCAAATCACTCAGTATCTTTGCCAAGAAAACCCTAAAATAGGGTCATGAAGAGTTCACGTCTGAAATGCCTGAACAACAAAAGCAAAAGCACTGGACAAATTAATTACTTTGTAGCTAAATTTCCTCTCGTATATGTATGTATAATGTATGAATAATACTTCCAACTGCCTATTTCAGATATCCCTGTGAAGAAAGCTTTCTATAAATGAGTTATTATTATTAAGAAAGCTCTCTATAAATATTAGTAATCATTATTGTAAATGAAGCTCTATACATATCAGTTATTATTATTATTATTATTTAGAATAGTGAAGGTGAAAAACCAATTCTGCCAGTGATGATGAGAGAAATGGTAGGACTTAAGCCTTGAAGAACAGATAAGATTTCAATACAAAGACAAGAAAGAAGGGTAGGCATTTCAGGCAGAAAGGCACAGGGGTAAGTAAGAAAGGAGAGCATGTGTTCACAGACTATGGAGGAAACCAGTTTCAAAAAGCAGAGGGTCTGTGTAGGAAAGGACATAAGGCCGGACTGTGGAGGTCTCTGAATGCCAAGTTAAGGAGTTTGAAATTTACCCTATGTGCAGTAGGGAACACGTGAAGGTTTCTAAAGCAGTACTGTAGGTGGGAAAAGTTATACCTAGCTCTAGGGATGTTAGAAAATTTCTAATTTAAAAGCCCTATGACTCAATGACTCCTGATGAAACTGCTCTAGCTTGCTACATCCTTGTGTTTAGCCAACATTTAGCAAGTAAAATTACCCCCAAACTTCTGCACAGCTTTCTCTACTGCATCACTGATTTGCTGTTCATCTCTCACATCAACAATACATGGTAAGGCCTTTCCTCCAACAGCTTCAACTAGAAAGGAAGAACAAGAAAAGCATTCATATTTTTTCCTTATGGAAAAAAATAGATATAGCCAAATAGACTTCATGATTTTACTAGTGACCTCATCTTACAATAGGGATATATTCTCCTAGGATTATCCTAGGAGGATTAGCAGTAAAAGCCAATCCTACTTAAATGAAAAGAAAGAAGTCAAAGACAATTTTAGAAGAAATTAATTCATTCTTCAACTGACTAATATCTTGGAAAGGTGTTAAAATTGAAAAAACTCAGGCCTCTATCTTAAAGCAGATGGGATCATGACTTTTTTTCATTAATACTTTTTATTGATATCTTTTGATACATATCTTTATGTACAAGCACAATGGAGCAGGGTTCAAGTCATGACTCCAAGCCCTTACTATATATGTAAGTCACAAACTCTCTAAGCATAGCTTTTTCTTATCTGCCAAGTGGGGCTACCTACTTGACAAGTGTTGCTATGAGGAAAATCATTTGATTTTCTAAACATAAATCACTATATAAATACAATTAGTTATTTCTATGGAAGACTTTGATTAAATTCTCAAGATGATGCTTCCCAGTTCATTTTTTAAGACATTACACCAAAAGGCCACTGCCATAATAAAACTTACTTTCTTCAGCAGCAGTATAGATGGTGCCTGGAAGTTTAGGATGGGCCTGGGTAGTCTTTGCAGCAATAACAATATTTGCCCCGTCTTTTGCAGCTTTCAATGCAATTGCTTTGCCAATGCCACGGCTTGCACCCGTGATAAAGAGAGTACATCCTGCTAATTTTCTGAAACAGGAGAAAAACATCAGTTAATGTAAGGAATTTAGTTACCCTTATATAAAATGCATGTTACAATGTAAATGAGAATGTACACTAAACTGCAAGCTAATTCTGGGATTTTACGTGAATAACCCTTAAAAAGAAATTTTTAATTTTTCATTGAAATTAAAAATCAGCGAAGCTAATAAAAGGAAAAAAAGTACCTATTACATAGCAGGTGCTTACTGAATGCTTGTTGACTAATTGATAATACTTTCTAGTGTGTTTAAAAAAATTAAGTCAATAAATTTTAACTAAATGAAAGCTGTTTTGTTTATGTTTTCTTAAAGTCTCTCCTCAAAGTGTTATTACTTTAAGCCATGAATTAACATTCTGTCTTCACTTGGGTACATTCTGTCTGCTGAATAACTTGCTTACATAACAATTGCTCCCTACTGTGACATATTCTTAGCTACCTAGGAGAAACAGCCACTTACTGAACCACCTCTACATCTTACAACTTGAACTGTTTCTACCCTGTAAAAAACACAAAGAATTCTGAATTATTCTATGTAGAATGTAAAAGCAGCTCAGTGGTTCATCAAAAAAGTTTCAGGACAAAATTTCTAGAACTGGTTCTTGTGCTTAGTCTCCTCCATAATTTCTCAACTCCAAATTCTAAATTTTCCTGTCCTCAGAGAAGTGAAACAGCTAATACAGAGTTTTTGAATGTGCATAAGTGCAAGAAATGTATTAGACTAGCTTTTCAAAAGAGAAAGCATAAACACTTGTCTAGCTATCAAAACTTTAAATATTTCAAAACAGTCATCGGTAGCCCTAAAAATGAAATATATGAAGACAGCCTCACATAGTTGGGCAGGGAGGAGCTAGCCTTTGGGATCAGGAAGACCTGAGCTCAAATACTACTCCTTAAACAGATTAGGTAGTGAGCATAAGCAAGTCTCAAACTTTCAGTGCTCCAGGACCCACATCATAAATTGCAGATAAGTTGTGGTATTGCCAATTTTCACAAATGAAGTTTCCATATGAAGAGTTGCCTTGCACTAATGAAATCACAGGTCCTAACCAAATAAAATGTTTAAACAGCATATAAAAGTATTCCAGGTTGTTATAGTACAGAAACCTAATAAACT
Source organism: Phalanger gymnotis (assembly GCA_028646595.1). Taxonomy (NCBI): domain Eukaryota; kingdom Metazoa; phylum Chordata; class Mammalia; order Diprotodontia; family Phalangeridae; genus Phalanger; species Phalanger gymnotis. The sequence continues at coordinate 440,164,881 of CM053622.1, forward strand.
AATTAGTCTATACAACTAATTAACTTTTCCTATGTTCTAAGAGGAGTTAGTAGTAATTATTAACACAGGCAAAAAGTTATTAAAACTTCAAGCTAAAAACAAGGCCATTTGTGGAATTTGGTTAAGATATCACTAAAAACTAAGTCAGTGCTAGATGTTTACAATGTATCTCATAATTACATTATTTTGATAACAGCCTAAGCACTTCAAATGCTAAGCTCAGGGCACAATACCTAAAGCAGATATAAAATATATACATATATATTATGTATATTATATTATATTTATTATATATATTATATATATATAATAAATTAAATATATATAAAATATATAAAAATACAGATTTTTTTAAGTACTTAAGAAAAAAGAATTTTTTAAAATTATTTGAGAATTGAATAATTTAAACTAGTAGGTGGGAGTAGATGGCCACTGAAGTCTTTTCCAAATCTGACATTCTGGAATTGTGGGACAAACAAGGTCTGACAAAAAAAAAAGACCGTAATGAACAACGTGTCTGCGTGTACTGGTGGTTACAGTAACCTTTCACCTAAATAAAGATCTCACAAAGCATTCCTAAGGGGGAGGGGAGGCAAAGTGGCTATGTAGCCAAGATCACCAAGAATACTGCCAGGAAGGTCTGGAAAGCCGCCCCCCCCCCCAAGTGGGAGAAGACCCCCAAAACATAGAGAGGGATGCCCCTGGAAATGTCTCTTTAAAAAAGTTTGTTCTTTGAGTTCGCATTTAAACTTTTATCACTGAGCGAAAGTTTCAAGCAACACTTAAGGCCCGCTTTCCCCCTTCATTCCTGTCAAGCCCTTTCCTAAATAAGTTAGGCTCCTTGATTTCCTGGGAGTGCCCCTCAAGCTAATTTTAAAAGTAACTTCAGTTTAGAATTTGGGGCAAAAAAAAGTTGTACACAAGATTCCCTTTTGGAGAAGAGGACATGTAAAAATGTATTAAAGTGGGGATTGTTGCGGTAAAAGTCACTTCCTTTTGGGGGTCAGAAATTGTAAAAGTTACTCCCGTGGGATAAAAGTCATTCCAGGACGGGAAAGAGTTATAAAGATCACTCCCCTCCCCCCACTATAGTGAAAGTCCCTTCTGTTTGCGGGTGGGGCATGGGATTGTAAAAGTCACTCTCGTTGCGGGGGGAGGGGGCTTGTAAAAAGTCACTCCTGTTTAGGGGGAGAGGGGCTTGTAAAAAGACGGACACGGAAACGTTGCCCCGATGGGGGCAAAGTGCTTGTAAAGAGAGGGAGGGGGCCTGTCCCTCCAGAAGGGGCAGGAGCTTGGTAAAAAGTCATCCCCGTATTAGGTGGGGAGCGGACAGGGAGTACGCGTGTGTTTGTGAAAAAGCCCTGGGGGGGTGGGAGAAGGGGACGAAAGGGTGTGTGTGAGGGGGTGGTCTGGAGCGTTCAGGCCAGTTCGTTATGTTCTTGTGTTCGGTGTGTGTCTGGGGTCTGGCTGGTTCGAACTGTGTCTCCGTGTTGTGTCTCCGCGTGTTGTTTGTGTTGTGTCCGTGTGTATGCTTTATCTCCGCATGTATTTGTGTTGTGTCCGTGTGTGTTGTGTCTGTTTCCGTGTTCATCGTGTATGCGCTGTATTACTGTGTCTTGTCTCCGTGTGTTGTCTGTGTCGTGTCTCCGCGTGTCTCGCGCGTCTGCGCCGTGCCGTGTCGTGGCGGGGAACGTGCAGGGGCTCGGGCCGCCGCCTCCCCGGCACCGCGAGCTCCTTACCCGGTGTTGGGCAACATGCTTCCTGTGGGACCGGCGTTGGGCGCAGGGCAGTGGGGGGCCGATGGAGGGCTCGGGGAGAGCTGCGGCAGCAGGCGCAGGTTCTCCGACTCCGGCGGAAGTGGCGGCGGCAGAGAAGCTACAGCAGCGGCTTCGGCAGCGGCTGCTGCGACCAGAGAAGGGCAGGGAGTAGTCGGGCTCTGGAGCTCGGGAGGAGCGGAGCTCGTCTCGAGTCTCTGGGGTCAGGAGCGACGGGAGATAAATGTGGGGGTGAGGGTGCGGGGCCTTTAAGGATAAGTCCCGCGGCCGCCTTTCCCTGTACAAAGGTCACCAGACTCGCGGAGCCGGGATGATGATGTTAAATCTGCCGCAGCAGCGGGAGCCGCGCGCTCCCGCCGCGCGCCACCCCACCCGGCCCGGGCTTGCGCTCCCCGGCCAGGAGGAGGAGCATGCGTCAATCCGTCCCCCAGCGGTCTACGGCCGGCTCCGTGGGCACTGCGCCCGGCCGGCCCCGCCAGCCAGCCCGCTAGCGCGCGCGCCTCTCAAGGCAGCCCCGGTCCTCTCTGACCTAGTCCCTGGTCTCGCGGGCACTTAACTTACCTCGACAATCGGTCTCCCGCTGACGTCTGCGTTCCAGACGCGTAGGCCGCCTCGCGCGGGCGTGGGGTGGGGCAGGGGAGGTGGTGCAGGAATCCCCGCGGCCTGGCGAGCCACGCCCCCGAGCCCTGCCTTCCCTGCCCCTCCCGCTTCAGGCTCGCCCTCCCTCGGTTCTCTCTCTGGAGCTAGGACAGGTTAAGGTCAAGGTCAAGGTCATGGTCATGCTAGAACACTACACCAGGTTGGGGTAGCGTGGAAAAAGAGAAAGGAAGAATGAGGAGGGAGGGAAAGAGGCCTGGGAAAGGAAGATATTCTAGGTTGCGTAGGGGTGCCACCCGTAGGGTATCGCTTCATCTATAAAAAGAAGAATTGATCTAGTGCAGGGATTCCTAACCCAGGGTTTATGGACTTTAAAAATATATATTTTTGATAACTTATTTCAATATAATTGGTTTCCTTTGTAAACCTATGTATTTTGTTTTAGGCACAGTCTGAGAAGAAGTCCATTAGCTTCCCCCACTGCCAGAAAGGGGGATCTTTAAGTTCCATTCCAGCTCTGAAATTCAATTACCTTTAGGAGGCCCATTGACAACCTAGAAGGTGTCTGGAATAGGGCATCCAAGGTATTGGATTTAGAAACCGATGAGGTTTGAGAGGTGTTTCAGGGGCCCCTCAAGGATTGAAGTATAGGGAAAGGTCATCGGGAGTGAATTCATGATTGTAACACCAATATAGCAGGCAGAGCTCCTTAGGGAACTTGCATTTCTTACAGAACTTGCAACTTAACGGGAATGATGCTGAAGCTTATACAGGAAAAGTAGTAGATTATCTGGCAGAGACTAATTAGGTGATAACCTACAACTTTGGTCACAGGCATCATTCACTATTGGAAACCAGGGGAAGGGGTTTCTTGGGGGGGGGGGAATGTGTTTTTGGTCTGTAGCAAGATAGCTTTGAGAGTTGACTATACCTTGACCTCTGAATTGAATATGATAACTTTGGGAATCAATACAGGATAATTATTCTTTGTTTACAAGATAACCCTGTTTTTACAAGAGAATTTCTTCACAGGTCAGCTTGTTCTTGTGATGGGGAAATACAGTTTGTTTTACTGGGGACCCGCTTATGAGTAATTTCAGGGGAAAGGTAGTTTGTCTTACTGGGGCCCACTCCTGGGTTATTGCTAGGCATAGTGTCCTTGGGTTGGGGAGAAAACTGTTTGGGGGTTAGAAAGAAATGCGATTTTTAAAACTGGGGTCCAAGCACAAGTATCCAAGGACCCCATCAAAACCATATCACATGAAGATAAATTGAAGGAATCTATAGTGTTCTTCAGCTTGGAGAAGAGGAAGAGAAGATAAAGAGATTTGATTGCTGCCTTCAAGATTTTAAAATGTGGTGATAGAAATAGTAGATGAATTTGGGGTCACTCCACTTCAGGAGTACATAGAGGTATTTTCTACACTGGGAGTTCCCCACCTCAATGAAATAAGAGGTCCAGGACCACCCTCACCCCCACCCCCAAAATAGATGGAAATTGCGAAGAAGCAAATTTGGAGAACGTTTAAAAAATGGTAGAGATATTCCACCAAAAGTTAAATAACATCCTATGTCATATTCTGCCTTTGGATCATAAATGTAGCACTGAAAAGGACCTCATTTTACAGATAAGGAAACTAAGGCACATTGTGTGACAAAGGTCACATAAGCATCAGAGATGAGATTATGAAACCAAGTGTTCTAACTCTTAGAGTCAGTGCTTTTCCCACTGTACCACACAGGAAGACCTACTTTGTGTGGGAAGTTGACTCTTTCAGAGATCCAGTGATTTTTCATTCTTTGGCTACACTATTGTGTTTCCTTTCTTACTTTGCTGACCCCTTCTCAGTCTACTCATTCTTTCCACCTTCTGAATGAGGCTTTTTGCTTTTCTCTTTCTATGTTTTCTTATCTCACACGTGTTCAGCTGTTCCCCTTATGTAGATGTGATGCAAATTCATGTTCTAAGCTCCTGTCTCATGCCTCCAATTCTCCATTTCCTTGTTGACATACCTCAAATTCAAGGTAACTAAAACTGAACTTATCTTCCATTTGCCCCCTCTTTCTATCTAGTTTCCTCAGTTTTCTCCTCACTTAGTAAACTAGTATTCATTAAGCACTTACTATGTACCAGGTACTGTGCAAAGCACTAGGGATACCAAGAAAGGTAAAAATCAGTCCCTGCTCTCAAGGAACTTAAAGTCTAAGGGGGGAGACAACATACAAACAACTATGTACAAGCAAGATATATAGAGATTAGTTCGAGATAATCAACAGAGGGAAGGTACTAGCATTAAGGGGAATAAGGGATGGCTTCTTATAGAACATAAAATTTTAGCTGGGATTTGAAGGAAGCTAGGGAAGCCAAGACATAGAGATGAGGAGGCAGAGCATTCCAGGCATGGGGGACCACCAGTAAAGTAAGGAAGTAGATTGTCTCCTACAAGGAATAACAAGGAAGTTAGTGTCACTGGATTATTATATGGAGTCAAGTAAGGTATAAGAAGACTGGAAAGGTGAGAGGGGCAGGTCATGAAGGGCTTTATATGCCCAATAGAGGATTTTTTATTTGATTCTGGAGGTAATAGGAAGCCAATAGAAATTATTGAATGTTGTGGAAGGTTTGGGGTGGGGGAAGAGGAGGGATGACATGGTCAGATCTGTGCTTTAGGAAGATCGGTTTTACAGCTGAACGGAAAGTGGACTGGAGTCAAAAAACCAACCAGAAGGCTATTGCAAAAGTATAGGTACAAGGTGATGAGAGCCTATATTAGGCTGGTAGCAGTGTTGCAGAAAGAAGCGATAGTATTCTGGAGATATTGTGAATGTAGAATCTACAAAATTTGGCAATGTTGACAATGGGGGAGACTGATGAATTGAGGATGACACCTAGGTTACAGTCATGGGGGATGAGGAAGATGAAATCCTTTTAATTTTTTCTTAGGAGCCTAATGATGAAGTCCAAGTTCTTTTAATCAGTCATGTGTAAAGAGGTATAAGTGTGTTGCCCATGGAAGCTAATAGCATCCACATGGACCAGTCTCCATTTGGCTTGCAGGAAAGCATGAATAGATATTTCTAGAGTCTCTTCCACCCACCCTATTTGAAGGGAGGCATTGTTCCCACCAAGCAGGAGATTGGCACTAAAGGTTGACTGCCCTGCTCTTCTTAGAGAATGGGTGCTAGACTAGGATTACATCTTTCTGCCCCCACCAAATATTGTTTAGTCTAGGAGAAATAATTCTTAGGTTCAAGCTGAGTTCCTGATTAATATCCTTAACAGAGAAGTAGTGCCCCAAACTATATATCCAATGATTGACTCCCCACCAAATGCCAGTTCCATAAATGAGATAGCAAATAAACCCATTTATTCTAGTTGAAATCAGAGAAAGTATACAAATGAGTATATACCAGACAATATAAAGCTTGGAGTGAATAAGCTCTCTCCTTGAGAGTAAGCTATCCCGACTTAACTAAAAGAGTTCTAGATTTCACCCTGCAATATTTCTCAAAGTCTATTGTATAATAAGCTGAGGATAGGAACATGCAGAGATTCTGGAACTTTATGTGCTCTTTATCAAAACCCAGAAGCCAGAAGACCAGGCTCTTTCTTCTCCTAAGCTCTTGCCATCTCTGTCCCTCAAATAGGCAAAGCACTCAGTAATCAATCTCCACCAATAAGGAGAATCCCATGCAAATAGATTTGAGCCACAGGTTACACAAGGATTTATTAAGCAATCTAGAAAGTGAAGAACTAAGAAGTCTCTTGATGTGGGTGAAAGAGGAATGTAAAAGTTGGCTTGAAGCTTAACATCAAAAAACTAAGATCTTGGCAACTGGTTCCATCACTTCCTGGCAAAGAGAGAGAAGAAATGGAAGCAGTGTCAGACTGTATATTGTTGGGCTCAAAGATCACTGCTGACAGCAATTGCATTGATAAAATTAAAAGATGCTTGCTCCTCGAAAGGAAAACTATGGCAAATCTGAACAGCAGACTAAAAAGCAGATACATCACCTTGTCAACAAAAGTCTACATTCTCAAAGCTATGGTTTTCCCAGTAGCAACGTATGGCTGTGAGAGTGATTGTACAGAAAGCTGAGTGCTGCAGAATCAACATTTTTGAATTGTGCCAGAGAAGACTTTTGAGAGTCCCTTGGACAGCAAGATCAAATTAATTAATACTTGAAGAAATTAATTCAGGCTATTCTCTGAAGCTAAAGCTTAAATACTCTGGGCACATAATGAGAAGATGGGACTCATTGGGAAAGACCCTGATGTTGGGAAAGACTGAAGGCAAAAAGAAAAGGGGACAGCAGAGGATGAGGTGGATAGATGGTATCAAGGAAACAATGAACATGAACTTGGATGGACCTTGAAAGATAGTAGAGGATAGAAGGGCCTGGCATGTGATGGTCCATGGGGGTCACAAAGAGTTGGACACAACTGAGGAACAATATCAGGGATATAAATATAATGAATGAAGCAAGCCCTACTCAAAAGAAGCTTCCGTTTTAATGGGGGAAGGGGGAAGACTTTCACAATTTAGTACCAAATGAATTTTCCATATTGCTTACTATTATTCACTAGACCTTGAATATCCTTTGCTGATTCCTACCCCTGAACCATTACCAAAAAAAAAACCCACCCTCATTTTTGCCTAGGCAAACCCTACCCATCCTTCAAGACCTTGCTCAAGTAACTTTAACCATCCTTCAAGACCTTGCTCAAGTAACCTTACCTATCCTTCAAGACCTTGCTCAAATATCACTTCTTCTATGAAGCTTTCCACTCTAGCTCGTTTTGAACATTTCTTCTTCTGAAGTCATATATATTTTGTGCTGTTGTTTACATGTTTTATTCATGTTATCAGACTCTGAAAATAAATGACCAAAGATCCACAGAGGTTATACAACAACTGTTAATTCTGAAAATACCAAAGAGCTCACAGAGATTGTACAGCAGCTATTAACTCTGAAAAATAAAGATAAATAAATCAAAGAGCCATAGAGGTTATTACACCAACTGTCAACTCTGACCAAAGAACCACAGAGGTTATACATCAACTGTTAACTCTGAAAAATAAAATAAAACCATAGAGCTCACAGAAGTTACAAGAAAAAAGTTTTCTTTGTTCTGTTTGAGGAGAGAAACTGGAAATGCATTACAGGGTTTGCTTTAGGACTGAGCAGACCCCAGGCATTAAGGCTAAGCCTTGATACATATAATTGTGGCTAGACAAAGAACCAAGTGAGCAGCTGAAGTGAGAGGTAACAGCAACAATGAGGCAAGTTCGCCTAGTGAGAACAAGTCTATTCATAGCAGGGCTTCATGACCAAAATGTGGTTCCTGCAGTTGCTTGTCTGAGCTCAAAGACAACCTGGGACTAGTTTGAGCCAATTCTGTGATTTAGTTGCAGCACAACTCATCAGTCCAGAGGGTGAGCACGAAAGATTGTTGTCATGCCAAGCTCAGGGCACAGCCTGCTTGCTGGAAAATAATGTGTCTCCTAACAGTAAGAAAAGAGAAAAGTAAAAAGAGGGGCTTGGAGCTCCTGACAATGTACATATGGCCTACTAGATTGCAAATTCCTCAAGGGCAGGGATCATGTTTACTGTTAAGTCATATGTGTATACAACCATGCCTGGTAAAATATCTATCTAAAAATCCTGTGCCCTATTCTCTGTTTATGTCCAATCATGGGGGCTGTCCATGAAAAACATTCTCCAAATGTCTGTGCTCTTCATTATATAACCAGACTGACTACCCTACTGTGCCTCCTTCCACTCAATCTCTTACCACTGATGACAGGCTAAACTAGAGGAAGCCAGGTGGTACAGTAAATAGAGTGCTGAATTTATACTCAGAAAGACTTGAGTTAAAATCTTGCCTTAGAGACTGTGTGGTCCTGGCTGGGCAAGTCACTTAACCTCCCTCAGCCTCAGTTTACAACTGGGTATAATAATAGCACCTACGTCATAGGGTTGTTGGGAGGATCAAATAAGATAACACATTAAAAACACTTTGCAAACCTTAAAGCACTTTATAAATTCTATATAGTATTTTTGATGTTGTTACTACCAACAGAACTGCAAAGTAAGCAATTTGTCCCATTTTCAATTCTGTACGCACTTCTCTCCCATTCTCTGGAATGATCTTTGCCTCCCAAAACATCCCTATCCCTGACTCAAGTGCATTTCCTTTCTGCTCTCTTCTGACTAGCCAAATGTTCCCTGGAACCCTGGGCTCTACTAGGTGAGCATTTTGTCCCAAACTGGGCTACCATGTCACTTCTGGGGCATTTCCAAACCTCATACATAACCCCTCTACTCCTGCCTTTCTCAGATCCCCTTTATATGCTGCCTTCTTCCATTAGAATGTAAGCTCTTGGGATGAATACAGACTTCACAACAACCTGGAAAAACCTACATGACATAATGCTGAGTGAGCGGAGCAGAGGCAGGAGAACATTATACACAACCACAGATACATGCGTTCTGCGAGGACTAACCCTGACAGACTTTGCTCTTCTCAGCAACACAAGGTGCAAAGACAATTCCAAAGAACTCACGATGGAGAATGCTATCTACATCCAGAGAAAGAACTATGAAGTATTAATGCAGATTGAGGCACTCTTCATGCTCACCTTTTCTCCCCCCCCCCTTTTATTTTCTCTCTTTTGTTTTTGTTTTTGGGTTGTTTTGTTGTTGGGTTTTTTTTTTTGGTTCTGTTTCTTCTTTCTCATGATTCATTCCATTGGTCATAATTCTTCTCCACAACTTGACTAGTGTGTAAATTAATTCAATGAGAAGTTATACGTGGAAATTATATGGATTCCATGCTGTCTTGGGGAGGGAGGGAAGAAAATCTGGAACTCAAAATTATGTACAACCGAGTGTTGTAAACTAAAAATAAAAAAAATAAATGAATAGTTTAAAAAAAGAATGTAAGCTCTCTGAGGTTTATGACTTTCTTAGTTGCTTATATTTGTATTTGTAGTGCTTGGTATAGTGCATGCACATAATAAGTGCTTAATAAAAGCTTTTTCCATTCATGTATTCATTTGTTCTTTCATTCATCAGGACCAGTCTCCAAGATTTTCTCTTTCACAAAGATAGGATTTTTTTTAAAATTTCTAAAAAGGCAGTTTCCAGCACTTCATGCGCCTTTGGATGGAGGTTTAACCTTTTGACATCTCAGAATTAAACTCTGACATGACTGGACACTGAAAACAACTCTGAACACAATGAGGTTTCTCTGCCAGCCGAGGTGATGCACATCTTCAGGCCTAAAATTTGTCTGTAGGAGTTTCTTGTGATATTGAAGACTGTCAGCATCTTGTCTTCAGTGGTGACTTCGATAAATCTGAATGAACTGAGGCGGGAGAATTAGATATTTATTGACTTTGACACCCAGTATTATATGCCCTGACTATGACTGTGTGGTTATCTTTTCATCATTTGTATACATTGTTTCTGCTGTTATCAGCTGTTCAAATTAAGAATCATACTTTGTCCCAAATAGGCAGGAACACAGGAATAACCTTAGAATTCCCCTTTTATGCCAGCCTGAGGCCAATTTTGGAAGGAGACAAAAGCCCCATTTTAGATAAAATACTGTTTTCTAATGTGATGTAAGCTCAGTGATACCAAAAAGGATAGGGTTAGACTTGCCAAAATCACTGCTAGGTGAGTCATCGTCTTACTGAATATATGGTAGAGGTACTGGTGAAGCAGCACTGAGTGGTTTAGAAAAAATGATACATCCTGCAAGTTTGTCCTTTTAGCTCATGGTGGAGGGCATCATAAGGCAAAGCTTTGGAGCTCAGGACACAAATATTCACCCCGATTCTCACCATTGCACATCTGCTTCCAAAACTGCTCCTCAGAGCTGGGAGTCAAGGATGTCTTCCTAACAGGGAGTGGGGTACCACCCTGAATGTTTACAGAGCACGTGCCACCTGCTTTCAGGCTGCCAGAACTCATTTTCCCAGGACATTGTCAGGGTAGTGAAGTGACCCATGATCACACTACTCACCATCCTCCTTCTCCCTACCCTGAAACACCACATTGAGTTCTTAAGAATGAATTTAAATATAGAGAAAATGAGATTGTACTTGAGACTAGGGTGAGGTTACTGATTCCAGGTAGTTTTGTCAGAGAAGCCAAATAGAGAAGCTAGTTGAATTACCCTTTTTTATAGTTCAAGTGAATCTTTGAGATCAGATGGACCCTTTCAAAATCCATTGCCCCCTTTGGTCACAGCCATGCCAAAAGGTTCAAAGACTGTGTGTGCCTTCAGTCCAGGGGCTTCACTGACTCTTGAATTTTGCGTGTATTGAAATAAGGTTAGGGCCCTGGCTTTCTGGCTCTGGGTCCCCTTACACACCACGTGCCATTCTGTTAAGTTTTACAGTATTTTTCTAGCTCCGCTGCGAGGCTGATGGCTGATGAGTGTGATGAAGATGGGCTGTGTGTTGTGTTTGTCCCATTAGGTAGCAGGGGCATGAGAGTTGAGACATCAAGTCCCTTCTCACACCCCAGTCTCCTCTCATCTGCCCTTGTGAGTCTGATGTTGTGATGTTCTAGAGGAGACTTTGGTCCAGGTGTTTCTGAAGATGCTCCTGGAGACTGAGAATAGAACGTGCCCTGTAAATGAAAGTGCTATATGTTTTGTTAATGCCAATTCAGTTACTGTTGTTACCATCCACTTGTAGAACATATTGGTCAATATTGCATTAAATGCAGATTTCAAATCTAAAAAACAAAATGATACTGGATACTGAGGACAAAGTTTTTCACTTCCTTGCAGAGCTAGGTTTTGATGATTCATCTGAAGGTAGATAGAGACAAGGTTCACAAAGTCTAGCTGCATGAATTTCGGGGAAATGTAGTCTCAAACAGATGTAATTCTTAGTTACTGTCCCAGAACAGACAGAAAAATTCTCACAAGAGATATGTACAGAAGTTATTGTGAAGAGGATGCCATGTGTGCAATTCGAGGGAGAAAGGAACAGAAGAAATGGTCATTGGGGCAACAGAGTAAAGAGGGGTGACTGGCTGTGACTGATGTTGAGTGCAACTTGACTCCACCATGGCTGTTGGCATCCTTGTCCACTGAGGCCAAGATATCATATGACAAGAATATGAGGTGTGAACTTTCCCCTGACCAAGAATTCATGTGGATGTGAAATGTCTTTTATGGCTTTCTCCCTTTATGTATGACAGGAAGGATAGGTCTAATCTAGAGGGTTTTTTTTTGTTGTTGTTCTTTAAAGTTAGTTGCTTGTTGTTTTAATTAGAACAAAGCTTGCTTACTCTAGATACAAAATTATGACCAGTCATATCTGCTTTTATTTGTGAGTTTAATTATTTGTAAAGGGGGACTGGAGGTAGCCAAAGAGGGAAAGAGTAACTGGTATTACTTTATAGAAATAAACAGAGGTCTGAAGCCCATATTTGACATGCTAGGATTTGGTGCTAGCTGGGGGCATTGAATAAATGAGAAAGAATGTTGTCGATACTGATTTTTTTCTTATTTTGTATAAGTGTCCTAAAGGAGAGTAAAAGTTCAACCAGAATTTTTCTGCTCTCATACTAGAGTGAGTCAGCGATTATTGCCATTTAAAAGGAGACTGGATTGTCAAGTCACATACCCTTCATTTATCTCCCTCTGCACCATCATTGTATAGAGAAAAAGCTCTGCAGAAGTGTAGTCAAGGGTGCTAACTAGGGAGGAGGAACTGCCAGTGGGAGGAGAAAAGGAGTGTCTAGACCTATAGCTTGTAAGGCCTAGATTCTAAAGGTGGAGGCCAGAGGAAAGTGTGACTACATTTTTGCCTTCACTCTTCAAATTCAGAGAGCATAGAGGTTATAACTTTTACAACTAAATCTGGCAAAACTAGTAAAATAATTTAACACATTGTTTCCTCCTCTGCCTTATGGAGCAGAGAGTGATGTGAGGAGATAAATCAGAAGACAAAACTCAAGAAATGGCCTCAAATATCTTCTATACTAAATGGACCAAGTATTGGCAGTAAGCAAGGTAAACTGAAAGTCCTAATGTAGGGAGATAAACCCTCATGTCACCTCCCACTATACTCATGGATCTAGAAAATTAAGCATGTTACATTCACATAGGGTTTTTTAATAATATGGAACTAAATACGCAGATCTATAACTTTGTGTATAAACATGTATATAAATTCTTCTCAAGGCTTCTCCTATCCCAGGATTTTCTATGTGGAATGCCTCCCAATCCATACATAACTATGGCTCATATCTAGGAATAGTGAAGGATTTCATTCCCTGCCTCTCCGCACTACTCATATCTGTGGCTTATGGCTAAAAGAAAATTGGGTAAGAGGAAATTCCTTGCAGCCAACCAATCGTGGGTATTCTAATATTCGTAGTGCTTAATGGTTCTGGATGACACTGATTTGTGGCATGGTGTCTGCTCCTCATTTGGAAATGACTCCAGTTCATACCACTATCCCCTTATTGGTTCCTTCTGTTCCTAGATCATGCTGATAAAGCTTCCTCTTCCTCTAGTGTGCCATCTAGAAAGCACTCCTCCCCAGAACAATTCATTACCAGAGGATTCTGGTTAGTTAAGATTTATTGTATTAAACCACTTTGCATTTTGAAAATGTGCCAATTGGCAATATAATATGAATGTTTAATTTTCTTTAAGACTGATTTATTTCTATTTATTAGAAATATACACTTGCAAAAAAGGAAACATACTTTTATGCTATCAAGTATTCTATATAAACATAGTCAAACTTTTAAAAAAAATTGTGACTTGTAACCAATAATGGAAAATGCTACATTGAAAAATACCTACATCCTGACAGAGAGAATGAAAAGTAGAATTGGCTGTGATTTTGGACCAATTTGGGAATTTGCTTAACTATACTCATTTATTACAAAGTTTTTGTTTTAAGAGGAAGGCAAGTGGAGGCACCTATTATAGATGGCCTCTTTGAGTTTAGCTACAAAGGGCAGAATAAATATAGGATGATAGTGGAGATGGAAGTGAGGGTTTTTTCAGGTTGGGAGAGACATGAGCATGTTTGTAGGCCATAGGAAATGAGCTAGCATACTGGGAGAGGTTGAAAATAAGTGAAAGAGTGAGGATGACAGAGGGGGAAGTCTAATGGAGGAGATAGAATGGAATGGGGTTGCTTAAACGAGTAGAGGGGTTAGCCTTGCTGAGGAGTAAGGCCACTTCATCATGTGAGACAGGGTTCACTGTGAAGGAAGAGATAATGGCAGAAAGCATATGAGCAATTGGAAATTAGGAAAGGAGGAGAAGAGGGAGTTCACAGAGAGTAACCTCAATTTTTTTCTGTAAAATATAAGGCGAGGTTCTCAGCTAAGAGAACAGGAGGAGAGAGAGCCATAGGAAGTTTGAGGGGGATGAAAAGGTCTAGAAGAACTACTGTAGGATTGCCTATCAGCAGTGAGGGCCTAGTTTAGATTGTGTAACATAAATTTGTAGTGGACCCAGTCAGGATGGTTGTGTGATTTTCTTCACCTTTTTAAGCAGCACATATGTAGAAGTAAAGGCAATGAATGATGGGAGTGATCCGTGTTTGAGTCCAAACTGGGCATAATAATATGGTAAGGAGGATAGAAATTCAAGAAAGGAGCACAATATGGAGTTGAATTTGTTCACCAAGGGGTCAAGAGAGTGGCTAGTGCAGGAGAGATAACCTGGGAGAGAATTGAGAGTTCATAGTATAGATGAAGAATAAGGCTTTGTAAAGGAAGGACAAAGGAGAAGTGAAAAAGCTGTTAGATAAAACTTCTTTACTATAGATGTTATGCATTTGTGTATGATGGAAAGGTTAAGGATATGACCATCTTTGTGTGTGGCTGAGGTGGAGTGGATTAGTTGTTCAGCAGGGGCAGAAACATCCAGACTACAAAGGGACTGGGACCAAACCTGACCTATCAGATCCATTCAAGAGTACTGGAGAGGACTGATCTAAGCACAAAGTCCCAACTCCAGAACTGAGAAAGGAAATATGATTAAATGGAAGATATTATCAAACATAATAAAAAAAATACTTTGGGTTAGAATTCCGGGTCACAGGACAATAAGATAGTAGGCTTGATGATTTCTCCACTCCTCAGTAATTTTCACAAACCCCTAAAAGACAAAATGTGTGCTAGATGTGGAATAATTATGGTAGAGTCAAGGAGAAAAGAACTCCAAATGAAAAATTCCTATGAACTGACATGTAAGAAAGATAATCCTTAAAGCAATCCCTTAGCACTTCTACCCCACCCACTACCCAAAATGATCCCTCCTCATTTCCTTAGTCTTCATTTGACATCTGATCGTTGGATCTTCAGGCCCCTCTATGACATTACTAACTGCTAAGGAACTTGGAACACTAAGTGTTCTAGTCTGAGTTGTACTCCTCTTTGCTCCCACATCTGCACTGGTTGATGCTGCACTCTTCCAAAGGCCCCCCAATGAGGGTGCACAACCAGCCTGGGGCTTTTTTGGGAGAGCCCTCTACTCTTCTAACATCTGGACAGAAAGCCCTATATGTGTCTCTGGCACTTTTCTAGTCCCACTGCAGGAATATAGGCTTATTTACCTCTGCCAGAGCTGGCTTTGCTGGTAGCCCCCTTTCCTATTACCTATGGATTCCCAGCTGACTTTTTGTACAGCCCTGAATGGAAGAAACCATTTAATATAGTTTCTCATCAGATTCTTGGTCATTATTCCATCTGATGAGAATATCAGATTTTTCTTAGAATAGGTGGGGGAGGGGGAAGTTAGGCAGCCTGCCTCCATTTAGGCTGCCATCTGGGATGGAAGCCAATTTTGTGCTTCCATTTGTTTGTTTCCAAAAATCTCTTCTTCCAAGATGCCTTCTCCTGTTGATTGCAAAAACAAAACAAAACAAAACAAAACACATGAGTGCTTCATATCTCCCCTTTCACTCTTGACTTAGAACTGACATGTAGATAATATTGGCATACTCTTATTCATTCCAAATAGGTTTCCTGTTTTGTGCACTCTTCCTTTAAATATATGCAAGGTAATTTCCTTAATTCCTACGTATATATTTAATAAACTTTTATTGAGCACATACTATGTGTAGCTGAGGGCATACAAAGACAAGGCAAGGTACAGTTCCTGCTCTTAAGGACTTTACAATATAGGGATTGGGGAATGGGATATGAACACAAATAAGTATAAAATATAACATCATAAATCCAAAAGAGAAGTTCCAGTAGAATTACATGAGCAATTTGAGAAGGGAGAAACAAGCATATAAGCATTGGAAGGCTTTATGCAATTTGACTGTAAAGGAAGAAAAGGATTTCAACAGGCAGAAGTGTCAAGGAGACTACAAAGATTTCATGTTTTCATATTTCCGTTCATTTTTCCTCTGAACAATTTGTTTCCATCAGTTTGTTTGCCTTAGATTGCTAGCTGCTAGGCAAGAACCAGAATTGTGTTTTGTCAGCATTAATATAAGATCGTATTTACAATCAGGTTCTTAATGACAAAAGCTTTTTGATTTTCATGCTGATGAAATTCTCAGTTATTTTCTAGGTCAAAGAAAACTCTCCTCAGAGTGGTTCGGGTAATATGAATAACTTATTTTTACTGTTCCCCTGTACCTCATATATCTCTATAGTGTGAACTGTGCTTGTTGTTGTTCAGTCATTTCATTCATGTCCAACTCTTTGTGACCTCATTTGGGATTTTCTTGGCAAAGATACTGAAATCGTGTGTCATTTCCTTCTCCAGCTCATGTTACAGATGAAGAAACACAAGCAAATAGGGTTAAGTGACTTGTCCAGGGTCACACAGCTAGTGTCTGAAACCATATTTGAACTCAGATCTTCCTGACTCCAGGCCCAGTGCTCTATCCACTGTACCACCTAGCTGCCCATCAGCCCTTGAGCAGAGGACAATGGATTAATGTCTAATCTAGGTCATAGGGTAGGTGATAGTAATGTGTGCTAATAGTGGGAAGAGCAGAAAGAATGAGACCTTTGTTCGTGTGCTAGCTCTGCCAAATCTCATGACTGTGCAGATAACTGAAACTCTCTAAATGCCACTTTCCTCATTTATGAAATAAGGTTACTACCTGTCTTATTATATCACAGTGATGGGGTGATGGGACCTGGACCCCTAAAAGGAAAAGACCATGTCTTTGAAAGCAACCTTGTCCCTGAATTTTCCTGTACATTTCAGCAGCCCAGATCACTGGTGTCTGTAAGGCAACTGGCCCACCCCAGCCTGCCTAGATCACCTAATTAACTTACTTGACATTCTCTTCACTGTCCTCTTGGCCTTAACCCTACCTAGATCACCTAATTAGCCTACTTGATAGTCCTTTTACTGTTTTGCACCTGGCCCACTCCATACTACTTACCATTCCTTAATTCCATCCAAATTCTTTCACTGTTCTTTTATATAGGCATCAGTCTCACTCCCAGTAAGTCACAGGTTTACTAGGAACTCTGCCTGCTTCTCTTGGCAGTACAATAAACTGCTTTTTGACTGGAAGATGGTTTGAGTGTGTGAATTTATTCCAGTCAGACACCACCCTGTACCCTGACGTTTTGGGTTCCCAGAAACCCCAAACCACATCATTAGAGTTCCAAACACCCTAAACCTCATCAATGGTATCGTGAAAATGCTTTGTAAATTTTAAAGCATTATGTAAATATTGCTATTTTTGTCTATATTATTTGTATTTCATCTTCCCATATAATTTATATGGCAGGGAGGAAATATAGGGAAGTAATGTGTTGTGATAAAAGAATACTGGATTGGGGGTCAGGAGACATGTGCAGAGATCTAAAGGAGATTTTGGTACAATATTAGAAAGAAACTTTGAACAATTAAAGCTGATTTTAAAAGAAATTGAAGTAGTAAGACGCATTGTGATGTTCTGGGCATTGTGCTAAGCACTTTACAAACAACAGCACTGGATGGTAGGTGGAATTATCTCCACTTTACAGTTGAGGAAACTAAGGCAAACTAAGTGACTTGCCCAGGGTAACATAGCTAGTTAGCATCTGAGACTGAATTAGTCTTCCTGCCTCCAGGCCCAGGGTTTTCAACTGTATCTCCTAGCTGGCTCCTTAAATATATACTGAAACAATGCCCTGCATTAAATCCAAAGGCCTAACTAGTTTTGGGGAGGAAACTGGGGAAATAGTTCAGGGACAAAGTCTCTTTTCCCTTTTAACATAATTAGAAAGGTGATTGGACAGAGCCAAGTTATGGTTGGTCCTGTTATGAATGATCCATTTATATAATCCACTTACTGATCCACTCTTTCTTCCCCACACCTGGCCGTGCCCCCCCCCATGCCCTGTTTGAATTAGGATAATTGAATTAGGATAATAATCAAGCCAAGAAAAAGAAGTTTTTTGTTACCTCACAAAAAACTTTAAACACAAAAAACCTTAAAAGGTATTGAAAGGTCTAAGAACATGATAGCTGTGAGCTGATAAACATTAAGTAAGGATCTCTTAAATTGGGAAAGAAGCTTTTCTCAACCCCTCTTAATTCTAATGCCTCTCTTCTATTAATTATTTCCTATTTATCCTATATTATTTCCTATTTATGGAGTGTTCAGGGAACACTAGCACCTGTGATATGAGGGCTTGCTGAGCCCTTTTCAGGTCTGCTTATCCACATTTGATATCTGCCTTTCACCCAAATTTCACTTGTGGCTCCGAGAAACTGTAGCATGAGCAGCAGCCATACCTTGGTAAACTGTCTCAGCAAAGGGGCTGAACCAGGTTTAGGTCTCAAACCCATCAGTGAGGTGCAGAGAGGTCTAGCTCAAGCATGTGAAGACTTTTCCCCCAGCAGAATGGGTGGATGAGAATGGTTGGTTCTAGTGCCCATGAAGGTGGCTGATGCAGATGCTGTGGTCATACATCGAAGATGCCAGGGTCATTCACTTCCTCTCAGGTCATCACTAGTCATCTTGGCTTCTGTCTTGCCACTAGACTTGATGACTTTGGAAGAAAGAGTGAGGCTGACAACTTTGTGTAACTCTGCCTCATTTAAATCCAATTCATGCATGAGTTAAAACATTACTCTGTAATGTTATTGGTCTCCTTCGAAAATGAAGGACAAACAACATTTATCCTATACAAAGCTTGTTTGTATATAGCTGTTTGCTTGTTATCTTCACCAGTGGATTGTGAGCTCTTTGAGGGCAGGGACTGCCTTTTGCCTCTTTTTGTATCCCTAGTTCTTAGCACAGTGCCTGGCACATAGTAGATGCTTAACAAATGTTCATTGATTATTGATACTATGTGCCAGAAACTGTGCTAAGCTTGTCTGCTGAAGGTGTGCCAAGTCAAATGACTTTTCTTCTGTTTGGTGAAGCAAAATGTTAACTAGACTTTCATCTTTCAACTTTCACCTTTGCTCTGTCACCATAGTCTATTTTATTGGGGTGTTTTATATGCTGTCTGGGAATGCTATAAATTTTAACTAAAAAAATGGCTTAAGTTAGAATGCTTTCCAAGGGCAAATACTTTTCTCTCTCTAATAAGAAAAATGCTTAGTTTAGAAATGTAACATAGGCCTAGCCAATGTGAGTCCCACCTTCAGCATATGTATAGCATGCTCTGACTGCTGTCAGATCATATGGAAGAGGCTGGGGAGTCTGGAAAAGTATGATGACACCTAATGGAAGGCCCCCGCACCAGAATTTCGAGCATGTACAGAAATCTGTAACTGGTTCTGGTTAGTAACCTTGAAATGAAGAGATAAATGGTTGATTAGCTTCTGCATCTGAAATGAGGCTCATTCAGAAGGTATAACCAGCCAAAGCAAGCCCTGTTTGCTTCCTCTTTTCTGCCTGGCTGTTTTCAAGGAAGAAGGTAAAGAGTGGCAGAAACCTGCAAAGGTCTCATGCCTTTATAGTCCAACCAGGGCTGTGTTAGAGTTGTCATGCTTGTGAGACCTGATTGTAACATTTTGGTGTGAGCATTTTTACCTCAGAAATTAGCAAGTGCTATACAGACCAGGGTATGATTTATTGTTTCATTGATTGTCAAGACTTAAGAAAGTGATGAGGAAAATGTTAAAATAATGCAGATTAAATTTTAAAGCATGTCATTTGCCAGCTCACCCCTGACAGCCTTCATGTCACCCAAGAACACATGGCTCTGATGTTGCTTTTGTCTCTGTCATATCTGTTCATAATCTTAGATGAAAGAGGATTGGTGATGGTGTAGTAGGAAGGCCGAATTTATGATCTCAAAAAGGATCGTATATATATTTGAATGGTTCGAAATCGCAAGCTACATAGAATTCTCTAAGCAGAAGACATCAAGACATTTATTCAGGCCCCACAGTGACAGATTCATGAA
>CM053622.1:440199201-440219737 GCA_028646595.1 Phalanger gymnotis
CCTTTAATGATTCTGCCTTTGTTTGAATGGGGAAGATAAAGTGGGATATTTTTGTATTTCTCAGCACTGAGACAATTGGGAGCCATTGATTTGTATCTGATGTGATATTGGGGATGGGGAACTTCTCCACACCCCTACCTGGGTGAGGTTAGGGCCCTTGGACCCTGAACAGGATATGTAAGTGCAGAGGTTAGCATTTGCTCTGAGATCTGAGCCACAGCAAGAGTGGCATGTGACTCTGGGCCAGCAGTTCTAATGAGCTCCCCATCTGTAAACTCAGAAGTTGAAAACTATGAATTGTATTTGTTCTGTAATTCAGGGTGCTGGCTTTTCCCCCTGAGCTGGGTGGATGTTATTTGTATGCTGGATTAAAGTAAGATTGTTAACCCCTTAACGTTGCTTTCCTTAAGTAAAGCAGATCAAAAGGACCTGTGTTGGCAGCTTTCTGGGTGCTGGTTGTTGGTGGATCTTATACCCCCCACAGAAGCTGCTAGCTGAATTGTTGATACAAGGGGTCAGGAAACTGGTCAAAAGGAGATTACCAATCCCTCTGCTGCCACCAGGAGCAGGACTCTTTTGCATTGCCCATACTTGGATCTGAGTTGCACTCTTAGGTCTCAGTCTCAGAGCAAGGAGGAGCACTAGCACACTAGAGCTTGCAGCCACAGAGCAGTAGGGACTGTGGTCACAATTCCAGGACTGAAAAGAGTACTTGTGGTCACTCACAGACCAGTGCACAGTATAGGAGCGTAGTAAATGCACCCCTCCCTAGATCATACCACCTTGGAAGAATGGAAAACTTACAGTACCCCAGAATTACCTCTGAAAACAGCTGCACAAAAAACCTGAAGCTTGGGATGGTGCTCCCTCCACTCTGAAAGCAGAGCCCCACAGAATCAAGAAATAGGCTAGAAAATGAACAAACAGCAGAGAAAAGATCCTGAGTACAGAAAGTTACTATGGTGACGGAAGATCAAAACATACACTCGGAAGACAAAAAAAGTCAAAACTCCTACATCCAAAGCCTCAGAGAAAAATATGAATTGGCCCCAGGCCATGGAAGAGCTCAAAAAGGATTTTAAAAATCAAGTAAGAGAAGTAGAGGAAAAATTAGGAAGAGAAATAGAATGATACAAGAAAACCATGAAAAACGGAATGAACAGCTTGGTAAAGACAGCACAAAAAATACTGAAGAGAATAACACCTTAAAAAATAGAATAGACCAAATGGTAAAAGAAGCACAAAAATCCAATGAAGAAAAGAATGCCTTGGAAAGCAAAACTGGTCAAATGGAAAGAGATACACAAAAATTCACTGAAGAGAAGAGCTCCTCAAAAATTAGAATTGGCCAAATGGAAAAGGAGGTATGAAAGCTCACTGAAGAAAACAATTCCTTAAAAATTACAATTGAGCAAGTGGAAGCTAATGACTTTATGAGACATCAAGAAGCAATAAAACAAAATCAAAGGGATGAAACAAATAGAAGAAAATGTGAAATATCTCATTGGAAAAACAACAGACCTGAAAAATAGATTCAGGAGAGATAATTTAAGAATTATTAGACTACATGAAAACCATAATCAGAAAAGAGCCTAGACTCATCTTCCAAGAAATCATTAAGGAAAACTTCCCTGATATTTTAGAATAGGGGGTAAAATAGAAATTGAGAGAATCCACCAATCACCTCCTGAAAGAAAGCCTAAAATGAAAATCCCAGGAATATTATGGCCAAATTCCAGAGCTCCCAAGTCAAGAAGAAAATATTGTAGGAAGCTAGAAGAAACAGTTCAAATCCCATGGAGTCACAGTCAGGATAACACAAAATATAGCAGTTTCTACATTAAAAGATTGGAGGGCTTAGAATATGATATTCAAAGGGCAGAAGAGTTAGGATCACAACCAAGAATCACCTAGCAGCAAAACTGAATATTATCCTTCAAAGGAAAAAATGAATATTCAATGAAATAGAGGACTTTCAAGCATTCCCGATGAAAAGACCAGAGCTGAATAGGAAATTTGATGTTCAAATTCAAGACTCAAAAGAAGCATAAAGATGTAAATATGGAAGAGAAATCATCGTGGATTTAATAAGGTTAAACTGTTTTTACATTTCTACATGAGAAAACAACACTCATAACTTTTTAAAACTTTCTCATTATTAGGGCAGTTAGAAGGAGCGTACATAGAAAGCACAGCTGTGAGTTGAATATGATGGAAACATCAATCTCAGGATCAGTATTTGGCTTAACAAAATCTAGCATATTAACATAATGCAATGCTATTGTGTTATAAGAAATAACAAAAGGCATAGTTTCAGAGAAATTTGGAAACACTTGTATGACCTGATGCTGAGAGAAGTGGGCAGAACAAAGACAAATGACTTTGAAAGACTCTAGGACTCTGACCAATGCAAAGATTGACAGTAATTACAAAAGAACCAATAATGAACCATGCCACCCACTTCCTGAGATAGATGATAGAGTGTAGATGTACGTGTGTGTGTGTGTGTGTGTGTGTTTGTGTACATATGTATTTCTGTACATGGCCCATGTGGGAATATGTTTTGTTTGTCTATGCGTATTACAAGGATTTTCTTTTTCTTCTTTCCAATTTTGAAGGAATGTGGGAATGAATAATTGTTAATTGCAAAACATTTTTTTTAAAGAAAAGGAAAGACTTTAAGTGAAGGCCTTCTTGTTTTATGTGTACTTTCTGTTTCAATATCCCCTCACAAAATGTCTCATCCCTCTATTTTACATTAGGTGCCAAAGAAGAGGGAGTGAGAAGGGGGCAAAGGCTCGGCTATCATAAAAGACAGCTGTCCAATAGATCAGGAGAGCACTAGTTCAGAGTTCTTTACCTTTGTGTGTGTGTGTGTGTGTGTGTCGTGGACCCCTTTGGCAGTTTGGTAAAACTGATAGGCTTTTCTCAGAATAATATTTCTTTTTTAATATTTTTTAAAAAATTATTTATTTTTAGTTTTCAACACTCACTTTTATAAGATTTTGAATTCTAAATTTTTCCCCTCTCCTTCCACTTCCCATCCCCCAACAGCATACAATCTGATATAGGTTATACATGTATGATCATATTAAACATTTCCACATTAGTCATGTTGTGAAAGAAGAATCAGAAGAAAAGGGAAAAACCATGAGAAAGAAAAAACAAAAAACAACAAAAGAGCAAATAGTCTACTTCCATCTTCATTCAGACTCCATGGTTTTTCTCTGGATGTGGAAGCATTTTCCATAATGAGTCTTTTGGAATTGTCTTAGATCATTGTATTGCTGAGAAGAGCTAAGTCTGTCAAAGTCGGTCATCACACAATGTTGCTGTTACTGTGTACAGTGTTCTTCTGGTTCAGCTCATTCACTCAGCATCAGTTCATGCAAGTCTTTTCAGGTTTTTCTGAAATCTGCTAGCTTCACATTTTCTTACAGCACAGCAGTATTCCATTACATTCATATATCACAACTTGTTTAGCCATTCCACAATTGATGGGCATCCTCTCAATTTCCAGTTGTTTGCCACCACAAAAGGAGTTGCTATAAATATTTTTGTACATGTGAGTCCTTTCCCCTTTTTTTATGATCTCTTTGGGATACAGACCTATTAGTGGTATTGCTGGATCAAAGGGTATGCACAGTTTTATAGCCCTTTGGGCAACAAATCCTTTTATTAAAGGGATTTGTTCTGTGAAGCTTGGATTCAGTCAAAGGGCCACGCTTGAGGACCTAGAGGGCCACATGTGGACTTGAGGCCATAGATTCCCCACAGCTCTAGAAGCTAACTTCAGGTTTACCCTAAAGACTCATACTAGCCACACTCCTTTCTATTTGAACTGGACATGTGTCCAAGATTTATAACATGTGCTAGCCTATGTGTTCAATCTCGTCTTAGCCTGATTCTCAGTCTTAACCCTCTTCTGTTCTGAGACACTCATACTGATGTTATTTTTCTAGTTCTGATGATTTTTGTTTGTTTGTGAGGCAATTGGGATTAAGTGACTTGCCCGGGGTCACACAGCTAGTAAGTGTCAGGTGTCTGAGGCTGGATTTAAAATGAGGTCTTCTTGACTCCAGGGCCAGTATCTGTCCACTGCACTACCTGGTGGCCCCAGTTCTGATGGTTTGGACTATTTTCTGGACCAGAACAATATTTCTTAATATATATATATTGCATTGCATATAATATATATATATAATTGCAAAGGAAATCAATTGCATTTAAATAGTTACTAAGATATTTTTAAAAAGAAAGTTCAGAAACCTCAAGCTAAGAACTCCTGAGTCCAGTAGGCTTTTTAAAAGAAAGAAGCATCATTTCTTATCTCTTTCTATTGGGGATTCTCTGGCTCTGGATCTCTGAGATGGAAGCATATACTTGATGGGTGGTCGCTCTTTCAGTCTGAATTAGAGACACCCTCCCTTACAAGGCTCTGGTAGCAACGCAATACAGGGAATACTGAACAGTCAAGAGGAGGAGATGGGCCTGATGTCTGGGTAGTGGGAGATTAATTACACAGGAGGGGTTTGGGGAAGCTGGGCTTTAGTCATGATATTTCCTTCCTTTAGCAATTCTGGGCGCAAGGTTTTCAGGCATGCGTCTTTCTATGATAACATGTAGAAGTGGAGAACAGAAGACCTGTGAGTGGGGAGTTGAGATTCCAGGCCCTGCCCATAAGTGACACTGCTCTGGAATT
This sequence comes from Phalanger gymnotis, assembly GCA_028646595.1. Lineage (NCBI taxonomy): Eukaryota > Metazoa > Chordata > Mammalia > Diprotodontia > Phalangeridae > Phalanger > Phalanger gymnotis. The sequence continues at coordinate 440,203,904 of CM053622.1, forward strand.
CTATCCCTCTGCCTTTTATTTTTCAATTTTGCTTCAGTAAATTTACTTTAATCCAAATGTGAGTCATCCTTTTATGCTTACACCAGGGAGGCGAAAGAGAATGGGGAAATAAATGGAACGGGGAAACAAGCCAAGATAATTATGGTTGTGGAGGGAATTGATGTATACCCCTACAAAGAGATAATCTGGGAAAGGCAACTATGGGGCGGTTCTACACGCTAAATTGGTAGGGAGCCAGCGCCATTCAGCCAAAATGCTGGCTCTGTTAGCACATACAGTGAAATGAGGTTGGTATGCTTTGAGTTTGGAGCCTCACCTGGTGGCTTGGGCGGATTTGTGCTCTATGCAGGTGTTCTAACCACTCCCCTTTCCCCCTTAATGCCCATGTAATGTATGACCCTTATATTGGAGAGGGGAAAGTAGAGGAGAGGAGGTTAAGTGTTTTTGCATGGCCACATGTGCTTTAATGGGGGAGGGGGCAAGAAACAGGAGGCCCTACTCCTCTACGTTGGCTAGAGCAAACCCATGGAGTGCTGAACCTGCTCTTTTAGAGGAAACATACTGGTTGATGTTGAGAGGACCTGGGGTTTTAGTATGACATGGCAAATTCTTAGTGATACCTTGCTCCTCTTCCTACCCTGTGACAAAGGCAGGAGAGTAGAGTGCTGGTCCTGCATCAATTAAAGTAGGGACAGCTCAATCTCTTCCCCCTGCTTCTGGGGATATGTAGCTGGTAGCCCTCCCTTCTGTGCTTCTTGTGAGGGGTGGGAGAGGATTGTGTCCTTCTCACACCAACCTCTAGGAACACTTGGCAGCTGAAACAGGGGCCTGACTACATAAACTGAGTCTGGACCTTAGGCCTCTAGCTGCCTTTTCTGCTTTGCCATTCTTTCCTCAGTATAGATGACTGAATATAATCCTGAGACAGGCATTTCCAGCTTTGGTATCAGCCTTGGGAATTCACGTGATACTGGGTTCCTCAGTTAGAGCTGATTGGGAGTAGGAGGAGTTTCTATATCAAAGATGATACCACTAGCAGAAGGATAAGCCCAGTCACTTGTTTGGCTTGTCAGAAGACAGAGATCTAAGCAATTGTCTAGATAATGACAAGCTGAGGTGATAAACAAAATGTCTATTCATCATTCCTGAAAACCACTTTGTTTTTTGATGTTTAAGTCTCAAGTTCCTATTACGGTATAATAGTAGTTATAAGTTATAGGAGCTTGTTCACTTTTTTGTATTATAGCCTTGTAAGTCTTTTGTTTAGCTTTTCTTTTTTGTATGTGTGGAAGAAATAAATAGCTATTATGTGCTTGATTTATTTATGTCTTGTCCATAGTTATTTGTATGTTCTTTTCTATATTAGACTATGAACTCCTTGAGAGCAAGGACTGTTTTCTGCCCCTTTTTTGTGTCACCAGGCTGAGCACAAAGGCACTTAGTAACTGCTAGTTGACTGACTCACTAACATTGCATACCTTTTTTGTACCTTTCTATACTCCCTTTTCAAAGACTGACAGAAATCAGACATAAGCTTTGAGTAATCTTCCCCTCCCACACTCCACCAGGGCCCTAGGGTAGAGCTGCAAAGAGCTGAAGGTGAGAAAAAGAACCTTAGCGTCAAGGAAGAAAATAAACGGTTCAGTTCTCCTTGGACTGAATTGGTATTATTGCATAATGGGCAGAAAGAAATCCTACTTTCCTAGTGAATTTAGTTTGCAATTTCATAATTCCTTCAGTTGCATTTTTAAAATGGATGTCCAAATGGAAATGATTCCTAACTCTTTTACTTTAGCTGTGTATTCGTAAACAAACACTTTGGTGCTCTATGTCTTACTTAAAGGAAGGTTGAGACTCAATAGGAAAAGTCAAAACTCCATGAGTAATGCAAACAATGTCCCCAAATATGTCTTTTCAATTTGGGAGTGACCAGGTATCAGATTTTCTTAGACAAATCTATCTGTTCCATGCTTGATTTATTTCTGTCTTGTACATAGTTAATTGTATGTTCCCTTCCATATTAGACTATGACCTCCTTGAGAGCAAGGACTGTTTTTTACCCCTTTTTTTGTATCACCAGGCTGAGCACAGAGGCAGTTAGTAACTGCTAGTTGGCTGACTCACTAATATCGCACACCATTTTTGTACCTTTCTACTTTCCACTTAACCTCTCAGGCTACTCTGTGTATCTTATCATTTATTCTAAGAGTATAGTTTAGGAACAGTGCATAATCCCAGTTCACATTCCCAATCCCAGAAATATTCTAAAAAACTCCCTAAGGTGTGGCTTTGGATCAGAATGGAAAATCCCTCTCCAGTCTCTAATTTTCACAGAGGATATTTGGACTAGGTCAGTGATGGAGAGATCTTTGAAGCTGGTGGAAGTAGAGTGCTGAAGGGATAGTTGAGGGTGAATCACAGCATTTCAAACTACTCTCAGGTGGTCTAGAATTACACCTAGGTTCTGTCCCCAATTCAGAATTGATCTGGATGTATAAAAGTAAATGGAATATTAATTATTAAAGTTATGGCATTCTCAATTGGTTAAGCATCCTATGACCAGAATTTTTTTTTTAATAGTAACTTTTTAGGCTACCTTCCCTCCCCCTCAAATCACACTTGAGATCAAATGAAATAGTATTTGTAAAGAGCTCAACACAGTGCCCGGCACATAGTGCTTAATAAATGCTTATAATAAATTACCTAAATCCCCTCATGAGTTTCTGAAGGTTGATTACCTAGCTGATAACTACTCCAGGTTTAAGGAACTCTGTGAGTCCCTACTTGGAATATTATAGCTCATAAAGACCCATGAGATCGTGTAACTACCCTACAGTAGTCCACTAGGGGGCACAAGTCATTCAAAGCAATACTTGTCCATGACATCCAGGCCCACTGCATCGAGTCATTTTAGTTGAATTTGTTGAGTCACTGGAAAATCAACATAGCTGTACACTGTCTGTCTCACAGTTCTGAAGGCTTTCTTAGGTTACTCATTTTCTCCACTGGTAAGCCAGTACAGGCATACCTCATTTCATTGCATTTTGCTTTATTGCACTCCGGACATAAATGCATTTTTTACAAATTGAAGGTTTGTGGTAACCCTGCATTGAGCAAGTCCATCGGCACCATTTTTCTAACAGCACGTGCTCATCACATCATGTCTCTGGGTCACATTTTGATAATTCTTGACTACTTCAGACATTTCATCATTATTCTATCCATTACCGTGATCTGTGATCAGTGATCTTTGATGTTACTATTGGAATTGTTTTTGGGCACCACAAACCATGCCCAGAGAAGACAGCAAGTTTAGTGGTTAAATGTGTGTATTCTCACTGCTCCACCGACCTGCTGTCCCCATCTTTCTCCCTCTCCTCAGGCCTTCCTTTCCCTGAGACATAACAGTATTGAAATTAGGCCATTTAATTACCCCCCCAATAGCCTCTAAGCGTTCAAGTGAAAGGAATAGTCAATTGGCAAACTTCATGGTTGTCTCATTTGAAGAAGGTGAGACAGCCACCCCAAACTTTAGCAACCACTACCTTGATCAGCCAGCAGCCATTAACACTGAGGCAAGACCTTCCACTAGCAAAAAGACTATGATTCACGAAAGGCTCAGATGTTTAACATTTTTTAGCAATAAAATATTTTTTAATTAAGGCATGTACATTTTTTTTAGGCATGATACTATTGCACACTTAATAGACTACCGTATGGTATAAACATAACTTTCATGTGCACCGGGAAACCAAAAAATTTGTGTGACTTGCTTTATTGCAGTGGTTTGGAACCAAACCTACATATCTCCAAGGTATGCCTGTATCGTCCAAAGACAAGGTGATAATAGGTAGTCTCACATTCCTGATTATCTGTCTTTGCTCATGGGAATGGCAACATCATTGCTTGCTCCTTGTTCACTATTCACTACCCCCCTGAATTCCTATAGCTTCTGTGTTTCAGATTCAGCGGAAATCTTCACTTAAGATGAAGCTATTGAAGCCCATACTCCAGGATTCCTTTACCAAGATGCCACCTGGTCAAGGTTGTCAGGGCCTTTCTGAGCACCTCTGATGAAATCTTCTAACCAGGGATAGGGCATGTCTTCACCTTGCCTGGGTGAGAGCCAACGTGTTCCAGTAATTATTATAAACAGGAAGGGTAGGCAGGGTCTGATCTAGGGTGAAAACAGGTATAATCTGAAAAGCCAGGCTAGGTTGATTACTAGGGTGTGTCAATGGGACAGGATCCAAAGGCTGGGAGAAGGGGTTGAACCTGTTGACCTTCAGAGGATTTAAACCAGAAGGAGTATGTAGATTAGTTAGGCAAAAATCAGGCAGTGCTGAGGAATTGACACTGTCTGAGTTCTCAAAACTGAGTTCGTTTTATTATAGTGACTTGTAGGCCTCATCCCAGTCTGGAGCTGAAATACACATGGTTGTGGACATGGATGTGGTCTGCCACCTCTCCTTCTGACTTGGCTGTTCCCATCATGCTATGGACTTACATACAGGGGAAATAGTGTTGGGTCTGGAGTCTGAGAACCAAGGTTCAATTCCTGCCTCTGATGTCTACTTCCTCTGTGACTTGAGGAAAATCACTTCACTTCCCATGTATATTAGCTTTTTCAACCATGAAATAAGGGGGTGGGCCAAGTGGCCTTGGACATTACTTGCAGCTCTAGATCTATAATTTTCCCCAGAATCTGGTCCTGAAACTTGGTGGGATACAAATACAAAGAATGAAACTGTCCCTGTTCTCAAAGACCTTACATTAATGGAGGAGACAACAAATATGTGTGTGTGTGTATATTCAGAATAAATATAAAAAGAAAAATATAAAGTTACTAAATACAAAGTAGGTAGAGATAGAGAAGTTGGGAGAAATCAGAAAAGACTTCATATGGAGGGTTGTGCTTGAACCATATCTTAAAGGAAGAGAAGGATGCTATGAGTTGAAGAGGGAAGGTGTTCCAAATGTAAAAGGGGGATGTTCTTTTTTACTTTAGACTAATGTAATTAGGTTAATCAACTAATATAGGTTCATTGGGATGTATGGGTCTTCAGGAAAGGCCAATATCTCTGGTATGAAGGTTGCTAAGCCCTTTTCAGGGCCACTTTCCACCTTTGGTGTTATAGTAGTAAGGCAAGATTCATGACCTCCAAGAGGACCATGGACATGCCTGAATGGTTCTGAATCTTGAAGCATAAGACATTCTCTAGATAGAAGGCAGACGAAGTATAACATTTATTTAGACACGAGAGAATCCAATCCCATGACCAGTAGTTCCAATTCTGTATAGTAGCAATAATATTCCAAAACCAGTAAGCTGTTTCAACAATCTGGCTAGCAGCTTCTGTGGGGGTGTAAGATCCACCAAAAACCAGCACCCAGAAAGCTACCAACATGCTGCAAAAGCACAAGTTCTTTTGAACTGCTTTAGTAAGGAAAGCAACTTTAAGGGGTTGACAAGCTTATTTTAATTCAGCATACGAATATCATTCACTTAGTTCAGGGGAAAAAGCCAGCACCCTGAACTTTGGAGCAAATACAAACAAATTACAAACATGGACAGACAGACCTTGTCTAATTCAAATCCCAATGCATAGTTACCAGAGTTTAACAAAGTCCCAGCATCCAGATTACAAGCTGGAGGGCCGTTAGCTACAGCTGCCCGGGAGTCTCCGCATCAGCACACCAGCACAAGTGAGAGCCCTAAACAAATTACAAACATCGACAGACAGACCAAATGCAGATTCGTAGTTACCAACATCTAGGTTCAGCCCGGGAGCTCATAATGTGGGCTGGCCCAGAGTCACTTGCACCACCACTGCTGTGGGTAAGAGCTCCCAAGAAGAGAAAGCGAACCCCTGGTTTTATATCTTTTTCAGGGTTGGGGTGAGTCACATATGTGACTCATCCACATGACCTAGAATCCTCACAAAGAGGCAACGTAAACCCATGTGGTCTAAAAGCCTCTGCTGTCCCAGACATGTCACTCAAACTCATGTGTAAACTAGGCCCTCCCCTGAGGCAAGGAGGCACCAAGGACACCCAAATCTAATCAAGGAAGTAAAGGCCAAAGTCTTCAAGGGCACTTGGTTGAACTAAGTGCTAAGAGCCCATTTTGCTTACCAACACATAAGCCCACCTCAATGTAGTAACAAAGAAATTGTAACAAAGTATTATAGCAAGGAGCCAAGCCATACTGTAACTCCCCCCACCCCGCCCTGCCACCCCATGCTAAGGCCTTCCTGTAAAAAGTCACTCATACATCCTAACTCTCTGCTCAGGACTCTTTCCTGCAGCTCTGCTGACTCCAAGTTTCTTGATCTCCACAACTCTCTCTGGTTCAGCACTCTCCACTCTGCAATCTCTCAATGCTTGTTCTTCCTTTGTGTCTTCTTCCTTGATGTCTTCTTGATGCCTGCTTCTGAATTCTGCCACTGTCTGCTCTGCTGCTCCCAGTTCTGCTGCTCCCAGTTCTGGGCTCTTTTTATACAGTCCTAGCCAGCATCTATTGGCTAGAACTCAGGTCTTTGTCTGAATTCATGATTGACTAGAAATTAGAGCACATACCTCTGGCTCTGGTCTTAGCAACTCCCCTTAAGGCCCTGAGGGCTTCACACCTTTGGAAAACCAGCAAACTAGTTTGCTAACTAGCAAAAGTATGTAAGCCTAGGGCTTCACATCTAGTTATAAAAGGATGTAGGCCTGTCTCTAATCAGGCCTTCCTTTGTTGGCCCCACCTGAGGCCTATTCAATGGGCAGGAAAGATCTTTCACTTACTGATTGGCTTTACAGGTGTCCAGGAAGCTATAGCATGTGCAGCAGCCATACCCCAGCAAATTATTTTGGTAGATCAGCTCAACCAGAGTAACTGAGGGGTCTCAAACCTAACAGTGAGTTTGCGGGGTGTGTACCCCAAGTACGTGAAGATTTTCCCAGTGGTGGAATGGGTGGACGAGAACAATTTGTTACCAACAGCCTGAAGAAGGCTGAAGCAGCTGTGGAGCTATTAGAACTTGGTCAGATGTTGAAGATGCAAAGGTCATCTACTGCATCCCAAGCCATCACCAGTCATCCTGACTTTTGTCTTGCCACTGAACTTTGATGACTCTGGAAGAGAGTGAGGTTGATGATTCTGCCTCACTTAAATACAATTTATTTTCAAGTCAAAAGACATCACTCATACTATTTTACCATTTTACCTGTGGACTGTTTGTTCCTGACCTGTGGTAGAGCCTTCAGAGTTTATGTTGATCTAATCAGCCACAGTCTGACACGCTACCTTGACCCTGATGGAGTGATGTCATTTTGGTCCTCTTCAAGCACAAAGGACAAAAACCAGACTAATGTAATTAATGGAAGACCCAAAAAGAGGGATTGTCAATATGATCAGAGCTTCCATACTGGTAGGAGGCAATATAGTCTACTGCTAGTCAAGGGGAAGGAGGATATAGTACCTACTATGTGCCAGGCACTGTGCTGTTTGTTTTTTTATGAATATTATCTCATTTGCATAAACATATGCCTGAGAATGGATCCACATACAGACACAGTTACTGGAAGGAAGTAGATTGATCCAGGGGGCTAAGACTTGAACTATTTATTGGCAGACATTCAGTTGCCTAAGGGAATAAAAGAGGCCAGCCCATGAGAAGACAGTGCCACTAAAACTTGGCTGATGGTTCATGACAGTATAAGACCCCTTGCTCATCAGACATTTCTTTATGAAGACTGGAGAGGAGATGGACAAGGGAGAGGATTGAATCTGTCTGAACCAATGCTGTATTCTTTCCATGCTATGGTTAAGTTGCCTTCCAGTTGTTTATTGTTAGAGGGTCAATGAGTGCCTCATTTTGTTCCAATCCAGAACCTGAACTATCACACTGTCCCTGATTCAGTCCTGTCCTATGGAAATGAGAAGTTTATTTCAAATAAAAGATTGGTGGCCTCAACTGCAGTGGCAGGTCTAGCATGAGGAAAGAAGTGAGCTATCTTGTTTAGAGTGTCTATCATCATTAAAATGGCATTGTATCTATGGTTTGGGGCAAGCCAGTAGCAAAACCTAAGATACTGTCAACTGAAGGTTGGGTGGGTCTGGAGTCTTGCAATATATTGGGTTTGGTGGGGAGGGGAGAGTTGGAAAGCTTCACAGCAAACCTCCTGGCCCACTAGCTTCTTGGTCTAGGTACATACTACATATTTTACATGCTTAGATATATTGAATGGTGTCGTATCATTCACAGAATTCACAGGTGATTTTTTGAAAGGTTCTGGGGAAAAAACACCTCTGTTTAACTGCTGCTGGGAGGTCATGGTAGTAGAAGCACTGACCTTTGATTCCTGCCATGTGGGATATATAGACACAAATGGGGATTCAGGGACTCATCAAAGACTGACTCTCCTTGGGTGCCAAGTCGACCTCAAGGGTTGATACCTGAGCCTGAATATAGACATCTGCAGCCGATGCTGGTCAATTAACTCTAATAGCTCTGGTTAGGATTGAATAGCTGCGAAGTTTACAATCCACAGAAAGTCTTATTAGGGTGATTGACCAATCAGTTGTTCACAATAACACATGTAACTCTAGCATCAAATACCTCCCCTTCCCAGACAGTAGGGGCAGTATGGTATAGGGGGAAATGGCTCTGCAGTCAGAGGACCTGGGTTCAAATTCAGCCTCTAATATTTGCAACCTTAGGAAAGGTCACTCATCTCTGGGCCTCAGTTTCCTCAGTTAGTAGAAGGATGCACTAGATGGCCTTTGAGGTCTCTTCCAGCTGTAGATATATAAATGCAGGACATAAGCTGAGCCTTAGAGCTAGTGATGATTTTCACCAGAACAAAGGCACTCACTTCTCCCAAGTTCTGCTCTAATTCATCACCTTTGAGCTGGGTTTCCAATTAATGTCACATTTACAGACAGTTGTTTCCCAAGCCCTATTGGATTTGAAGTTATTTTATCTAGATTTGGGACTGGTATTAAATGGATTGCCAGGAAGTGGTGGGTGTGGACAGTAAGGGGATTGTGTCTCCTCTAAACAGGACTGATTCTTCAAGGGTGGCTCTGATTGCAAATAGCTCTTCCTCTCCCACCTGTTATATGGCCTCTAATTTGTGAGAAGAGCGCATGCAGGGTGGGAATATGAAGGACGGTGATGTGTCCTGGAGAGTATAACTGGCTTACCAACATTACATATGCCAGTCTCCTTGATGAATTGTTTCTGCAGATCTGGCTATATACAGATAGGAGCAGTAATGAACTGTTTTTTCAAGATATTAAATGTGTTTTCTGCCTCTGTTGAACATTAGAAAGCCTAGATGCTTCAGCAGATCCCTGAGGGGTGCCATCAAAGTAGAGAAGCCAGAGATTAATATTCAATTGATGGGGTGATGGGACCTGGACCCCTAAAAGGAAAAGACCCAGTCCCTGAATTTTCCCATACATTTTAGTAGCCCAGATCACTGGTACCTCTCACCCAAGGCATTGGCCCACCCCACCCCACCTAGATTACTTAATTAGCTTACTTGACCATCCTTCGCTCTTGGCCTACTTAATATTCCTTTCACTATTGCATCTGGCCCATCCCAGTTTGCTTACCACTTCTTAATCCCATCCAGATCTTTTCATTGTCTTTTTTGTATATAAGTATCAGTCTCACCCCTATTAAGCTACAGATTCCTTAAGAATCTCACCTGTACTATTGGCATTACAATAAATCTTGACTAGAAGAAGGTTTGAGTTTGTGAAATCATTCCAGGTGGACACCGCCCTGTACCCTGGCATTTCAAGGTTCCTAGCAACCCCAAAAACACATCATGATAATATTTCTCAAGGCTTAAAAACCACTGTAGATCTTTTGTAGCGAATGGGGTCCTCCACTGCAGTCTAGCCTTCCCCTTGCATGGACCAACGTAATATGTCCTAGGGACAAATTGTCTCTTCAAATTGGTATTTCTCAAATTTGTTGTCTAGCTAGGTGGCCAAGTATCCCAATGAATAGAGTGTTAGACTTGGAGTCAGGAAAACATAAGTTTGAATCCTGCTTCAGACATGTATTTACTATGTGTCCCTGAGCAAATCTCTAAACCTCTCTTAGTCTTCTTATCTGGAAACTGGGGACATAATAGTACCTACCTCTTGGGGTGGTTATAAGGATCAAATGAGATGATAATATGTAAAATGATTTGCAAACCTCAGTGCACTATGTATTGTTATTAGTGATCCTGGAGTGCGTACCAGAGAACTCAGGACAATTTAGCCTGTTTGGCAGGATATTAGGAGTATGTTATTGAGATATAGCACTACTACTTGGTCTAGCAAGTTTTGAAATGCCAAATTCATGAGACTCTGAAAATCTGCAATATTAATACAGGCTGTCTTGGGTTAGACTGCTGTCTTTCATCCATTACTCATTTTAGATCTAGGCTAGATTATGTATTCCCCGGTGTTCCATTTTGATGAATATCACTGCTCTTTACAACTAGTTCATAAGACTGGGTATTAATAATAAAGGGTTATGGTGCTGGATGGTAATGGTATTGAGGTAATGATAGAGCTTTGTTTCATAAGCCAGAATTTGTCTCAACCACTCACCTGCCACCTGTTCAAGACCTTATCAACTTCTCAACCACTGAAACCCACCTAGACCACACTTTACTGTTTGAAGACCATTAGAAAGTTTCTCCTAAATTAGTCTTAATGGTTATTTTCAAGCCACTTCAATCTAGTTTGGGTTCAATACCTGTTCAGTTATTCTTACAAGCCCCCACTTTTCCTCTCTGAATTCCCCAAGCCCATTAGTACTAATCATATGACATCACATCAGAGTAGTGAAAAAAAATAAAAGACAATTTAGTGAAACCATTTGATGTTGCTGCAGTGGGCAGAACCAGTGAAGTGGAGTCCAGGAATTCCTAACATGGGGTGCAAGTGATGGGGTGATGGGACCTGGACCCCTAAAAGGAAAAGACCATTTCAAAAAAGCAACCCAGTTCCTGAATTTTCCCATACATTTCTGTGGCCCAGATCACTGTTGGCTTACCCAAGGCATCTGGCCCACCCCAGCCCACCCAGATCCTTCCGCAGCCCTTTCACTTTTGATCCACCCTAGACTACTTAGTACTCCTTTCGCTATTGTACTTGGCCCATCCCAGGCTATTTACCACTCCTTAATCCCATCCAGATCTTTTTACTGTCCCTTTTTTGTACATAAATATATATATATTTGTATATTTTATATATATATGTATATATATTTGTATATTATATGCATATATATTTATATATTTTCATATATAAGTATTGGCCTCACCCCCATTCACTCCTATTGGGTTACAATAAACCTTGTCACTTGACTGAAAGGTTTCAGTGCATGAATTCATTCCAGGTGGATACTGCCCTGTACCCTGACATTTTGGGGTTCCCAGCAACCCCAAACTGTGTCACAAGGACATATTTCAAGAGGTCCATGTACTTGACTGGGAAAAAAATTACATCTTTATTTTCACTAAATTTTCACTTAGTTTTAGCATTTCCCCGAGTTATTTAAAATCACTATTCAAAGGAGTCAATTGACTTCACCAGACTGCTGTTTCTTGTCATACAAAAAGGTTAAGAACTTCTTGTTTAAAGAGGGAGGAGAAGAAGATTGAATCCTAAAGTAACAATCCTGGAGCATTACCTAACAAGCGGCCATTCACTATTTGCTGGAAGACCTCCAATGAGGCTGAATCCTGAAGCTGGCTCGTTCTACATTTGATTACCTCTAATTATTGGTCTGAAGCTTTTCCTGACATCAAGCCTAAATTTGCCCTTCTTTACAACTTTTTCTCATTTTTATAGGTAAGCTGGAGTGGCTACTCTTCCAACCACAATTAATCAGCTTCCCCTGGCTGCCTCAGGGCCTGTGCTACATCCAGACGACAACACAAGAGACTCTAAATCTATTTACATATCCTGAGGTTAAAAAGTATGGACTCTCTTTCAAGGTCATCTGCCAGTTAGGAAATTTATTAGATTATTGGTGAAAAAACAAAGATAAAGTCAACATTAGTTCAGATCTCACTCCACATGACTTTACAAACACTAAAATGCTAGAAAGAGAGCGTTCTAAAAGTCACTGACTCCCTGTGAAGTTAAATCTCTTTGAGCCTGTACCGCCTCACACTTTGTATCCTTTTAGTTTGTCGGGCGCAATAAAACACACATTTCTGATCAGAGTAGAATGTGCTGGAGCTAGTTTATTCCAAAGAAAGAGCCGATTGTTAAATTTTTGATGCGAATGTTTACACCTCAGAAAAAGGCAAAATGATACAAGTCAGGGCTTGTTTTGTTGATTGTCCGGCCTTAATAAAGTGATGAAGAAAATGTTAATAATGCAGATTAAACTTAAAAGTTTGTTGTGCAAAAAAAAATTGGGGGTAGGGAGAGATGGTTGTTAAACATTTACTAGCATATCCCTGAATCAGATTCAACCATATATGCTCATTGGAACAAACAGATAAAATATAACCAAAGACTAGATCATAAAGATTTGCTTGACACCAAACAGGTATGGGTAGCAGAAGCAGGGGAGTTTGGAGTTATCCTTCGAAGGGATTTCCTTCCGGCATCAGCAAACACAGTCAGCACTCCTATTCAACAGCGGAAGGTGGAGGCTGGCAAGCTTTTATCCTTAGCTCAGTTCTAAATACCTAAGTACATGGCAGTTCTCCAAGCACCATTCCAGGCCCAGCTCAGAGGTAAGTCATCTCCCCACAGTCCATCCCATCCCCGTTCTGGTTCTTTAACTAGGAAGCTGAGCAATAACTCCAAGTCCCAGAATGCTTAGCTATTCAGGACTACTTTTTTTAGTCTTGTGAGAATGGTGGTAAAGAATATGACCCACAAGGTACTATACACTAATAAAAACGGAAATACAGGGTGAGTAATCAGGAAAATGAAATTGAAAACAACAAACACCTCCCCCAGTCACTTCCCAAACAACCTCCAAACCTTCAGCGAAGGATATATTTGAGTCCAGTTGTCTTCTATGTCATACTCTTAACCCAGGGCTCGACCTAGAGGACCAGTTGATAGTGAGTTAACTCCTTGTCCATGAGATGATGAATAAATGCTGTGTCAAAATGGGCTGGTCAATGTCTTCCCTAGAAACCAAACCAGTGACTCCTCTGGATTCTGTAGATCTGTTTCCTAGTTCAAGAGAGACAAAGTCTCCCATGAATTGTGGAGTAGCGGGGGCATCAAAGTTGTAAGTCCAGCATTGGCTGGAACAGCAAAAACTCAGTGGGCTGCCACAGGGCTATCACAATGATGCCCAGAGGCCAGCAATTAGCGGGAAAGGGGGGAGTGTTTTGGTGACCTATTCCTTTTTCCATATGAAATTAGGGTTACTTTTGGTATATGCAGGAAATATCTGAAAGGGAGGGACTGACCATATTCTCTTCTCCATATTAGTTCCTTGCTTTGGACACAAAGGATTTTGTGATATTCAGTCACTTCACCCAGGAAGGAAAGAAACAGGTCACTTACACTGAAATTATGAAGTTGGTAATCCTGTGACCCCTTCTCAATCCTCATTCTTCTTGACCTTTCTGCAGTCTTTGACACTGTTGATCACTCTCTCCTCCTTAATACTCTCTTCCCTCCAGGTTTTTTAAGAAACCACTCTCTCCTGGTGCTCCTTCTTTCTATCTGACCACTCCTCAGTCTTTTTTGCCCGATCTACATCCAGACCAAGCCCTCTTACCATAGGTGTTCCTCAGGGTCCTGTTCTGAGCCCTCTTCTCTCTACATACTACTTCGCTTGGTGATCTCATCAGCTCCCATGGATTCAATGACTCTCTCTGCTGATGACTCTCAAATCTACCTATCCTTTCCCAACTTGTCTGCTGACCTCCAATCTCACATTGCCAACTGCTTCTAGACTTCTCAAATAGTAGACATCTTAAACTAATATCCTAAGCAGAACTCATTATCTTTCCCCCTAAACCCTCCCTGCCTCCTACCTTCCCTGTCACTGTAGAGGGCAATATCATCCTCCCCATTCCCTCAGGCTCACAACCTTGGAGTTATCCTTGACTCCTCACTGTCTTTGACTCCCTATACCCAATTTGTTGCCATAGTCTATAGATTTCATCCCTACAACATCTCTCATATATGCCTTCTTTTCTCCTCTGACACTGCCACCAACCTGATACATCACCTCATGCCTGGACTAGTGCAATAGCCTGCTGGTGAGTCTGCCTGCCTCCAGTTTCTCCTCATTCCAAAATCCATCTTTATTCAGCCGCCAAAGTGATTTTCCTAAAGTGCAGATCTGACCACGTTACTCCCCTACTCAGCAAACTCCAATGGCTCCCTATTGCTTCCAGAATCAAATGCAAAATGCTCTGTTTGGTATTCAAAGCCCTTTATAACCTCCATCCCTCCAACCTTTCCAGTCTTGTTACACCTTAGTCCTCCCCATATACCCTTTGATCCAATGACACTGGCCTCCTTTCTGTCCTGTTCTGTGCCACCTCTTAGCTCTAGGCATTTTCTTTGGCTGTCCCCAATTCCTGAAATGCCCTCCTTCTTCACCCTCCAGCTATTGACTTCCCTAAATTCTTTTAAGTCCCAACTAAAATTCTGTCTTTGAAAGGATGCCTTTCCCAACACCCCTGTATTCTAGTGCCTTCTCTTTTTATTCCTATTTATCCCATATGTAACTTGCTTTGTATCTATATGTTTGTCTCCTCCATTAGATTGTAAGCTTCTTGAAGGCAGGAACTATCTTTCGCCTTTTTATGTACACAGTGATTATCACAGGGCCTGGTATATAGTAGGCACTTAATACGTGCTTATGGGTTGATTGATTGTATCCTAACGATTTTTTTTTTATGATCAGTATAGAGATCTTAGGAGGGTTTGAGATGGGATCAGCATCCCATGGTTCCCTATTACTTCCTGGAAATGGAGGAGTTCTCTGATTCCTCTAGGCCTTGAGTTAGGTCTTTACTAGCTATTTCAATAGTACAGAAGACTTTGGCGTATCAGCTTATGGGGAGTGTCAGTTCTCCAGATGGCAAGTGGAGGGTTGCAAGTACAAAGTTACACTCTGGAATGGGTACAAATGCTGACTAAAAAGGAGCTGTCTTTGACATATGCCACAGATGTTTCGATTTTTCAGTTCCCAGGGATTCCAGGGCAATGATTGGCTAGATGGGACAGTGAGCACAGAATCAAAATGCTTTCAGGATAACTGAAATCTCTTATCTATAGTCCCAGGAACTAGAGCGTTAACAAAAAACTTCTTCAACAGAGCTGAGATAAGCATTATTGTAATTTTGGAAACAAGGAGGGATTTTCCCAGAAGTTTAGGAGTAGAAAGCAATAAGGACAGGCGTGAGATTATGTAGGTAAGTAGACAGAAAAATCACCAGCAGGAGCTGACCTCCTCACAGAGTTTTTATTTTCAAATAACTTGACCAGTGCCAAAAGCGAATGACCTTGATGCATGTTCTTTTGTAGAAAGGACAATTCAGTCTTTGCTTTAAGGAGTTACAGCATCCCCTTGATACATTTCCAGCAAGGAATGTCAATTAATTCACTAGAAGGAAGGAGAGAGTTTGCACTTTTAAAATCTCTAAATAAAACATATCTTTTCACGCATTGTGTATATTGTTTTTTTTAATTTTCTTTTTTTTATTTTTAGTTTGCAGCAAACAGTTCTACATAATTTTGAGTTCCAGATTTTCTTCCCTCCCTCCCCCCCCTCCCCAAGAAGGCATGGAGTCCCATATAACTTCCATGTATAACTTGGCATTGAATTAATTTACACACTA
>CM053622.1:440234907-440251235 GCA_028646595.1 Phalanger gymnotis
GACCATTCAAACATATACATGATTATATTTGAGATCATAAATTCGGCCTTCCTACTACAGAGGTGTTGTCAAGGATGCAGCTTTCACTGACCTTGTGGCAAGGGTTCATAACCACTTGATGTTCTCTGTGCATGTGACCTTGGGTATCTAAGCACAACCTGGCACATGACACTTCTCCAGGGATACATACAACATGAGTGGACATGGAGACATTCAGAGAAAGGCACCTAGATATACCAGACCACTGCTGCTCCATTGCAAAGAGGTCTCTGCCTTCTTCCTCCACTTCGCTTGGGCATAATTAGCTCTATAATTACAGTACAGTTTTAGTATGATCTGGGATCCTAGCCAAGAATGCTGCCTGCTTTTATCTGCTAGTTTCCTGTAATATTAGAAGGAGAGAGAGAGGCTGGTGTCCTGACCAGAGATGTTGCTCTTTTAGCCTCATGTGTCAACCATTCTGTCTCTTTTAACATGGTAACAAGGACCAAGATTGATCCTAGGACCTATGTAGGGCAGAACCTCCATGAGAGGATTAAGTGGGCATGGCTGCCATGGTTAGAGGGATGTGTAGTAGGTAAGGAGGAAGGTAGGCCAGCACACTTAGGGCTTTTACCTTTATCTTAAAAATAATTAATGAATCATTCTTCCTAATGTAAAATGTAAGACTAATGAAATTCAAATGTTTTAAAATGCAAATGGTATTAATTTATGAAGAGCTTGTAATCAAATAAGTACTTAAACAGGTATAGTTGGATTTGGGGTAAAATGTGCAAACAGAAACACAATTTACAAATTCGCTATTTGCTCTTCCTCACTTTGAAAACTGTCCAGCATTCAGAGTTTTAGTTATAACACATGTATTTATATGTGAATGTGAATTATTATTCTGTGAATGCCTAAGTAAAATTAACATATGTACAGGTATATGATTATACATTCTTAATGAGTATTTGGACATGTGAGAGTAGCACAAAAACCTAGGGGCTCTAATGTGATTTTCCATGTCTGATCATACCATACCTGCCCCCTTTCTTTCACCTCAATGGACTCCAGTGGCTCCCTATTGTGTCCAGGAACAAATGCAAGATTCTGTTTAGCATTCAAAGCCTTTCATCACTTGACTTCATCCTACCTTTCTAGTCTTCTTATGCCTTCCTCCTCAACATATAGTCTTTGATCTAGTAACACTGGTCTCCTGGCTTTTCCACAAATAAGACACTCTATCTCTTAATTCTGGGCATTCTTTTGGCTGTTGCCCATGCCTAGAATACTCTTCCTCCTCTACTCTGACCACTGACCTCCCTGGTTTCCTTTAAATCCCACTTTCTACTGGAAGACTTCCCCAACCCCTCTTAATTCTACTCTATTCCTTCTGTTAATAATATCCTACTTACCCTGTATACAGCTTGCTTTGTATATATTGGTTTACATGTTATCTCTCTCATTAGAATATAAGCCCCTTATGGACAAGGACTATCTTTTGCCTCTTTTTGTATTCTCAGTGCTTACTGCAATGCCTGGCACATAGTAGGCCTTTGGTTTTTTAATTGATTATCTGTTGATTGAAATAAAGCTGGAAAGGTAGGTTAAAGTCAAGAGGACAGTAAGTATCAGGCCGAGAAATTTGTATTTTATCCCAGAATCAATAGAGAGCCACCGATTTTTTATATTATTGATACCTTTTGTCTTTATATCACCTTCATTTCCAGATACATCCCTTCTTGTTCTCATAATAATAATGATAATCATAATAGCTAGCACTTGTATAGGACTTTAAGGTTTTCAAAGCATTCTACAAGTATCTCGTTTCTTCTACCCAGTTTTATCCTTTCACAATATGTTATCCCTTGTAATGAAGAGTGAACAAGAAAAGAAAAATAAAAGACAGTTCAGCAAAAGTGACACATTAACTGTCTGACAGTATATGGAATGTTTCATACCCAGAGTTCCCACTTCTCCAAAGAGACAGACAGACAGACAGACAGACAGACAGACAGACAGAGCTCTCACCACTCTTGTCCTGAATGGTGCGTCTGCTATAGTTCACTATATCTAGGAGGTCCATACTTCATTTTACTCATTGGTTATCTTTCCACCTTGCCACTGCCCACTGAAATTCACATTCTGCCCCCAACCCCTTTTCTAGTTCTGGAATCATAATCAAGTCAATACTGTCCTTGCTACTAGAAAAGGTATATTGATCTACTCCCCTATGGCTCCTCTTACTTTCTCTGTAGCTTTAAGACAAAAGAGCCTCTCCCTGGCTACCTGTATTTTATATGATCGTTAGAATACAAGCTCCTCGAGGATAGGAACTGTCTTCCATTTTTTATTTGTATTGCCAAAATCCAGCATAGTGCTTGGTCCATAGTAGGTGTTTTATACATTTTTCCTCATCCATTCATTCATCCAATATTGATTTTTGTTTTTCTGTTTATATAATTGTAGTCATGCATATCATGACTACAAATATTATATATATATATATGTATGTGCACATACATATATAACTTTTAGTATTTCATTTACAAGAGCCTCTTATTCTTTCTAAGCCAATTTTCCTTTTAAAGTCTTTAATCATGGGTTCATACTTACCTTTTTCTTTGAATTTTTTGAAATCTGCTTCCCTTATAGCTAGGGTACATTTCTTCATTCATTTATGAATTTATTACTCAACCATCTATTACTGGAAATTGCCCATTCCCAATGTTATACTCCTTGCTTATGATTCTAGGATGACGTGGTCAAATTCTCTCAGATTCCTATAATTTATCTTTCCCTAAACAATTCCTCTTTTTTATTCAGAATTAGGACGAAAGCTCTGAATCTCTTTTTCTACCTTTCAAGAGACAATTATCAAGAAGATAAGTCAAAATGATGCATTGGTTAATTAAGATGGGATCTTAACACTTATTCAATCAAGTGCTCTTGAAGAGTTTGGCCTTTGTTTCCTTGGTTAAATTAGGAGTCCTTGATGACCTCCTTGCCTCAAGGGAAAGCTTAGTTTACATGTGTTTGAGTTACATGTTTGTGACATCAGAGGCTTTTAGAGCATGTGAGTTTAAGTCACATTTTTGTGACGCTTTTAGGTCATGTGGGTGAGTTGCGTGTGTGACTCACCTTTGACCCTGAACAAGATATATAAACCCAGAGGTTGGCATTCTCTCTTGGGGGCTCTGAGCTGCAGGAGGAATGGCGCATGACTCTGGGCCAGCCGTTGCTATGAGCTCCCTGGCTCCTGAACTCAGATATTGGTTTCTTGGTAACTATGAATCGCATTTGGTCTGTTTATAACGTATCTTTGTAATTTGTTTGTATTTGCTCTGAAGTTCAGGGTGCTGACTTTTTCACCTGAACTAAGTGAATGGTATTTGTATGTTGGATTGAAATAAGATTGTTAACTCCTTAATGTTGCTTTCCTTAGTAAAGCAGATCAAAAGAATCTGTGCTGGCAGCATTCTTGTTGTTGGGCTTGTGTTGGTCTTTCACCCCCACAGCAGCTGATAGCTGAATTGTTGCAACAGATGATCACATTGCATTTTTTAATGGAACGAGTCTTCTAGTACATGTCTGTTTGTTTGACATCCCCATCAATACTATGTCCTATGACACCATTTTTATGCTTTCCATCATTATCATTCATCATCTCCATCTGGCTTGGTGACAGGTAGCACACCTCCACAAAAATTTAGCTTTTCTCTTCCTTCATCCCAGTTTGTCCAAACAATCATCTCCATGGGTCTATCCTCAGATTCATAGGCTGCTTTTATAAATGGATCTTCTATGCCTTTTTTATACAATGCTGTTGTGTTGCCCTTTTCTCTCAGTTCTGTGCCTTTTGAATTAAGCATACCCTTCAATTGTTGTAGTTTAGTTTGATAATAAAGCCTAGTCTCATTCAATTTCATTGTTTCTGATAAAGTCATATTCATATTCTTATGTTTAAAATCTCAAGACATTTTTATTATATTTACATCTTTCTACTTCCACACAAAGCAAAAATAATCTAAACCCAAACCCCAAACAAATGAAGCTTTTTAAAAGCACAGACAGTCAGAATAAACTTTTGTCAGGTAAAGCAGAATTGTGACGATGTCATCTTTTCACCTTCTTTTATGCCCAGTCTGCCAACTTTGCCTTGCATTCGGGATTGAAAAGAGAAATATCTCCACCTTTGGAGAAGTGCTTCTCCAGGGCATCTTGTCCTTTACATTATTTTAGTTCCCCTCTTTTGATCTTCTTTTTCCAGATTTGTAAAGCTGCAAAATTGAAATGACACGACTTCATGATATGTGTCCTTTCCCCCTCTCTCTAGGGATGGTATCTTCAGAGCATTTCTCTGCTTGCCAAGGCTTGATGGGATGAAAGAATATATACCATAAGTGATGCAACCATTCACAAGTGCATTTTTCTATTTGGTGGAGGAGCGGGGCAGAAGAACAGGATTATCTGTGACTTTTTCACTTTGCTATTCTTTTGTTTCCTATCTCCCCCAGGGCCTTTAAAATAGAGAGGCAAAGTGCACAGAGATCTATCTGGTCTTAAAGTCAGGAAGACCTGGGTTCAAATCCCGACACACAGGGTTATGTAACCCTGGACAAGTCACTTACATTAGTGCTCTGGGTAAATCTTTCAGGGAAAGAAAGGGAAGGGAATAAGCATTTATATAATGCCTGCTATGTGCCAGGCACTGTGCTAAGCACTTTACAATTATGATCTCATCTGATCCTCACAGCAACACTTAGAGGTAGGGGCTATTATTATCCTCATTTTAGAGAAACTGGGGCAAACAGAAGTTAAGTGACTTGTTCAGAGTCACACAATTAATCAGTGTCTAAGGCAGATTTTGAACTCAGGTCTTTCTGCTTCCAGACCCAGCACTTTTTCTACTATCATACCTCTAAGGCTATAAGTTACAAAATAGTTACTGATCTGTGTTGGTTGAGAGAGTTTCTTCATTGGGAGTCTCTTACACAAATAAATCATAGATCAAGTTAAAAAAAAAACTCAGAAAAAGAAAAGTCTGTGTAGAAAGGATTATAATGCAAATAGGGAGCCCTGATACCTTTTCCCTATCAATCGAGTTGCCCAAAACCACATCTTTTTTTTAAAAATTTATTTATTTTTAACATTTAAAACAAATTCTAATTTCTCTCCCTCCTTCCCACCTCTCCACCACCCATTGAAAAAGTAAGAAGTGTGACATCAATTTTATATGTGAAATTGTGAAAAATATTTCCATGTTAGCTATATTAAAACACATACACGTACACAAGAAAAAATTTTTAAAAATACACTTTGATCTGCATTGAGACTCTATCAGTTCTTTCTAGCACAACTGATCATTGTACAATTTTGCTGTTTCTCTCTCTCTCTGTACACACACACACACACACACACACACACACACACACACATATTCTCCTGGTTCTTGCATAAGTTCATATAAGTCTTGCTACGTTTTTCTGAAACCATCCTGTTCATCATTTCTTATAGCACAATAGTACTTCATCACAATCACATATCACAACTTGTTCAGCCATTCCCCAGTTGATGGGTATCCCCTCAATTTACAATTCTTTGCCACCACAAAAAGAACTGCTATAAGCTACAGATCTAGTAGTGGTATTACTGGGTCAAAGGTTATGCACAGTTTTGATAGCCCTTTGGGCATAGTTCCAAATTGCTCTCCAGAATGGTTGGGAGTTTACAACTCCACCAACAATCCATCAGTGTTCCAATTTTTCCACATCCCGTCCAACATTTGTCATTTTCCTTTTCTGTCATGTTAGCCAATCTGATAGGTATGAGATGGTACCTCGGAGTTGTTTTAATTTGCATTTTTCTAATCAACAGTGATTTAGACCATTTTTCCATATGACTAAAGATAGCTTTTATTTCTTCTTCTGAAAACTGCCTGTTCATATCCTGTGACCATTTGTCAATTGGGGGATGACTCACATTCTTATAAATTTGACTAATTTTTCTTTATAACTGAGATGAGGCATGTATCAGAGAAATTTGCTTTCCCCAGTTTCCTGCTTTCCTTCTAATCTTGGCCACATTGCAAACCACACCTTCTTGGGACTATGCTAAAACCCTGTCAGTTTCAGAGCAATATTTTGTCAAGTGCTTTTTAATCAGCCGAAGGTAAAGCTATGTGCAAACATACTTCTCCAGCTCTGTCCCATTCCTCCAACTCTCTCCTTCACCTTTATCCTTGAATTATAACCCTCTATGCTTCATGCTGAAAAATACTGGATCAGAAGTCAGGTTGCATAAACAATAAAGAATTAGATATAACAAATAATGGCAGTTCACATTTATGTAGCCCTTCGTGGTTACAAAATACTTTACATAATTATTTTATTAGATCATAAACTCCCTGAGGACAGGGACTGTCTTTTGCCCTTTTTTTGTATTTCCAGTGCTTAAGTGCCTGGCACTTAATAATAAATGTTTTTTGCTTAATAAATCTTTATTGACTGATTATCGGATTCTCCCAACCACCTATGTTATGTGTAGCACTAATGTCCTCTTCTCCCAGCAAGTCCAAGCCAGCATGGAGTTGGGACAATCAAATGAGATAATTATGTGAAGTATTTTATAGCTATGTATAACTCTATAAACGTGAACCACATTTCAAACATATAACATGCAATGCCTCATCATAGCACCAAACATATATTCGTTGCTGATTTATAAATTCTCGCCATCTGGAAAAAAGTCAAGAAGGACTCTGCACATCGAAACTTGTTGAGACATTCCTACTTCCTCAGCTAAAAATCAACTTCAGCTTCAAAGTTGAAAAGTATTGGCAAGTGGATAGCAATACCCAATTTTCTAGTCTTATTCATGTTACATATGCTTGAAATTTAGTTGCTTCATGTTTTATCCAGTATCACGTTGGAACCATGATAAACCATGAAATGGCGTTTTTTCCTCTTTTTCATAGTTCCTAACATAATTAAAAATTAATTCAAAATGTTCCAAACTCTTTGCTAATCTCTCTCCCTATATACTTCCCCTTAGAATACTGGCAATCATGTTTATAATTTTTTTTCTTGGAAAGGGTAAGTAATACTAATTAGAAATTTTTATACATTTGCAAATAATGTTAAAGGACTTCTCCAAGGTTACACAAACAGAAATAGAGCCAAGAATTAGAAAAAAGGGGTTATTGTATAAGGTTAAAATATCAGGTTTTGTCATTTCAAGGCCACTGAGCTTTTTGCCATACAACGTTATTTCCAAGGGAATGTGGGGTAGAAGGAAGGACACTTAATCAACTTTAGCATTTTCTCTTTAATAATATACCATGGAACATTCAAACAGCTATCAGCTTTAACAGCATCATGTGTTCTGTTCAT
This sequence comes from Phalanger gymnotis, assembly GCA_028646595.1. Classification (NCBI taxonomy): domain Eukaryota; kingdom Metazoa; phylum Chordata; class Mammalia; order Diprotodontia; family Phalangeridae; genus Phalanger; species Phalanger gymnotis. The sequence goes on from CM053622.1 coordinate 440,242,281, forward strand.
TCACATGTTACATGTGAATGACTTTCCTTCAAGGGAGTGGTCCTTTATAAGCAACTGATTACAACCACCTTGTCAAATGAATCCTTTACAGAGTCAGGAGGAGTAGAGAAAAACCAGCTAGAAACAAAAAATTTCAGCAGGTACTAGAATTGAAAAGAATAAGAAATTGTTAAAAATGATTTCAAGGGGGAAAAAGGACCATGCAACTGAACATTGTGTGAAGTAATAACAGTCAAACTTGATCCCAGAGAAGAGATGAGTAAGCGATTTTTAATTTTTGCAGAGGTGAGGGACTGTGATATGGAGCATTGCATCTACTGTCAGATTAAGCTGATGAGCTGGTAAGTTTTGTTGAAGTGCTTTTTACTTTTCTTTTTATTATTTGTTAAAAACAGCTAGGTGGCAAAGTAGGTAAGAGTGCTGGGCCTGGAGTCAGGAAATCTGGCCTCAATTACTTATTAGCTGTATCAAGTCATCCAACCCTGTTTGCCTCAGTTTCCTCATTTGTAAAATGAGCTGGAGAAGGAAATGGCAAATCACTAGTGTTTTTGCCAAGAAAACCCCCAAAAGAATCAGACACAACTGAAAAGATGACTAAAGAACAGCAAAACATTTGTTAAAAGGGATGGCTTGCTGAGAAGTGAAGAGAGAAGGATCTATTGAGAAATGAAGGGGACATAAAAATAGAAGATAAAAATAAAATTTCCCAAATCCAGGCTATAGCTGTATCATCATAGCAACAAAAGTGATTACAGCATTGAATGTGTATGATGAACTTGAGACAGTTTGATTTTGCAGTGGGAATCAAGGCGTTCTGTCATCAGCCAGTTAGCATATATAATGAATATTTGGAAGACTGTTATTTTAAAAATTCCTATCCTTGTTTCTAATCAATTACTTTTATAATAGGTTCAAAACAGCACCAGGAAACCTAGATTGAGTCTGTTGGGGTACCTCTGACTATTTTCTCAAAGCATATGTTTTCTTTGATTTATATAATACCAAAAAGTAGAAGATACGCCCAAGAAGAACCTAGTCAAGGTTAACACCTTGTTAGCCAGGCAAATAAATTTAAAAGATAAAGACTTCATTCTGCCTTTGATGACATCCAGCTATACAAAATGGACAACTGGGTGCTCCAGTGGACATAGTGCTGGGCCTGGAGTCAGAAAGACTCATCTTTCTAAGTTCAAATCTGACTTCTGACATTTATGAGCTCTCTGAGCTAGTCACTTAACCCCGTTTGCTATAATGTTCCTTCTAGTTCTAACTTTCCATGATTCTAAGTGGCAAGGTAATGAATGGCAAAACAGAACAGTGAATTAGCTAGCAGAGTTTGAAAAGTTCTGCAGACATGGTACAAATAGGTCAGGGACTTATTCGGAGGTTCGGTTTTCTGTCATGCTCAGGAAATATTGCGTGGTGCATAATTTGCAAACAAATCTAAAATTGGCTATACACTGTGCACATAATAACCCTCATAAAAGAGAACCTCATGAGTTTCCTCATATTCAGGGTTTTAATTCCATTAACATTTGCTCTGAGGTTTGCATAATGCTTGCTTATTTATTTGATTAGAATTCATGCAAAAGGTATAGAACAGAGTAATTACCCTCTAGGGGTAGCCTTGGGTGACTGGCAATATTTTTCTTACACCTGCTTGCATAAATTTAAATCTCCATGTTCATAGTGCCTCAGGGACAGCCTTCATAGTGCTAGCCTGTGACAGTAATTAGAGGATCAGTGCTAATGTTTAATGTATGCCACCCTCATCAAAACATCTTTCTTGCTTTCATTCTTTCCACTGGCAGTGGCCCTATTCTTATGAATGGAACACAGAAAATTGATTGTCATAAATCCATCTGTAAGATGCAATTTAAAAATGATCAAATGATAATAAATAACACAGAAATAGGGAATCATCAACTTGTAACAAATAAAAACCACTGCTTGGCACAGGAGACCTGGGAGATTCTGCCATCTTTTCTCTAAGGGGCCCTTCTGCTTGGACTCCTGAACGTGTTTGGGTTTAGTACTGGAGGGAGGCTGACCACCTAGAACAAGGGTCTGGCTTCTCTTCCTCTCACCTGTTGGCTCATTACACTCTTACTGTGGTGCCAAGGAGAAAATTACTTATAGCTGGGTTTAGGCTCATGTCTAGTATCTCCTTAGAGTAGGGAATAGAAAGCTACTCAATGTACGATGTGTATCAGATATGGGACAGGCATTTATTTCCTTCACATAAAAGAAATAAAAAAAACAAAAGGCTTTCACCAGCACACATTAACACAAAGAGTTAAAACAAGACTTTGTAACTTATAATTACTCTGTGCACATTGACAGAAACTTAAACAACCACCAGTAATAACTACTGGTATACTCTACTGGGAGGACAAAAATACCAAAGCATGAAACAGTGGGACCATTGAATCTGCATCGCTAAATTTCTCCTTTATTTCCAAATAGCTTCCTCTCAGTTCAATTTTTCTGGCAAGCCAGCTAGGGGGTTGAACTCCTTTCTCTGTTGGTCATATTTTTTTTAAATCAGGAACTCCCACTGAAGCCAATTCGCGCTGACCAAAGGACTCATGATTTCACTCAACAAGCATTTATTATTTCCTCTAAGATATCCATCTCAGGATTGCTATTTGGTCACATGTATACAGGAAAGGAGAGAAAAGCAGAAGGGCCTATGCTTGGCCCTTCTAGTCAAATGCCTTCTCTAGGTGCACATGGTTATAATTCACTGTTTCTCCCTGGGTGAGGGAAAGGTACCAGTCATCTCCCTCTAGGAATAGACTCAAACAGACCTGACATAAAAGGCAGATCAGAAGAGAAGAAAAAGACAACTATGTCACACTCTCTTTAGAAGATTTACTGAATCATTCGCTCTTCCTGCTCAAAAGTCAAGAAATGGGATTCTTTTATCCTCAGCCCAAATCCTTCAGTTTCTACTGGGCCCCAAGGGCCATTACAAGCTCAAAACTATCTCATCCCTGGATGGTGAAAAAAGTCAGATACAGCTCTCTCTGGAGATAAAGGCATGACTGAAATCTATATCATACCTTCCTCATTACCTGTCCTTTGAGAAGCTTCCAGATCATCCCAGATGTGGTATACAGGCAGGAGGAAGACATAACTATAAGAAGGGTTTCTACTATCAGCTTCTGATCTTACCTCTGGGGTGCCCTAAAAACACTCAGGCTCCCAAGATACTTAATATAAGGCGGGCTTTATCTTACTGTGCAGAGAAGGGCAAACAAAAATTACTGTTACCAGAGCCTAGTCAATGTCAGAACAAAGACCTTATCTATCAGTATCAATAATAGCATTTACACTTTGCAGCCAAAGGTGGAAAAGCTCTACATAGTCAGTTAAAACAAGCCCTGGAGTTGACTGTGGCTCAGACCATGTGCTTCTTATTGCAAAATTCGGGCTTAAATTGAAGAAAGTAAGGCAAACTGTCAGACCGTAAAAATATGACCTAAATAACATCCTTTATGAATATGAAGTGGAAGCAATAAGTAGATTTAAGGGATTAGATCTGGTAGATAGAGTGCTTGAAGAACTATGGACATAGGTTTGCAATATTATATGGGAGGCAGCCACAAAAAAACATTGCAAAGAAAAAGAAGTGCGAGAAAGCAAAATGGCTGCCTGATGAGGCTTTACAAAGAGCCGAGGAAAGAAGGAAAGCAAAAGGGAAAGGAGAAAGGGAAAGCTATACCCAACTGAATCAGAATTCCAGAGAATAGCAAGGAAAGACAAAAAAGTTTTCTTAAATGAGCAATGCAAAGGAATAGAAGAAAACAATAAAGTCAGAAAAACAATATCTCTTCAAGGAAATTAGAGATATCAAGGGAATGTTTTGTGCAAAAATGGGCATGAAAAAGGGAAAAATGTTAAGAACTTAAGCAGAAGAGAATAAGAAGAGGTGGCAAGAATACACAAAAGAACTACAAAGAAAGATCTTAAGAACTCTAATAACCACAATGATGTGGTTACGGATCTAAAGCCAGGCATCCTGAAGAATGAAGGCAAGTGCACCTTAGGAAGCATTGCTAACAATAAGGCTAGTGGAAATGATGGAATTACAGCTGAGCTATTTAAAATCTTAAAAGATAATGCTATTAAAGTGCTGTACTCAATATGCCAGCAAATTTGGAAAACTCAACAGTGGCCACTGGACTAGAAAAGATCAGTTTATGTCTCAATCCTAAAGAAGGACAGTGCCAAGGAATGTTCAAATTACTGAACAATAATGCTCATTTCACATGCCAGCAAGGTTATGCTTGAGATTCTGCAAGCCTGACTTCAGCAATAGGTGAACTGGGAAATACCAGAAGAGCAGGCTGGTATTCAAAGAGGAAGAGGAACTAGAAACCAAATTGCCAACATTTGCTGGATTGTGAGAAAGCAAGGGAGTTCCAAAAAAAAACCCATCTAGTTCTGCTTCATTGACTACACCAAAGCCTGTGACTGTGTGGATCACAACAAAATGTGGCAAATCCTCAATGAGATGGGAATACCAGATCATCTTACTAGTCTCTTGAGGAACCTGTATATAGGCCAAGATAGAATTGGACATGGAACAGCTGATTGGTTTAAGATCTGAAAAGGAGTATGACAAGGCTGTACATTGTCGCCTTATTTTTTTAATTTATATGCAGAGTATATCATATGAAATGCTGGGCTAAATGAATCAAGAGCTGGAACTAAGGTTGCCGAGAACAATATCAACAATCTCAGATATGTATATGATATATATGTATCATATATATGTATATGATATAATATATATCAGATATAGTGACAAAAAGTGAAAGGAATAAGAAGCCTCTTGATGTGGGTAAAAGGGAAGAGTGTAAAACCTGGCATGAAGCTTAACATAAAAACAACAACTAAGATCTTGGCAACTGGTCCTGTCACTTCCTGGCAAATAGAGGGAGAAGAAATGGAAGCAGCGTCAGACTATATTCTTGGGCACAAAGATCACTGCAGACAGCAATTGCAGTGATGAAATTAAAAAGATACTTACTCTTTGGAAGTAAGCTGTGGCAAGATATCACCTTGCCAACAACAACAATCACAAAGGTCTGTGTAGTCAAAGCTATGGTTTTTCCAGAAGCAATATATGGCTCTGAGAGTTGTATTATAAGGAAAGCTGAGCATGTCATAATCAACTCTTTTGAATTATGGTACTGAGGAAGGCTTTTGAGACTCCTTTGGACAGCAAAGAGATCAAATCAGTCAATCCTTAAATTAATTCGGGCTATTCACTGGAAAGTCAAATGCTGAAACTGAAACTGAAATACTTTGGCCACATAATGAGAAGATGGGTCTCATTGGAAAAGACCCTGATGTTGGGAAAGATTAAAGCCAAAAGGAAAAGGGGTCATTGAGGATGAGATGGATAGTGCCATGGAAACAATGAACATGAGCCTGGACAGATTTTGAGAGATAGTAGAGGATAAGGGGACCTGGTACGCTACGGGGCATGGGGTCAAAAAGAGTCAGGCATAACTGAAAAACAGCAACCAAGGGGAAATATTATTAAAGGCAAAACTTAGACTCTATTCTTAAGTCTTGTTAACAGGTTCCTCCTAGGTACGTGTACTATATAGAGTATTCTTTCTGTGTTATAATTTCTTAATATTATATAAACAAATAATTATTTTCTTTAAGAAACCAAACAGAGCTGCACCAATGGATTCATTCAGCTCTTCTGGTGATGATTGGACCATCAGGAATTGAATGACAAAAATCAGGATTAATCACCCTAATAACAGCTACCTAGCATTTCTTTTAGCCTTTGAGGTCTGCAAAGCACTTCACATATATTATTTCATTTGATCGTCTGCCTTTTATGGATGAGAAAGCCAAAGCTGAAAGATGTTAGGTTTCTCGCCCAAGTTTACACAACTAGTCAGTGTCTGCAGCAGGACTACTCAGGCCTTCCTGACTCCATAGCCAGCATTCTATCCATTGTACCACCTAGCTAAATCTCAACAGGCAATAAATATTAACTATATCTAATAAGATAAAGTTTAGTGTTGACTGAGGTCCTGCACTTAAATTTTAAAAAAATCTCTTGCAGGAATACAAGATAAGGAGACATTCACCAAGATGGCTGGAGGAGCTTGTGTCTATGCTTAGGTCTTCTTCAGAATTAAAAAAAAAAGACAAGAAATGTACCAAATAATTTAAAAAAATAGCAACAACTAATAGAAAAGAAAGGGGAAAGAAAACTAGTGGCATTTTATTTAAAGAGCAAGACAGTTACTATATTAGTTGGGACTTAAGGTGCAACAATTGCTCCTCTTTCTCCTCAGCTCTGTTGCCACTGCTTTTCAGATCACAGGTGGTGGGGCAGGGGTTTGTGGGAATCATGGGAATTGTGAGGGGTATATGGAGCATCAGTGGGTAGTGGGGCTGGTGATGAATTGTAAACCTGTCTACATTTGACAAGCAACATAAACTTCCTAGCGATCAAAAGGATGAGTTATAATGCCATCCATTTTGCTGCTGTGCCCTCCTAATCACCAAGCATTGCCATCAGCACTGAAGCTAAAACCTCCTAAATGTGTTGTCTCCCCTATTAGAAGGTGTCCTCATTGAGAGAAGAATTTTTAAAAATTTCTATTTGTGTTCTGTGTTTAGCACATATAACATTCAGTACATGCTTTTTCATTCATTCACGTAAATAAAATAATAATAATATAACATTTCTTCCATTACCTTGAGTTTTCTCCTGCATAGATATATACACATTCATTGGGCAGAATGAACCCTAGTAGGAAATATTTGGAGCATCCACACATGAGGAACATGTGGCTAGGTACCAGTGACACACAAAGAACATGTGTGATAAGAGCACATATACATGAAAGGGCAAATTAGTCCTTCAATACTTCAAAATTTCTAGAATCTTTTCCTGATGATCAAATGCTGCCGTCTACTGGACATGCTGCCTCTCAGGTGTTGCTCTCTGTTGCTTCCCATGGTTCTCACCACAAGCCTCAGTTTCTTCATCTGTAAAATGAAAGGGGTCAGACTAGATGGTGCAATGGCTAGAGAACTAAGCTTGGAATCAGGAAGACTTCATGAGTTCAAATACAGCCCCAGACACTGAGCTATGTGACCCTGGGCAAGTCACTTAATCATATTTGCCTCAGTTCTGTAAAACGAACTGGAAAAGGAAACGGCAAACCAATCCATTCTCTTTGCGGGGGAAAAACACCAAATGGGGTCCCAAAGGGTTGGACACAACTGAAATGATTCAACAGCAACAACAAGAGACTAGATGATGTCTATAGTTCATTTCAACCTTAAATATATGATCTTATTCTCACCCCTGATGTATTTCTGACCCCTCTACAAATGCAGTGACCAATCTTGAATCTAGATGACCTAAGATAAAACATTCTTCTTTTATTTTAGAGGGAGACTAGGTTTTCATTTTGGTGGTGATGTGGAATGAGGCATGGGCTTTGAGACATGTCAATAAGCTAGTTTGATTTGATTAACTATTTTTTTTTTAACAAGAAAAAGGTTCTTTTGGGGAGGGTGGTATTGGAAAATGGTTACACTGGTAAAAAACCAGTAAAATTATTTTTCAATACACAAAAAGTGCTTTAAAATGTTGAGAGAATACCAGGCACACCTTCCAGAAGAAAATTAATACTGCAATACCTATGATTAGAAACTCTAAAGGAGACCAGAATAGCAACAGGAATCCTCAGAGTTATTGGAAAGACTAATCAAAGAATTGAAAGAAGAGATATCTTACCTCTCAGTGAAGAGAAGCTGAGAAAACAACATAATAGTGCACACTCTGAAAAAGAAAATGGAGGAGACGGAACTAAAAAAACTGCAATAAATCATTATCAAATAAAGTCAAAATACAGCAAAATTCAAGACTACATGCAATCTCTATAAATAACAATCCAGAAGACCTGAGTTCAAATCTAGCCTCAGATACCTACTAGCAGTGTGACCCTGGGTAAGTAATTTCCTCCTGTTTGCCTCAGTTTCCTCATCCGTAAAATGAACTGGAGAAGGAAATTGCAAACCACTCAAATATCTTTGCCAAGAAAACCCCAAAAGGGCTTATAAAGAGTTGGACATGCCGAAAATGACTAAACATTTTTATGGTGCTTTAAAGTATGCTTTATACTTTTTGTACATATATGATCTCGTTTGATCCAGAATACTGTGAGGTAGGTACTATTAATATCCTCACTTTATGGGTGAGGAAACTGAAGCTAAGAGAAGTTAAATGACTTGATTAGGGTCACACAGTCACTGTCTGGTTCATGATTCAAAAAGGTCTCTCTGACTCTTAAGTCCAAAACTGTAGCTACTGTACCACCTAGCTGTCTCACATGTTACCAAAGGTCAGAACAATCCCAAACCCCAAGCGTCTTCCTGGACAGGTTCACAGAGTCCTTTACCTTCTGCTCCTTAGCTGACGCTTAAGGACAAGGCCAAGGACTAAAGTTTACTCACTAAACCTATGATTTCATTAGCATAGGAAATGCCCAGATGAGATAATTCACTCTACCAATGGAAGTCAGCCCCTTCTTTGCAACCTATAGTGGTAGAGAGTAGTCTAACTCAGAGATTAAAGGTCACAGCCAGTATCTGAGAGGTAGAATTTGAACTCACAGCTAACACTGTAGTCATTGTTCTACCTAGATACTTACAAACAAAAATAAATGACCCTGGATTTAGCTTGAAGGATAGTTATGAGTCTCTCAGAAAAAACACACTAAAATAAAAGCTAAAATACCATATTTCAGTAAATCACAAAAGCAAATTGCTCAGAAACATTGGAAAAGGAAAGCAAAGGGACTGGATTGTTACGAGCAAAGCAAACTGCAGATAGTTCTGATGTCCTTCTTTTCAAAAAGAAATAATGAAATTTTAGGGAAGGAAATATAACCTAACAATGAT
>CM053622.1:440251735-440262741 GCA_028646595.1 Phalanger gymnotis
ATCGGTGGATTCTTTCAATTTCTATTTTACCCTCTCACTCTAGAATATCAGGGCAGTTCTCCTTGATAATTTCTTGAAAGATGATATCTAGGCTCTTTTTTTTGATCATGGCTTTCAAGTAGTCCAATAATTTTAAAATTATCTCCCCTGGATCTATTTTTCAGGTAGTGGTTTTTCCAATGAGATATTTCACATTGTCTTCCACTTTTTCATTACTTTAGTTTTTGGAGGAACCTGGGGGGGAGCTCACGCAAGTCCCTGCTTTCCAGCTGCCATCTTGGCTCTACCCCCCTATCTCTTTAAAGTTAGGCTTCTTAAGCAAGGGTGTATAAACTTTTTTTTTTTAAATCTTTCATTAGCTGTATTTCAATATAAATGGCTTCCTTTGTAATCTTATGTATTCTATTTTATACATTTAAAAACTCATCCTGAAAAGAGTTCTCTAAGCTACCCTAGAATTTAGTGGGTCTACGACACTCAAAAAGGTTACAAAACCTGCTGTAAAGTAACCCTTGCATAGGCATACAAAAAGTTTTTTAGTTTTTACTATGTGCAGAGCACTTAGCTAAGTTCTGTGGATACCAATACAAGCAAAAAGAAAGACAATTCTTCCCTTAATGAAGTTATATTTTAATGGTGGAAACAACACACAAAAGGAATCTGAAAAGGGAAAGAGCAGAAATGTATTAAGGTAGGGGTCAAGGGTTGAAGTCCAAAAAGTAAGAAGCACAGCAGGGAGGGGAATGAAGGTTAGCTTCCACGGTTAACTTCCAAATGGAGAAACCAGGAAGAACATACAAAGGTGGGAAGTGAGCTTAGCATGATGGAGGGATTTTCCAGGTGAAAAGATCTCAGATAGTGAGAGAAGTTCTAGAGTGAGACACGGTATTGAAGTCTTGGTAGTGATTGGTATAATGTTGAATAAGAAAATTATTTTATGTAATATTTTCATTTTTAATATATCAGCATGGCCTCTCATCATGAGTATTTACCATCAGTACAATTATTTAGGTCTATTTTTATTCCTACGAAGAGTATTTTGTTAAGTAAATGTTGCAAAATTATAAAGAAAATGAAAGACCAGGGAGAAGAGATAGGAGAAGGCACTGCTAGCCTACTTCTCTGCAGATGTGGGTGATCTATAAGCGTAAATTGCACATATTTTCGGACTTTTCCAATGTATAGATCAGCTATGCTGATTGCCTCTTATTTTTATTTATTTGTATGGTGATGTTAAGAAAATATGTCCAAAAAACCCTGTTTTCTCTAAAAAAAATATTTTGTTGTATTCATATGATTTCTGTGTCTGCTTTGGTAGGTGGACTCCCAAATATTTCATGCATTCTTTAGTCACTTTGAATGGAGTATCTCATTCTATTATTTCTTATTGAATTTTATTAGCAATATATTGAAGAGGATAATTTATCCAAGTTTATTTCATATCCTGCTACTTTGAATTTTTAACATTAATTTAGTTGAATATCTAGAACTCTCTAAGTAAATTATCTTAAAAGTGATCATTTTATTTCCTCTTTGACTATCTGTATTCCCTCAGTTTAATTTTCTTGCCATATTCCTATAGCTCTCATTTCTAAAACTGTATCAAATAATAGTGGTGATGACATCCTTATTTTTCCTTTGACCCTAGGCAAGTCATTTAACCTCTGTTTGTCTCAGTTTCCTCAGTATGGAATGGAGGTGTATAGCACTGATCTCCCAGTGTTGTTGAATCAACTATGACCACATTGGTAAAATGCTTTGCAAACCTCAAAGCTCCCTGTAAAAGCTATTACTATTGCCATTAGCAATCTTATTAGAAATGCCTGTACTGTATCTACATTAGAGATAAGTTTTTATTTAGATAGATATTATTTACCCTATTAAAGAACAGCTAATTTAGTCTTTTGATTTTAAATGTTTTTGTGTAAAGTGGTCTTGTATCATGTCAAAAGCCTTTTTTGTAACTGTTGATATAATCATGGGATTTATACCATTTTTGTAACTAATATGGTTTATTATGTTTATAGTTTTCCTAATATTGAACTCATAATGTATTCCTGGTATAAACAAAACGTGGTCATAGTATATAATTTTAAAAAATCTTCTTGTAGACTTTATACTTATTTTATTCAATATTTGTGCATTGGTACTCATTAGGCTATACTAGTCTATGGTTTTCTTTCTCTATTTTATTTCTCCCCAGTGTAGCCGTCAGGTACATGTTACTTTCACAGGAGTACATAGGATCCCTTCTATTATAGGTTAGAGTTCCCTGCTCCCATGTAAATTAGGCTTGCCCTTTTTCACAAAAGCCAAGGAAGCTGTTTCCTAGACTAGTTTGGCCTACAGTAAGACTAAGGATATTTAGCTATTGATGTAGCTTCCTCATGGCCCCAGGTCACATAAACACGTCTTGTTCACTTAAGTGCATAAAAATGCTCATCCACGTTTTGTTGAGGCCATTCAGATTTGGTGGATGTCCCAAGGTGAGTCGTCACACCCTACCTTACAGACCAGAAAGGGTTCCATCAATTGGAAATAAACTCTATATCCTTGTCATCCATTCTATGGTATGGCTAAGTAAACTTCCTTTTATTGACTGTGACCTATAGGTGTCTCATTTCATTTCAATATCAGACCCCAACAACTATGCTGAGTCAGGTTCAACCACTATACCTTCTTTTCCTGCTTTTGCAAATAAATTATGTAATATTGGATTTAGATATTTTTGAATGTTTGATAGAATTAATTTCTAAGTCCATCTAGTCCTAGAGATTTTTTCTTTAGGAATTTCTGACTTGTTCAATTTCTTTTTCTGAGAGTAGGGTACTTAAATTCTCTATTTTTTTGTTATGTTAAATTTTGATTTATCAGCTTTCATGGTATATAATTGGATAAGATAGTTTCTAATAATTTCTCTTATTCCCTCCTTCTTGTGAATTCTCCTTTTTCATTTCTGACATTTTCAATTTCGTTTTCCCATTTCTTTTTTTTAAATTAGATTAGCTAGCAGTTTATCTACTTCATAACCCCCTCCCCCCATCAGCATATTAGCTTTTTTTGGCTGCCACATCACACTGTTAATACTGAGCTTGCAGTCCAATTACCACCCTGCCCTGAAACTTTTTCTGATCAACTGTTGACTTTCCATGCCTTCCCTATTTGTGAAATTGATTTTTTCTGCCCAAATGCAAGACTGTATATTTCTTTATTGAACTTCATCTTAAAAATTCAGCCCAAGTGTTTGGGCCTATGGAATTTATTTTGGATCCTGACTACTATCTATTCCGTAGGGTAGCCTTTCTATCTTTGTTTCATCTGCAAATTTGCTGAGCACACCTATTCAAGTTCTTGATAAAAATGTTAAACAACACAGGGCCAAGCACAGAACCCTGAGGTATTCTACTAAAGACCTATTAATCCATTAACAACTACTTTTTGAGTCCAGCCATTTAACCTGTCCTGAAATCAGCAGACTGTATAATTATCTAATATAGATCTCTTCTTTCTCTCCCCAAGAATAGTATGAAAAACTTTATTTGTAAAGTGCTCTTCAAACTTTAACATAAATGTCAAGTATTATTATCAATATATCCAGATAAATTAAGAATTGTTAGTCTCCATTCATCTTTGAATTTGAACTTATAAGATTATATATGGTCCCCCTAAATCCACATTAGTATAAATGTGTGTATCCTATAATCTATGCAGCTTTTTATGTGAGCTCCTTGTAATGTTAATGGGATTTGAAGATTTCCCCCCCTCCCCCATTAAAAGGCTTCACATGGAGCCCAATGGGGGAGGGCCTTGCCTTATAGGGAAGCTTGCTTGTAGGAAGGCTAACACCTTTTGCTCATTTCTAATTAGGCACTGAGTCATGATGGCTGTGATGCCCTTTGGCTCTGAGAAGGGTATGTATACTCTGAGGTGAGGTTTTGCTTTGGGGGCTCACTCATTGGAAGAATGTTGGTGTGATTTAGCCAGATGAGAGTTGGTGCTTCTCTCTCTGGTAACTATGTATGTATTGCTTTGGTCAGACAGAAGCCCTGTCTGTTGATCTGTGCTATTTTCTGTTTGTATTTTCTCTACTTGTTTCTACCCTCAGAGTGCTGACCTTTTCCCTGAACTAAGTAGATGATATATGTGTTTGATTAAAGTAAGACTGCTGAACCCTTTAAAAGCTATTCTTCCTTTAAAAGCAGATCAAAGAACCTGTGCTAGCAGGCCATCCTGGATTTGCTAAGGTGCTTGCTATTACATTCCTTTCTTATAGGGGAAAACAGCCAATGGTACTTCTGCCTAGAAGGGCAAGCCTGCCTATAATGTAGAGCAGCTGTTGTGGCCCATGGACTCCTGAGAGTCCCTGAGACCCTTTCAGGGGATCCTCAGGGTCAAAAATATTTTTATAATATTAAAACAATATTTGCCTATTAAAATATGCCTTCCATTTCCAACTACATATCTGTGTGAGGCTGGATTTTCTTCATACACATAAAAATAATATATTCCAACTGATTGAATGCAGAAGCAGAAAGGAGAATTGAGTTGACTTCTATTAAGGCAGACATTAGATTTGCAAAAAAAAAAAAAAAAGGAAAACAATGCCACCCTTTGGATTAATTTTTTGTTCTGAAAAATGTATTTTTCATAAACATTGGTTATTTATATTAACGAGCAATGGATTTGTTATTTTAAAATCAATCCATCAACAAATTATCAATTTTACTTGATAAATTTTAATTTCTAATACGGTAAATATAACCCATGTAAACAAGTTTTTTGAGATCCTCAATAATTTTTAAGAGCATACATAAAGGGGTTCTGAGACCAAATAGTTTGAAAACTATTGATCTAGAGGTCAGATAAATCCTCTTCATATTTTCCCTGAATATATGACTGCAGATATCTCTTTTGCTCATTATACAAATCAGTATAAGGTCTGGTAATGGGAAGTTATTCTGTGGGAGAACTTACAAAGTGGCAACTGAACTCCCTCTTTGTTAGATGTCTAGCAAGTAAACAAAACGTATGGGGGCCCCTGACTCTCTTAGGTGTTGCTAGTTCTGGGGGAGGGTCCTGAGGTGATCCTGACCTTAGCTGAGTTGGTCCTAACTCCAGGAAACTACACTGATATGAGTTCCATTCATTATGAGAAGTGTACCATTGTAACCATGGCAATTCAGACACTACCCCAGCCACTGTTGTTATCAGTTACTCCCAGAATGATTTGTCTACCACTGCCATCTGCTTGCCACATGAGAGGAATGTTTTTTTTTTAGTACATTAGCCTTCCCTCCAAAGGTCTTCCTATTTTAATCACCACATATTCTCATGGTGTCTTACCTGAGGAGGGCCACTCCCCAGTTTCTCACAATTCTAGGCAATCTATTTCTAGTATGTCCCAGAAATATAGCTTATTATGGTGAGGAGGGATGGGAGAGGGATGGTGGACAGTTGTGTGGTTCTTCATGATGTATTAAGCCGGATAGTTTGGCTTCTCACACCTAAACAAAGCCAATGACTTTCTCAATACTCCTGCCATTGGAACAACTGGGCTCCTTTATTTGTCTTAAACTCCAATGGGTTTCCTCAGAAGCTATTTAGTCCAACTTTAATTGTTTTTCTTCCCATTTGCTTGTTTATTGGGCAAACCTGTAACCCTTCTTTAATGTTTCTCTATCACCAGGCTGTATAGTGAGATAAATAAGTTCTGATAAGACCTATATTTTCAATGTATTGGCCATAAGATGATCATTCAACCTTCTCTTGACAATCCCAATTAATACTAACTCTTCCCAGTATAGCTAGAGCAAAGTTTCTGGAATAATTTATTTGTTCAATTAATAGCCTATTCTGTTTTAATCCCAACATTAAGGTCATAGCATTACTCTTTCTGTACTCACATTCAGATTTCTAAAAAATTACTTGATGAACTGTGGCTAGTTCATTAATAATGAGCTTTCCTCTATTAGTTGTATTGTCCAATCAAACAGGGATCCCTCTCTGCCAATGACAAATATCACTTGTGTTTGACTGATAGCGAAGATTCAAAGCGACATCTTACAGGAAAACTGACCACGGCCAAAGAAAGTCAATATGTTCCACTGCTGTTTCTGGAAAATGGACCATAGCATTGTAGTGGGTTTTGGCAGAAGAACTATTCCTATGGGAGAGGTAGTCACAGCCACCTATAAGGACTGTATGTCCCTTTATGGACAATTCCTGTCTGAGGTTCTTGCAAGGGCTCATCACTTTTCCCCACCTTAATTACCTCTTCCAGGGCAAATGGGAGATGGGTAAATAACTACCTTTATGCAGGTGTAACTAACATGGTCAACAGAGATGTTCACGGCAAGGCTTTCCTAGTAATGAAGAATGGAGCTCAGTTGTGAAAAATCACATACATGGCTCTGACCCAGAATCTATAGGTTGTATTGGTACTTCTCAGGTTCCCTTTTGCTATATGTTCTGTGTCTTAGCTTCTGAATAGGACAGGAAACCACTATGGCTATGATATCTGTATACTTCTTGGAGCCTTACCTGCTATCTGCTTCTCCATTCTCTTTAACTTGCAAATGTGGGTTATGCTGGGTGTACTAGCTCCCCAATAAAGGAACTGCAAAGCTGACTTAAATGCCTATTGTGTCCTGGTAGAATCCGTGATGTTGTTTCTTATGTCCAGAAATATTTGAGCTTCTGCATCCCATGCACTCGTAGTAGTAACAAAACATGCATGGTAACCATACCAATAAAAAAAAAAAAGCTTTCCAACCACTACTCTCCTTCTTCTTAAAAAAAAATAGTGCATTAACAGTGATATACTAGGAAAAAAAATGATCCCGATTCTTCATTATAGGAGGTGACTGTGATATGTCCAGGGTATGTAGCTGGTGAAGATCGTTTTATGAAAGGCTAGTGCAGAGTGTATATAGTCATACATTCCACTCAAAAGTAGGATGGGCCATTTCTTTTCCATCCAATTAATAAAAATAATTAGAAGTGATGAAACTCAATTTCAGTGGAGTTGTGAAGAAACATTTAAATTCACTCTTTGTTAGTGGAATTTTAAGCTTGTAGAAATCTTTTGGACACGAATGTGTTTGTACACAATAAAAGTTACAAAAATTCCTTTTATTTTTTACAAAGTTTACAAGTTACAAAAGTTCGTTTTGACCTAATAATTCTATTATTGGGACTCTACCCTGAAAGTGTTATCAAAAACAAAGAAAAATATTTTCTTTGGCAGCATTATTCATAGGTGGAAAAAACTGGAAGCAAGCTAAATCTCCCCAAATAGTGGAATCATCGTACATTATGTAATGGAATACTATAATGTAATTAAGACTGACAAGCATGAAAGATTGCAAAGAAGTCTAGAAAAGATTTAAATAAACATCTCAACGTGTGGCCACTATGTGATTTACACTGTGTCACTACTGTATTGCCTTGTTCTTAGATGTGAGGAATATTCAAGGAGTCCAAAATTAAGCAGGTGATCAGACATGTACACAAGTACATTTAAGACAAATTAGAACATAATTATAACTAATATAAGGCTTCAGAGTTGTGCTTTACATCATCTCATGTCATCCTCAGAACAACCCTATGAGGTAAGTACTGCAATTATTATTAGCTGTATTTTTTACATGAAGAAATTGAGGCTTTGAGAAATTAAGCCTTACCCATTATCACATAGCTAGTAAATATTTAAGTTGAAGATTGAACCCAGGTTTTCTGATTTCAAGTCTAGCTTTTTATCTATTACATTCGATTCAGCGTTCTAGCCATTACTTCTGGGTTCTAGTTGATCTGGGGCAAGGAATCACTATGGTGGGGGGTGGTGATAATGGTTAGGTGAGGATAGGGACTGGACCTGAGATTTTTATGGTGTATGGAGCTCCTACTGAGGAACTTTCTCTACCAATGCAGGATGGCACCTTCTCTACAATTTATAGCCTTGAGAGGCTGATGGACTTGCTCAGGATCACACAGGCACTCTGTGATGGAGCTACAATTTAACCTGAGATCTCGCTAGTTCTTTAACCACTTTACCATGCTGCGTCTGGCTAGGTAAATGGAAAATGAAAATAGCTCACATTTATATAGTCTTTTTAAGTGTGCAAAGTGCCTTACATACATCATCTCGACTGAGCCTTACGACAACCCTGTGAGGCAGGTTATTATCATTATGATGATGATTTCAATAAGCAGATACAGGAGTAAGTAGAAAGAGGAGGGAGTCAGCGATTCCTGGGGTTGAGTCTGAGCAGTGTAGGCAAAGGTGTTCGGCAGGAAAAGAGCTGTGTTGGAGCATCGCTATGTTCCAATTTAGCTAGGGTGGAAAAGTAGTACTGTATAAGATTATAATCACACTCTAGAGGGCTTTGACTGCCGGATTAAGGAGTTTTGAGTTTATGTAGTGGCTCGAATAAAAGTGGGAAAGCAGTGAGTGATGTGATCAGACCTCTACAGTGTTTAGATTAGTCTCAGCGACAGAAGGAACCTCAGAGGCCATTTAGTCCAATCCTCAGCTGACCAAATATCCCCTCTATAACATCCTAGACGAGAGGTCATCCAGTCCTCCTTGAATGGGAGAACCCATCACTTCCCAAGGCAGCCCATTCCACTTCTGAACAGTCCTAATCGTTAAGAACTTTTCCCTTAAATCTACTCTAAATCTGCCTCTCAGCAATTTCCACTTCCTAGTTTTGGTTTCTAGAACAAAACACGAGAAGTCTAATTCCTGTTCCTTCAAGGTATTTTCTAGGCTGAGGGGACTGGGAAGATACTGGAAGGTGGGTGGGTCACGGAGATCCTTTACGAAGCATTTCTTATCCACAACTCAAGCTTCTAAAGCCTGTCTCCCATTTCGTGACTCATCTTTAACTCTGATATTTTCTCCATCTTACATTTTAATTCAAGCATATACAGTAAGATGAGGGCAAGCCGGGGTCTAAAAATAGCCTCAAATGTTCTCATGTTCCGCATACGATCTTTCTCCTCCTTTCTATTATTTTAAGCCTCGCACATTGATCCCAACCGCAAGGACACATCTCAGCTTAGTCTAAGCTTCTTGTCCTCGATTGCTTTCTTGCTCTTCTTAGGTGCCTGATGGATGCCTGTTGAATTTTACAACCGAAACTGCGTTTCTTTTGGGGAGAGCTACGTGGATATGGCGACGCTTCACTCCTGGGAACCTCAAAAATGGGGTCTTTTCTTTGGGCACGAAAGGCCTGGGGTAAGTAAGTACCCAACCCATCGGGGTGAGCCAGCAGTCGATCCGTTCTCTTGGATGGCCGCTCCCATCCTGGTGGTGCCTGACTACGGATTTTAGAACGGATAACCGAAATGAAGAGTTGTCAGGAGCTCCTGATTGTTCCGAGCAGACGCTGCTCATTCTTAAGCTCCAGAAATACAAAAAGAAAACCTTAGACGGAGGAGTGGGGTGCATTTTTTGTAATTTTCCAAGGCACAGCGACCGGCCAGGGGGCACCTCCTTCCAGGATCAGGAGGGAAGTGGGGGAGGGGTTGCTGTTCCCTCCAGGTGGTACTGACACCAGCCCCGCTACCCTTTCCCCCTTTAGGTTTAGGGAGTTTGCAGAAATAAGGAGTTGGATATTTTTGCCGGAGTAGGAGTTGGGGGGAGGGGGAAGGAAGGGAGAAAGGAAGAGAAGAAAGAAGGGAGAGAGGTAGAAGCATGGGCAACAGAGCGCTAGGTCGTTCCTTCCTCTCGGAATCTAAGAAACAGGAAAGGAGGTGGGGCGCGGTGGGGGTGGGGTGGGGCGAGCTAGGTTGCACAAGGATGCGCGCAAGCGCGCGCCGCTGGGCCTGGGAGGGATGGTGGGGAGAGACGCGCGCACGCGCCGGGGCGTCTGGAAACTGGGCGGAGGAGGAGGGAACCTGAAGGGCTCGCGTTCGCCCGCGGGGGTGGAGAGGCTGTTCTGCGGGGCCGGGCCGCGCGCGCGCGTGACGGACGGAGGGGCTGCCGGTCCAGAGGCGGCGGCGGGCGCGCGCTCACTTCGCCGCTCCCCCTCTCTCGCTCTCTCCTTCCGCGGCTGGCCGCAGGGCCAGGGACTCCGCGAAGAGACGCAGCTCCCTTCCAGCCCGGAGCGGCCAGATCGAGCGTCCGACCGCCCCTTCCTCTCGAGGCTCCCCCCTCTTCTCCCCCGCCCACGGCGTCCACGCCCTCGAGTCCCGGGGCCGCCGCTCATTGTGCTGCGCCAGGCCCGCCGGCCCGAGGACTTCCCCGCGGCCTCTCTCCCTCCCGCTCCGAGCTCTCCCGTCCTTCCTGGGCCATGGATGGGTAAGTGCGGGCCGGCCCTTGGCTCTGGGGGAGCGCGGCCGAGCTTCCCGGCGCCTGCCTCGAGCCTTCCGCTTCCCCCTCCCCCTCCGCCTTCGCTACGCCGGGCCCGGGGCTTTGCGGGATTGAAGGTGGGGAGGGGGCCCCTCACCTTCCCTCTACTGGGCGCGGCGCGGAGTGCGGGCGGGGGTGGGAATGCCCCTGCTTCCCCTTAGGTCTCGTTGGGCTTCCTCTCAGCGCGCTCCGGTCTCCTCCCTTCCCCCCTACCTTTCTGGTGGAGCGGGGCGCCGGAGCTGGGAGGGGGCGCCCCTGAGCCGGGGCGGGGGGGGGGGGTTCGAGGAAGAGAAGGAAGAAGGGAAGGGGGTGTGTGTGCGGGCGAGGTGGAGCCGCCGCCGCCGCCGCCGCCGGAGGCCCGGGCGGGTGGGGTGATTGCTGAGTGACTCCTGGGGAAAGAGCGAGTCCCTGCGGAGCTGGTTTAAGACGAAGAGGATTTGGACGCGGGACTTCTTTCTCTCGTTTTCTCCTCTTCTCCCGTCTTTTATTTCTTCCCTCCTTTTCTCCTAGCCTTCCTTTTCTTTCTTCTTCCTCCTTTTCTTCCTTTCTCCTAGCTTCTCCCTTCTTTCTCTTTACCCCTTAGCCACCTTTTTCTGTTCCCCTTTTCTCGCTCCCTCTTCTCCATTTCCCCCTTTCCTCCCTCTCCCCTTCT
>CM053622.1:440262841-440280229 GCA_028646595.1 Phalanger gymnotis
CCCTCCCATTCCACGCCCCCTCCAGTTCCCTTCCGTCCTCATCCTCCCATCCTCACCCGCTTCAGGTTGGGCTTGGAACTTGTGTGATTAGAGCTGGTTGCCGGGGTTGAAGGCTAGTCCACATCCTCCCCTCCATCCCCACCCTCTCCTCTCTCCGCCGACTCACCGAGTCACGTCTAGCTGTGTTGAGACTTCTGGAAAGCCAGAGATCCGGAGTCGGAGTCGGTGTTCTTCCCCGCAGCCCTCAGATCACTTCCGCTTAGAAAATGGTGTGTATGTGTGCGATGTTTGGAGAGCCCGGGAGGAGGAGGAGGAGCAGCTGCAGGAGCTGAGCTGCCCTTGTTGCTGTTTCGGGTGGTGTCTCGGGGCCGGGTGCGACTTTCACTTTGCTCAGAACATGTCTGTTTCTTGGGTAGATGAAGGAAGCTCTGCAGGTTCGGCCCCCCCCCCCAGCCCCCCCAAACTAAAGCAGATCTCGAGGAAGGAGGAAAAAATGTGTGTGGATTCTTCATGGAGGGACGGTGTCGTGTGCGCTTCAGTAAAGGGACCCATTTTAACTGGGAAACTTAATGAGAAACGCCTTTGGCCTTGAGAAGTGCTTTAGTCTGAGATGACTTTGGCCTTGAAATGTGCTTAAGTCAGAGGCTCGGACTCTGTTTCTGGAGAATGTTCTTGGGGAAAAGGGGAAGTGAAGATTTTATTGCTGGATCGAGATCTTAGGCCATTGGTGAAAGGGCTCTTAGGCTGCACCACGTTAAAGTTGTTCTTTTTCACGTAAAGGGAAGTGCAGTGGCAATAACTGCTGCTACTCTGACGAGAATTATAAATCCATTTCACTCCGGTGTTCCTGGTTTGTTCAGCATTCCCACAGGTGGTCGATTTCCGATGCAAAATTTCTGGAAAGTCTTAAGATTTGTAAAGAAAATGGTTTTACTTTAAAGAGAGGAAAATGTAAAACGGGGCTAATTAAATCTTCTGTCTGCAGTATGTTCTGTATAGTTGTGATGGTAATACGGAAACGTAAGCTCTTCCTATAATGCGTACTTTTGAGGTTTCCTGTGGGTTTACTATACCAAACTCACCTTTTACCATTTTGATTAGCTCAGTTGAATGCAGAGTGAATGTGGCTACAGGATAAAACACAAATGACGATTTGAACACTAAAAAAAGTTTTTGGAATGGTGTCATTAGTTTTGTGACTTTAAAATAACATTTCTATTTCTCAGTTTAGCAAATGTCTTCAAATCATATACCGAAGTGATTTAGCATTTTGTAGGCTTCTGTGTACCTTACATGAAGTGCTTCGACTTGAAAATTATTTTCTCTAGGAAAAAAAAAAGTAATGGGGGTTCTGTTTAATTAGACGAATAGTTAGTTGATGCAGATTGACAGGTTTTTAAAGTTTGTTGTGCAGTCAGTGCTAAAAGGGGAAAGCAAAGCCCCCCTCCTTGCTTTTTTTTTTAAATATATATCGAACTAATGTCATTGGTCATAGTGGAAGCGTAACAGCATTTTGTGTTAGAAAATGCGTTGGTACAAGCAGCTTGTGTCTTGGAATCTTTTAATTGTAAATTTTAGTTGTTAAATTACTATTCAGACAACTTGGGTGGAAATATTATAAAACACATTTTGATCTTTAAAAAAACTGCCGACTTCTTAAGTATATAATATCGGGACTGGTCCAGAAGGGGGTGAAACTTAGGTGCTGGTCATTTTATCTTTTTAAAACTTGAAATGAGTTTTTAAGACCGTTCATTTAAGGATGGTACATAGATACTAAAAAGTGACTTTATTGTGAAATTCAAATAGATAATATAATTTAATCCACATTACTTTCTGGACAGGAATTATGCAAAAACTTGTCATCTTATCCTTAATATTAAGTCACAGGAAAGGTACTTTGTTAAAAAAAATTCAGTCAGCTGAATTAATTTTAAGATCCAAAGTCTTTTATGTTTATTTTTTTTAAACAATTGCTTTTATGTTGCCTTGCAATCCCAGGCAATGATCAGTATGTGGAATTTTCAGTTTGTACAATTGCAGTTTTCTCTTAAGAGTATCTGAAGATAAAAATTTTAATTGATGGCAATCTGCTTATGCTTCAGTAGGTAGATTTTTTTTGGTATGTCACAGAACCTTAATTATGAGGGTTCTGCTCCACCTTTAAAAGGTGTGGTTCTAGACCTTTCAAGATTTTGCCCTCAGGGGCCTAATTAAACTTTTAGGGTTTCTCACAGCTCTGAAAAAAGCTCTGTGAACCATTTACTTTAAAGTAATGGACCACAGGTTCAAGTTTTGAATTACCTTTTTAAGAAATGTCACTCCACATTAGCATTTATTGTACCCAAATCCCAGCTGAATTAACTGAAATTCAGGATTGCTTTTTTTTCCCTTCTTGGAGTTGTTTTGCATCTAGTATGTTACTAGTTGGTGTGCTTTTGAAAATACTGTTTCATGTCATTTGTGAAATTTGATGTTTTATTGGTTTTAATGGTGATACAGTATCTTGTTACTGTTCTGGTGAGGCTTAAGAGAAATCTTAATTCTGTGAAATTTAAGTCCTTGTTCTTTTTAAACTTCAAAAAATAATTTATACCCTGTTTGGCTTGGAAGATAAAAACTTGGGCAATTTTTATTTTGAAGACCAAGTTGAAGAATAAGGATAAACATGCTGGCTAATATTAACATGGCCGTATAACATGGGCATAGTTCTTTTTCTGTCGAAATGATTAATTGCAAGGAGTTTGATTTATATGTTTCTTATCTATCTCTTTAGAGCTTTGCTTTGTTCATACTGTGTATGTTACTAGTCTGTCGGTTGAGTTTCCTTTGCAAAGACATTCCACAACTCATCACATTTTCACTTTTATTTACATTATTATAACAATGTTTTTCTTTCCTCCTTTAACCTTATTTACCTCTGCCTTCATAATACTTGCTGTCTAACTTTGTTTTCCATTTTCTCCTCATTTTTTTCCATACAGTGTTGTTACAGATCTTATAACAGTCGGTTTAAAGGTAGGAATCTTTTTCTCATCTTTCATATTCACTTTTGTATCCTTTTAATTTGTGGCATTTTCCCCTTAAGCAAAACTGTATCACTTATTCACATATCATCTGTTGTGCTATTTCTATACCAGCAATGTTGTTTTGTTTTTGATTTAGCCATTAGCAATCTATTTTGGCATGTGTTTACAGCCAATTTTTGAGTATTCATATTAATGATGGAGGAGGCTTACATCATATTTAATCTATCCAGATACATAAAAGTGAAAACAAAAAATGATACAAAGTGTCACTTGACCCAAATGAAGATTCTAAGAGATGTAGCAATGGATTTTCCTCCATCTTGGGGACAGTAAAATTAGTGATAAAAAACAAAGGAAATTTGTCCAGTGGGTAATTCATAGTTTTCAAAAATAATTCTTATACTTTACAGATTTTTTTTCTGACCAGCTTCTAAACAATACGTAAAAGAGTAAGATTTTTACAAAAACCAATTGTTTTCTTAGTTTTATATAATTGACTAAAACAGTGTTTATTAATGTGAAGATTTAAAAATGCAATCTCTAGGTTAGTTTAGAATAATAAATCTCATTTATATAGTGCTTTAAGCTTTACAAATCCTTTCCTCCCAAGAGGCAGAATGCAAGTGAAAATCGGGGTTAACTGAGGGTTTAACATAGACTTTATGGTCATACAGTCAGAAAATGTTAAAACAGGGATTTGTGCTTTCTATTATGTTTCTTGAATGTTTTGGGATTTCATTAATATTCCAGTAGAATACTTTAATATGAATCTTGAAGAAAATTCATGTTTACCAAGGTGGAAAAGTACAAAATTCATTTTTGATGTACTGCTTTTAAAAAATATTGTAGACTGACAAATATTAGGGTAGTATTTCTTTTTATGGTTGTACTTTTTTCTCTTTTGGTAAACATTTACATAAACATTTAAATTTGAAAATGGTAAGTAAATATTCCATTGGTGAAAAGGAAGTTACAGTTTTCATGTTAATCAGTATGATATGTGTAATGAATACATTAATAATTAAAGACCTTCCAGGCTGTCTTTAGACAGTAGTGGCCACAGCTATACTTTTCTGTGCCGCTGAGGATATTTGTCTTGGCCTGAGGTGGGGAACCTGTGGCCTTCTAGGTCCTTGGGTGCATCCTTTTGACTGAGTCTCAATTTTACAGAACAAATCCTTTTATTTAAGACATTTGTTCTGTGAAGTTTGGATTCAGTCAAAGGGTTGAAATTGAGGATCCATAGGGCCGCATGTGGCCTTGAAACTGCAGGTTCCTCACCTTTGATCTTGAGTCTCCCTTCATGGTACACATTTCCCATACTGTTGAAACCCTGAAATTTAAGTCTATAACCTGTGCTTTTACTTCAGCTAGGAGAACATTCCTCACTCTGAAATTGATTAATTACACTACTTGATTACTGGCACTCCCATTTCTAGGCCTGCTTTGTGTGATTCTGAGCATCCTCAGGTTAGAGACTGGCTCAGGAAAAATCCCGTTAACAGTGGGTATAAACTGCAGGTTTTATTCTACCCTCTGGATCACTATTTAGAACATTTTATTGATTTAGGCAGAGCTATGGAATTTAAAATAGTAAACAAAACAGTTGGGATTTTATGCCAAATGTTGCTTTGTTCTTATTTGAAAATTTCTGTAAGTCTGGAACTGTATCTTTAAAAGTCATATATTTACACTAAAAAAACTACTTAGGTATTGACTGTTAGCCTTTCCTTAGACATCTGGTATTTATCATGTCTGTTGCATCCTAAGAAAACTAAACATAAATAAAAGGTTTAGATATTAGGTAGTGAAAGGGTTAGCTATTAGGCACAAGAACCATGTTTTGGTCCTTAGAATTTTAATATTACAGACACTTGAAATATACAAAACAGAGAAATATGGCAAACATTGAAGGGCTTGCCCTCAGCACAGTGGTGGCCTAGTTACCGAGGACAAAAAGACAAAATCTAAGCCCTCCTTGGCCTCTCAGAGCTTGCTTTCTGATAGGGAATATCACAGGTAAACAAACACGAGGTACTTTGAGGAAGGAGCAAGTACTAACAATTAGGATATCTGGTCAGCTGAAGTGAGCTTTGATGGAAGCCAAGAATTCCAAGAGGTGGAAGTGAATGAGATGGGAGATGTAATGTGGGTTAGGAGTAAGGAGGTCACTCTGTGTAAAAATAGAGGAGAGTAATGTGAAATGCAACCTAGAGCTAGATTTTGAAAGGATTTAAATGCCAGACTGTTTCTATGTTATCTTAGAGACAGTGAATAACCCCTGAATATTTTTTGAACAAAGAGAGTAACCTGCGCCTGCTTGTGCTTTAGGAGGATGATTTTGGTTACAGTGGGCAGGGGAGAGACTGGAAGCAAGGAGACCACCCTGGAGGGTATTAGAATAATTCAATAGAAAGATCCTAGAAGGGATTGACATATTGGTTGATGGCTATGTCAGTGGAGAGAAGGGAACTGATGGCAGAAAAGTTGTGAAGTTATCATGGGCTAAACTTTTATATTGATTGAATATAGGGTATGAGGCAGAGGGAGAGTCAGGGATGACTCATGTTGTGAGCCTGGACTATTGGAAGAATCTTGGTACCCTCAACAGAAATTGGGGAATTTAGAGGAAACATGGGTTTAGGCATGAATTAGAAGTTCAGTTTGGGGCATATTGTTTGAAATGGCTGTAAGATATCCAAGTGGAGAAGTCCAGATGTCAGTTGGTAATGTAGGAATGGAGCTTAGGAGAGAGACTAGGGCTAGTTGGGATGAAATTATTCTTAGGTTGTTCTCCTGCAACTCATAGGTTGTTGGGAGGGGAAAAGGAATAACCTGAAAAAAGCTAGCAGCTTTGAGTTTCTTGTAGGAGGGAACTACTTCAGTTGAGATTTGAAGGCAGACAGGAGAAGGAACATCTTGTATGGGGAATAGTAAGTAGGCCATTTTGGCTGGAATGTAGAGTGAATAGAAAAGAGTACTATATAATTAGCTTGAAAAGGTAGTCTGGAGCCAGAGGAGTTTTGTAGTTAATCCTCAAGAAATTGCTGAATCTTCTTGAGCATGAGGAGTAACATAGCAAGACCTGAGCTTTAGGATTATCACTTTGGCATCTGTCTGGAGAATAGATTACAGAGGGGAGAGACTGGATGCAGAGAAAACAATTAACTTAATGCAGTAGTTCAGGTGAGAAGTAATGAGGGTCTTTGTGAGTAGTGAGAAGGGGATAGATGTAGATAGGTGTAGGGGTAGAATTGACAAGTCTTGGCAATTAATTAGATGTTTGTGTATGTATGTATGAGAAAGAGGAGAGTTGCAAACCCAGGGGATCGGAAGGATGGCGGTGTCCTTAACTGAAAGAGATCCTCCCTGGAACCATAGAATTTTGGGATTGAAAAGGGACTCTACCCTCAAGAAACTACTTTAGAAATTACTGCACAACGTAAAAGATGTACAAATAACCATGATACAAATTAAAGTATTTGTACTTGGGAGAGGTATACAGCTTTGAAAGTAAAAACCAATAAGGCATCTATCAGGACACTAAGACTATCAGGACAGGGCCTCACGCAAAATGTTGGTGCACATCATAGAATTATACATGGAGTTAGAGTTAAAAAGGACCTTAGAGACTATTTAGGCCATCCCCTTCCTAATTTTAGAGCAAAGGAAACTGAGGCTCAGAGGGGATAAATGACTGACTAATCTAAGGTCACATATGTAAATAGAGTCAGGATTCAAACCCAGGCCTTCCGATTCCAAATACAGTACCTTTTCTACCATATCCTGATGATTTCTAGGAATTAAAGGAATATGACAACATCAGTAGCTCTGAC
This sequence comes from Phalanger gymnotis, assembly GCA_028646595.1. Classification (NCBI taxonomy): domain Eukaryota; kingdom Metazoa; phylum Chordata; class Mammalia; order Diprotodontia; family Phalangeridae; genus Phalanger; species Phalanger gymnotis. Next base: position 440,269,707 of record CM053622.1, read on the forward strand.
ATACAATATTACAAAAGTGCATGAGGGGCAAAAAAAATGTTTGGTGGCACTTTTGAAGGTGTGAAGGAGGTGGTTTCTATTTAGATTTAAAGATAGGACTTCAGGCAAAGAGGAGAGGAGGGTATTTCTGTCAAGGGAAACGTGTGCAAAGTTAAGGAGAAGCAGCACAGTAGTAGATCAGTTAATAAGCATTTATTAAGCATTTAGTATGTATCAGGCACAAAGTCTAGGATACAAATAAAAAGGAAATACAATCCCTTATAGTCTCTACTTTCATGGAATTTATGTATTAATTGGGAGACAACATGTATATAAATGGAGACATATATGATACACAGATTAATCTTATGAAAAGTAACCTTAGGGGGGAAAACACTAGCAGTTGGAGGCACTGGGAAGGGCATTCTGCAGAAGGTGGCATTAGAGTTACAACTTTAAGAGGCAGAGGGGAGGATTAAATGATTCTCCTGGAGAGAATAATCAGTGCAAAGGCCAAGAAGTGTGTGAGGCTTACAGCAGTTAGGCCAACATTGATAGAATAGAGTATGTAGAGGGTAGTGACATTGGCAAGATAGGAAAGGGCCATGTCTTTTATATGCTAAAGGAGTTTATATTTCATTCTATAGGTAATAAGAAACTGATGAAATGGTCCTGCTTTTAGGGAAGTTGTGCAGAGCATGGATTGAGCAGGAAAAGATACTTGAGGCACCTGATACCAAGTGTTATTGGGAGACAAAAACAGGCTGGTGTAAGGGTGTGCTGGTAGAATGTTAGGAACTGAGCTCCCTGGAAAAGGAAATGTACATAAGACACTTGTAAGCTTAATCAGCCTTATTAACATGTAAGTTCAGGCAACTAATGAAACTAATAAATCAGATCCCAATTTGTAGCGATTGATTATTTCTGAGGCATAAGTGGTCAGACTGAAGATTTCACAGTGGGCTCGTAAAAGCTGTAGCTAGCCCCAATATTCCCCTGGACCAGTACAACATATAAGCATCAAATTTTATGGTATATATTTTTTAACTGAATGAAGTGTATGTGTATATATATCTATATGTATCCTAAATATATATATATATGTATCCTAAATTATCTTGACAGGCTATAACAGTGGCTTCAACTTTTTGATCATGTATCCTATCAATAAATGATTTTTGAGAATACACCTCCAATATGTGTATGTATATTTATAAGTTTTATATATACTACTGAAATGATATTGTGTAGATTATAGGGCATATACAGAAATAGGAGTTAAAAGATAAGATAAAAATGAAGTCTTTTAAAAGCTTTTCATTTTAATAGTATAAAAATATTTTCTTCCCACTAAAATATCAGTAGATTTTTTAAAAATGAGAGTAGCGTGATAGAATATGCATGCTTTGTTACCTCTGAAAATCTTGTTTTAACATCAGTGTGATTTGTCATCGTGTTATTTTGTTGCAATATGCTAAAAGGGAAGGAATGAGTGAGGAATCTCCATGTAACGGAACCTCACCTTTTTCGTCAGGATATGGTGGGTACTGAGTATGACCATCTGATAACACTGAGGGTGTCAGTGTCAATCCATATGTTAAATATTAGTAAAGCTTAATTTCTATTTGTTTTCAGTTTTTTACCTTCGTTTATAACTTGTTTTCCCCACATTCATAAATGCTAATCATACTTTGCTTCTATTGTGTTAATCAGTAGAACCTGATTTACTGTAAGTGAATACTGGCGGCTAGGATGGAACTTCCCAGATGTAATAGGGTGCCAATAGAATTTATTGAATTTGACAAATGTAAAGTGATATATCAGCTATTCTTGTTATTTTTATGTTTCAGGCAGTCTTCACCAAATATTTCTTTTTTTTTGTTTTTATTTAGTATTTTATTTTTCCGCAGTTATATATAAAAACAACTTTAAAAATTTCTTTTTAAAACTTAAGAGCTCCAAATTCTCCCCTTTCTTCCCTCCCTCCTCTCCCCCATTGAGAAGGCAAGGAATTGATTTAGGTTATACATGTGTAGTCATGCAAAACATACCCCAAATAGTCATGTTGTGAAAGAAAACATAGATTTTAAAAACACTGGAAGAAAGTAAAAGCAAAAGTATGCTTCCATCTGTATTCAGACACCATCAATTCTTTCTCCGGAGATGAATAGTATTTTTCATCCTAAGTCCTTCAGAGTCGTCTTGGATCTTTCTGAGAGTAGCTAAGTTGTTCACAGCTGATCATTTTACAATATTGCTGCTACTTTGTACACAGTACATTTCACTTTGCATCAGCCCATGCACCTCTGTCCAGGTTTTTCTGAGAGTGTCTTGCCCATTGTTTCATATAGTACATCATGCCACAGCTTTTTCAGCCATTCCCCAATTGATGGGCATCCTCTCAATTTCTAATTCTTTACCCCCGGAAAAGAGCTGCTATAAATAATTTTATACATATAAGTCCTTTTCCTTTTTATCTCTTTTGGGATATAGACCTAGGAATGATACTGCTATGGTATGCATGGTTTTATAGCCCTTTGGGCATAGTTTTAAATTGCTCTAAAGAATGGTTGAATCAGTTCACAACTCCACCAACAGTGCATTAATGTCCCTTTTTTCCCCTCCAACATTTATTATTTTCCTTTTCTGTCCTATTAGTTAATCTATTAATAGGTATGAGGTAGTTAGTACCTCAGAATTGTTTTAAATTGCAATTCTCCAATCAATAGTGAATTAGAGTATTTTTTAATATGGTTATAGATAGCATTATTTTATTTGAAAACTGATCATATCTTTTGATCATTTATCAATTGGGGAAATGGCTCGTATTTTTACAAATTTGACTCAGTTCTCTATAGAAAAAATCAGACCTTTATCAGAGAAACTTGCTTCAAAATTTTTTTCACAGCTACCGTTGCTAACTGTATTTCCCTGGAAAGGTTTGAAGTGGCCAAGTTGTGAAAAGTCTTTGAATGCCAAACAGGATTTTATATTTGTTCCTAGGTGATAAGCTTACTGAATAGGATGGGGTGACATGTACAGATCTGTGCTTTTGAAAGATTAATTTGACAGCTGAGTGGAGGATAGGCCGCGGGGGGGGGGGGCAGGGGGAATGGAGATAGACTTGAGCTCAGAAGACCAACCTCCAGGCTGTTCCAGGAGTCCATACATGAGGTAATGAGAGTCTGTGCCCGAATGATGGCAAGTCTGAGGAGGGGAATATATACAGGGTGTTCCTAAAGTCTGGACACATAGGCAAAAATGCATATTTTCAAGAAATGAATGAAATTTTCGACAACATTTTATTTAATTGGAATATTAACAAATAACATCTTCAGTATGATTTCCATCATTTGTGATGTTAAGGTTAATGCGCTTTGCAAGATTCACATGAACTCAGTGCAATAACTCCACATTTCCTGTGTGTCCAGACTTTAGGAACACCCTGTACTAGAGATGTTATAAAGGTAAAATCTTCCAGAATTGGCAACAAATTGGATAAGGATGGGGTTAGAGTGAGAAATGAAGACTTACACCTTGGTTTAAGCCTGGTGGACTGAAAGGATGGTGATGCCCTTGAAAATAATAGGAAAGTTTGGAAGGGGGAGGGTTCCCAGAGGAAAGATAAATGAGTTTACTTTTGGGCATTCTGAGTTCAATTCAGTAAATATTTATTGAACTCCTACTATCTGCCAGGGACTGGGGATATAATTAAGAAAAAGGACAGCTCCTGCCCTTTAGGAGCTCACTTCTCTAATGGGGGAAGACAACATACAAATGGAAGCTCAAAGGGAGAGAGTGGCATCGTGCTGAGGGGACACCCAAAGGTGTGATGTTCCAATAGAATTGAAACCAAGCAGAAACACCGATGGAAAATAGAGAGTAACCTGCAAAGTTCTGAGCCTTCTGTAAAATAAGTTTCTGGAGGAATTTATTACTTTACTTTCCAGCCCTCCAATCAGATGGGAGAGGCAAGTGAAGGGAGTTGAGAAGGTGCTGAGTATCATAAACTGGAGTCTGCCTGCATGGTGATGAGATTTCAGGTGATCAGTTTCTTATCCTACGGGAACCATGATGTTCCTTGGAGAGGAAAACCAAGGAGAGCAGAGTATTAGATGTCTAAAGATAGCTGGAGATGTGAGTCTGGAGGTTAGGGCTGGATAAGAAACAGGCATTTAATGTGTTATTTAAATACTGTTTAATGTGGGGGTTTTTAAAGCTTTTTATGTTTTGCAAAGAAAACAGAGACCCGGAGATTGTGACTTGCTCAAGGTCAGACAGGTACCAAGTGGCAGGGCCAAGTCAGCATTTGAACTCGGGTTTTCTGACACCCAGTTTAACACTTTACATTTGATCCAGAGTATATTAAATAGGGAAGCAACATGGTCAGACTTCTTAGGAAAATCATTTTCTCAATTGTGTAGAGGATGGTCTCAGAGGAAAAATTTGAGATAAGGAGACCAATTAGGGTTACACTTTTGTAGTAATGCAGGTCTGGGGTCATGAGAACCTGGAACTAAGGTGGTAGTTGTGTGAGTAGAGGGAAAAAAGGAAGGAAGCCAGAGATCTGGAGGTAGAAAGGGCAAGATTTAGCAACTGGTTAGGTAATGTAGAGGTAGGAAGAGTGGACTCCTAGATAATGAACCTCGTTCACTGGAAGGAAGTATCTTCAGAGTCAGAGGGAAATTTGAAGAGGGGTGACTTTTTTGTTGTTGGGGGAAATGTAATGTGATCTGTCAGTTGACTGTACTCCTCCAAAGTGAGGGGGGCAGGGCTGTAAAGTTGCCTACCTCAGTCATAAGGTGGGGGGAGTAGGGCAGAATTGTCCCAAGTACCTCTTTGAAGTTGTTGCTGTGGGTACTCTGTTAGCAGTTGGGTTCTAACCACCCTGAGAGGCCCATATCTTGTTGGAGGAGGTTGTAAGTTGCATAGTGGAGCAGTTACTTTTTCCCATTTTAATTTTGAAGTAAATATATAGGACAAAGAAGTTCTAGACAAATATCTCAGGATGCTTTTGATAATCTTAAAGAAATAGACCAGTTTCCCATGGTTTTCCAGAGAATTATCAGCTACGAAGATAGGAGGTCTCTTTGTCTCCTGAGGCAGCCCATTCTACTTTTTCGTAGTTTAATAGTGAGGAGAAAAGCAGCTTGGCATAGTAGCTAGAAGGCCATTCTTAAGGAAAAGAAACCTGGGTCCAGGTGCTGACTCTAACCATGATTAAGTCAGGGAAACCTCTTAGAGCCCTAACTATAGCAAGTCTCAAGGATTATATTAAAGATATATTGTGATGGCAAAAGGAGTTTGTATAATGGTGAGCTCTTTGTTGTTCTCTCTAAAATATGGTGACCAAAACTGAACATAATACTTCAGATGTGGTTGGAGTACCTGGATAGAGTGAGGAAGGGAAAGGAATAAACATTTATATTTTGTTCAGTCATTTTTCAGTCATGTCTGACTCTTCATGACCCCATTTGGGGTTTTCTTGGCAAATATACTGGAGTAATTTGCCATTTTCTTTTCTAGCTCATTTTACAGATGAGGAACTGAGACCCAGGGCTAACTGACTTGTCTGGCATCACACAGCCAGTAAGAGTCTGAGACCAGATTTAAACTTAGTCGGGTCTTCCTAAGGTCAGGCCCAGCACTCTTATCTACTGCACCACCAGCTGTCTCTGAAAATAGCACGATTGTGAAATTCCTAATACTGGTTTAAATATTTTAGTAGATACTTGTAGGAGTGTGTGATCTCATTGATGTATGCCCTTCAAAGGTGCTTTCTCACCTTTTAGGTCTCATCTCCAGCAAATTCTTCACAGGAATTCGCTATTGGGATTATCCAGTGTACTTGAGTGCCTTCTCTTACATCTCTTGGTATTTCAAGAACACTGGTGGTGTCTGTATCCTTCACTTTTACTTCATGAGCCTCTCAACTTTTTAAAAATCATATCTCCCTCTTATGAAGTCCTTTATGCCACATCTCAATCAGCTAACAAGCATTTGTTAAGCATTTAGCATGTGCCAGTCATAAGTAAGACCTCCTTTGTGGTTCTTGGGTGATACATAAATTGAATTCTTCAGAGACTGATAGTCAATGATTCTAGCCATACAATATCACTGGAAGAATATTGACATTACAAAGTTGAGCCTCTGTTTTGAGAGAGACAGACTGACTCTTAAGGTCATTAAAAAGTACTGTACATTTTTGCAAAGCAGTCTAGCCTACTGTCCTCCTTCTGTTAAATTCTAGACCTTTATTCATTATTCATCTGCAGTGTTTGCCCAAGACATGTGCAGTGGTAGGTCAGGATTAATGCTAGTTTGAAAAATGGAAAATGTAATTTAGTTCTAATTATAAAATGATTCCAGGTTGTATTTAATGCAAGCCAAATTCAATTAATGCCATGTATGTGTGCTGCTGTACCTCAGTCTTCATGTTCTTGTCTTCTCATGTGGTATATGATATGTTGTTGTTTACCATATTACTAACAATTGTGTAAATTTTTTTAAATGAGCCCTTAATAAAATGAATATAAGGAAGAATACTTCATATAGAAATACTGCCACTACAAAGAAGAGGCTTGTTATTACATTACAATAGAAATCTACGGTAATTAAAAAGCATAAATACAGTCATAATAATTCTAAAATTTAATATGTCAGAAGACCTGAAATTAAATGACAGTAATGACATTTCATCATATTAATGTAGGATTATCTTTCAGTAATTTTTGAATTTTTAAAATTTTGCTTTCTAATTTATTTGTAATAAACTTGATTCAAAAATACATTTTTCTTGTGCTTTACTTTTATGGTAATAAATAGATAAAACTTATTTTAATAAAATTCATAGCATATTTCCTTTGGGCTAGAACCAGTTACCATGTTTTATATATTATAACTTCATTTAGAGTAAATTTGAATAATGTGACTGTTTCATGGCTGTACTTATGGACCACTGGTTTTAAGAGTTGTCCATGCAATTGCATGTCATAAATGGAACAGTAGGTATTCTTTATTCACTTTTGGGGTGGGGGGCAGTATGGATGGACTTTTCTGCAAGGTAATGGGAAACTTTTTTTAGGGCAGTGCTTCTCCAACTTTTGGTCTCAGAACCATCTGACAATATTAAAAATTATTGAGGATCCCAAAGAGCCTTTATTATATTAGCTATATAGTATTATAGTTATTGATATTGATCACATTATAGAAATTAAAAAAACAGATAAAATTTTGAAATACTTGTTAATTCATTTAAAATAACAGTAATAAACCCATTGTTAAGTTAGTACCATTTCAGTGAAAAACAGCTATATTTTCTAAAACAAAAAACTGATGAGGGGAGTGCACAGTTTCCTCCACCCCCCCACCCCCCCTCCCAAATCTTTTTAATGTCTAGCCTAGTAGAAGATAGCTGGATTTTGTTTTCGTTTTTGTTTTCATTTCACTTTTTATTTGCACTCTAATGTCATATTTACTCCCATTCCATAAGCTTTTGTTTCTTCAGTTTCTTCTGGGATATCTTTTTCTTTTGAACAACCTCCTCTTCTGGTTTAGGAACAATTTGCTCCTTTTCAGTGAGTATCATCTCAATGTAGCAAGGAGAACTCATGTATGATTTGACCATGAGCCCTGTAAGTACGGTGTGGCGTTTTGGGAGCTTTGTTAACGTGGATATGCTCAATGACAAGAGAGTCCACATCCAAACCCTTCAGTTCTCCATTACTTTCTTCATTTTGAAGCATTTGCAGTAAGAATTCAGCACTCTTTTTGGGCCAGTGACCCTGGGTCCAACCCTACTGCTTCAGCCTGGGCACACCTGCCAACTCCATTATATCAATGGAAGGGAACACATTGTTTCTTCAATGTGACATCTTTCAGATACTTGGTAGCTTTTCGGATATGCATGCCCTTGATAGCTTGGGCTGTTTCACGGGTGTTCTTAAAGTGGACCCAGAGATTTGAACCCTTCGTGGGGTTCTCTGGATCAAGAGAGTACCTCACTATTTTAAATGATTACCTAGGACGGCTCAAGGGAAGAAGAAGAACCGATAACTGGATTTTTATTCCTGCTTTTGTATGCTGTTACACTGTGTTTTGGTTGAAGTATATGAAGAAAATCTGGCCTCCCACATTTAGTAATTGGAAAATGGAGGAGTAATAGTCAAGTAACATCTTAATATTATTTTAAAAACAAGTTTTGACCACTCAGATTCCCCAAAAGGGTGGACAACACCTTGAAAACTGCTGTTACAGAGCTTGATACCCTCTAGTAATCTTGTATGATTTTTACATGTGGGAGATAACTTTGTTGGAGGAGAGCCATCTAAGGTGACATTTTGCTTTACCAAGTCAGATGCTTTTTTATAGTTGTCAAGCGGTTGTATTCTTCGTACCTTTTAATCAATTGTATTTTGATAAAGAATATCTTTTGTGGAAATGTGCTTATTCCCTTCTTGTACCTTTATTAATGATGTCCTTGATGCATGTGGAGATCATGTTCATGAAGATGTTTTTAAAACGAAAGAGGTTGTCATTCTCTTGGTGCTTTTCAGTAATGAAGTCTCTGATTTTTCTCCCTTCAGATTTTTGATATGTATTCCCATCTTTAAGATATGTTGAGACAGGATATCATAATAGCCTAAAAATTGTTTTGCCTCCCTCATGGTTTTCCTTTGTGGATACTTAATTGGTTCATTTTCTCTTCTCAACTTTGTTTAGTGCCATTCCTACTTTTTCTGCATCAAATCGAGGATGGTAATGTTCGAATCTAAATGTAGCAACTCCATTTTTATTGCTACAGTCAAGGTTTGCTTTAGAAAGCTTGACTCCTTTCCTGCCTCCCTCCTTTATTCTTCTAGTTTAATTCTTAAAATACCCTTGCCATGGTCTAACATAACTGGAGTTCTTGCCAGTTCTTGCCATAAACTCATTATTTTTTCCATTCTTAATATTTTATCAAGATTCTGTATATTCTCATTTTTCTTAGCATTGAACAATGTTTTCCACATCCTGCCTTGTGCCCGTCTTTGTATTGAGGTCATAGAATATTATTGTATATGTTGATTTAATTTGGAGGCTATTATTCCATTCTTTTTAAAATTTCTATACCTCTTTATCCTTTTCCACATATGTTGGTGCATATGCAACAGTTATTTTCATGGTGGTCTCGTTACAAATGCTTAAACCCCAAGCATTGCAATACCAGAAGAGAAGAGTCCCTACACTAAATGTTTCTTTTGGATACACAAGTATTCTCCAAGGAGAACTTGAGTCAGCCTATTTAGCTGTAACTTTTTTGTCTTTAATGAGAATGTTAAGATTGATAGGCTTCAGTAGCATATCAGTTAGACATTGGAAAAGGCTCACAAAATTAGAGTACTAATAGTTCAATATCTATTTACAGTTTTACATCTGTGTTGTTTAGCATTCTCTGTCTCTTTTTCAGCACCATTGGTTGGTTGGTTGTCCTTCAAAGACGACCAAAATGACATCACTATGCTAGAATCAAGTTTCTACATGTCTGCCTGGCTGATCAGACTAATACAATGTTCTACCACAGGTTGGGCACAAATAGTCTGTGTGAACATTTGGGGTGGATACTCCATTTGCGCATCCCGTGTTTCCTTTGAGCTCTCAGAACACAGCACCACAGCACACATGGGTACCCCATGCTGAGCAGTCCGATGCTGTTGTCTCCCATGTCACATAGTCAATCCCAGAGTTCTTGAAAATGCCCTTCTATTACTACTTCTGATCACCAAATGGCTTGCCCAGTGCGAGTTCTCCATAAAATAGCCTTTTTGGCAACTGTGTTTGCATTCCAACAACATGGCCAGCCCATCAGAATTGTGCTCTCTGAAGCAGCATTTGAATGCTTGGCAGTTAAGTTCAAGTAAGGATCTCAGTGTCTGGTACCTTACCTTGCCAGGTGTTCTTTAGAATCTTCCTAAGACAATTCAAATGGAAGCGATTCAGTTTTCCTGGCATGGCGCTGGTATACTGTCCGCATTTCATAGGCATACAACAATGAGGTCAGCACCACAACTCTGTAGACCTTCAGTTTGGTAGTCAGTCTAATACCTCTTCTGTCCCATACTTTGCTTCAGTGTCTTCCAAACACCAAGCTAGCTCTGGCAGCACATGCATCAACCTCATTGTCAATGTGTACATCCCTGGAAAGTACATTACCAAGATAAGTGACTCAGAACTTCTCCAAAATTAGCATAAGCATCAGAAAATTGATCCATACTTTGTTGCCTCTCAGCTTCAGAGGCTGCATTGAGTGCATAATCATCTACAAACAGAAAATCATGCACCAGCACTCCCTCCACTTTGGTCTTGGCTTGTAGCCTTTTCAAGTTGAAGAATTTACCATCAGTGCAGTAGCTGACCTTGATGCTGTGTCTTCATTGAAGGTGTTTGATAACATGGCCGAAAACATCATGCTGCATGGGAGCAAGCACACAGCCTTGTTTCACTCCATTGGTGACTGGGAAAACACGAGAACATTGTTGATTATCTAGAATCCAGGCAATCAGGCC
>CM053622.1:440280729-440317921 GCA_028646595.1 Phalanger gymnotis
CATTTAGTAGCTTCTGAATTTCCCCATCATTTTCATCAAACCAGTCTTGGTGTTTGCAAGTATTCTGACCCAGATGAGCAAATGCATTCCTATACACCAAATCTCTGAAAGCTGCCCATTCCTTTTCTGCTCCACTGTTGTCAGCTGTGTGTTGGCTCAACTTTCCCTCCAACTTAGCAACCAACTGTTCCCTCTCAGAGAAGAGTTCTAATCTGTTGACATCAGTGCTTCTAGTGGTCATTTTGCCTTGGGGATGCCACTTGTGTTGAATGTGAATATTTAGCTTGGAGAGGATAATTCCGTGATCAGTCCAGCACTCTGTACCACACGTTGCCTTTGTCACTCTTACATCCTGTCTGTCTCTTTTGCTTATAATCACATAGTCTATTAAATGCCAATGTTTGCTGCAAGGGTGCATCCACAAAGTTCTATTGGGTTTGGGTAAACAGAAGACAGTGTTGGTGATGAGAAGGTCATGAGATGCGCAAGTCTTCAGTAGGTAAATGGCCTTTGCTGTTTCCAACTCCATTCATCCCTAGGACTCCCTGCCAAGCCTGGTAGTATGAGCCTACTCTAGCATTAACGTCACCCCACATTATAAGCTTTGTTGCTTGCCTGTTACCACACGACTTTTCAAATAGGTATAACGGTAAAATGGTACGGGTGATATCTTTTGATTTGTGTGTAAAATTGGATTTAAGTGAGGCAGAGTTGCACAAAGTTATCAGCCTCACTCTCCTCCAGAATCATCACAGTCCACGTGTAGGACAAGAATCAAGATGGCTGGTGATGGCTCAAGATGCAGTGGGTGATCTTGGCATCTTTGATGTCTAACCAAGCTCTCAACGTTTCACAGCTTCAGCTGCCTTCATGGCCATTGGAACAAATTGTTCTTACCCATTCCACCAGGGGAAGTCTTCACGTGCTTGGGGTAGACACTCCCCTAACTAACCAACAGGTTTGAGACCTCTCGGTTACCCTCGACCTGGTTTAGCCCGTTTGCCAAAACAATTTACCGAGGTGTGGCCACTGTGAATACTACAGCTTCTTGGAGCCACAGGTGAGAGCTAGGTGGAACAGGTGGACACCAAAGGTAGAAAGCAGCCCTAAAAAAGGCTTGGGAGCCATCACACCAGAGGTACTAGGTTTAGCTGAACACATCCTACAGCCCTCTGCACCATCACTGCAGAGACAGAAGAGAGGCTGCTTAGGACTGATGACCGTTTTGTAGTTCTTTGTTGCATTGGTTGCTGTGGCCAAGTTCTTCATCACCAAGTGCTCAGCCTACTTGTCATGAACCTGTCTCTTCTTCACTTCGCTGGGCTTTTGAAAGGAGGCCTAATTTCTTGTCAAGAATATAGCTGTGTTATGTCCAGCCTGGTAGAGTTTACCAGAATTTGTGTTCCACTGGCACAGCCTTTGCGGAATCATGGAGAATGTGCTTTTTCTTTAATGCTTAAAAGTGCTTAATATTTCCTTAACTTTTTTGACCATCATATCTCACAGTTAACTGTTGAACTTGCAGTCTCCTTAAATCTGAATCTAGGGAATTACTGAGTAACATGGTTTTGTGAAGTAACAGGCAGAGACAATGTAATTTCCTTAGTGTGTTTGCAACTAGGAACACCAGCTGTTATTGTATCTGGTGGCTTAGAACTAAGACTTTTTGGGGGCTAGCTTTCTTTGGATTTCATACCTTTTTAACTTTCCCTCTTAATGGGCTGATAGAGGTTTTACTGAAAAGGGAATAAAGTTCACTCTTGAAGACTTGCTCATAAAAGTATGCTGCTGCATGCCAAAAACCAAAAAATCTTTTGCAAGAATAAATGAATATTTTGATTTTAAAATGGTTCAGTTAGCTTCCTTCTAAGTTTCTCTGTTAATCTCAGCTTTCCATGAATGGTTTGATGTTTCCTTGCAGTTCTTTGGCATCAAGTTCGAGCTGATATATAATGGTTTTTGCTTGAGTGACTTGCCTGCCCAGGAAAGATGATTATCCTTGGAGTGTGATTTTAGCACTTCTGCTAATAGCAGATTCATATTATGTTAGATTTGGCAAGTTGCAAAGTGATACCCTGAATATAATAGTTTCCTTCCAAGATGTGTGTTTTTCGGGAAGAGGACTTGAATTTCTATTAAGAGTTTATACCGTTCAGGCTGGCCTGAATGTTTGTTTTTTCTTCCCCATAATGAATCGTTCTTATAATAAAAGTTTACTTTGCTAGGTGGAAATAGGCCTTTCAAGTTCAAAGTAAAGCAGAGTAAAGGTCTGTGAGTATCTGTCTTATTTGTTGAATATCACCTAAATTGGACAAATCGTTGTTAAAAAATCCTTGATGATTTATTTTCACACTCTTTAGATAGGTTTTTGCTTTCTCGTAACTTAATGGGTCAGGTCGCTTGTCCTAAAACTAGTTCTCTTAACTAAATACTGGAAAGTCCATTTCCTAAATTAAATGTAATGTTTAAACACACTGCAATACATTTACATCCCCATGGACATATTGGATCATAGATCAAATAGGTTCTTAGAGGCCATCTTTCTGTGCTAAGCTGTACTTGCCAAGAGGCTCTTTACCTGAAGGCTCTGACACACATGAACCTATCTCAGATCTCCATCTGATATTTTAAACCATTCAGCAATTTGGTATTATATTTCCTTTTGTTATTAGTTAACTGTTTTACATGTGGATATGTGTGTGTGTAATAACTATATCATAAACTCTTGGAGGGCAGCGATTTTTTAAAACCTCAGTGCATTGTTATGCATAAAGAGTGTATTAAAGACATACTTGTATGAATAAAAGGATTTTCACCAGCATCGCAATTATTCAAATCTTCTAGCATGTATTTTGTAGGGTTGCCTTTTTGGAAGTGCAATTATGTTCATCAGCTGTTAAGTTGTACCATAAATGGGTACTACCATCATCCCAGTCACCCAGGCAAACAACTTCAGTGTCATCTTCAACTACCCAATGTATTTTATATTATTTAGTAAACTCTCTAAATCTGAATGTTAGATTTTTTTTTGTGTGTGCTGCTCATATGAACCTTAATTAGTCTAGAAGGCATATTTTTGTTTATGTGATGATCTGTTGGCTATTGGGACATGAATAGTTTCTCGTTTTCTTACTGAGAATCTAAAGGAAATTTATGGTTCTTTACATAGCAAATCAGGTATAATAAAAACTAAAGAATTTGAAAATGTGTTTAGTGAATAGAAGAAAATTTGTTACTTCTCTAAAAGAAAATGGTGAAAATTCATGGATATATAATCTGTAGTAAAGCAGAATGGTCAAATAGAAGAAAGAATCCAGTATATGATCTTTTTTTAAAATTATTCTTGAATTGTCACTGAAGTTCATGTATCTGGTATGATTTCGTTATACTTAGAAACTTAAAATATAGTGAGGCTAATGAAAGCATACAACATTCTGCACATAGAAAGTAGTTAATATATACTAAATTTTGGGGGGGGGGATTTAATTTGAGCATGAATGGGCAAACAGTAACTTGTGTTAATTTAGTTTGCAATGTCTGAAAGTTACATTTGTGCCAAATGGACTGCTCATTTTTCTGAATGCCCTCTCCCTGCCCCCAAAGCCAAGAGTTTGTGTATTTTATTTTTTGCATGGGGATATTTGAAGGATGAGCTTAACTTTTTTTTTTAATAAAGATTTTTTGTTTTTAGTTTACAACACTCACTTCTACATGATTTTGAGTTCCAGATTTTCTCTCCCCATCCTCCCCCCCTCCAATAGGCATGGAATCTGATACATCTTCTACATATAACTTTGCATTGAACTTATTTACACAATAGTCAGTTTGTAAAAAAGAAGTGTGACCAATGGAATGAATCATGAGGAAGAAGAAACAAAAGTGAAAAAAGCCACCAGAAACAAAAGAGAAAAAAAACAAAGGGGGGAAAAAAAAGGAGAGCAAACAGTGTGCCTCCATCTGCATTCGGTCTCCATAGTTCTTTTTCTGGATGTAGATAGCTCTCTCCATCGTGAGTCCTTTGGAGTTGGATAAGCTTAACTTTTAATGGTGGTAATCAGTCTATCTTTCTGTCTATCTCTATCTGAAAATGCAAATGAAATCTTTGGGAAAAGATCTTCAGAAATAAATGCCTTAAGTGCCATATACATTTCAACTGTCCCCGTTGTCTTATGAGACTCCACTCAGAAACTGACTCTTGCTAATAAACTATTGTAACCTGGCAAGGAGAAAGACTGAATGTTGGATATAGTGATGCCAGGAGTGACATAAAATAATCCTTAGGCTACTTAAAAAAGTCAGTAAAGTGTCTTTGGGTCAGGAATGGAGGAAAAATAAAATGAAAATGAGACATTGTTTTAAATACTAGAGTTCCCTGGAACCTTCATATTCAATGGAAGTACAGACAATATGAGGTGGGTCTGTTTTGAATTGCATTAAAAGGACTTTAGTTTTTTTGAAGTATTTCATGAAAACGCTTATCTCCCTGTCCTCCGGACCTGATTCCTTTCCTCCTTTTCCTTTATCACTATCCTTATGATAATTGTCCATTATTTTTAATTAAAATAATTTCAAATCATAATTAGATGTAGTTTACTGTATGCAGTTGGTACTTTGATCTCTGGTTTAGTCATTATATGTACTTCCTCTGTAGATAGATATATTAACAGTGTCTCTGCACAATCTTGCTTAAATCTGAGGGATTTATGGAATATTTGTGGGAGAACACAAATATTCCATAGAAGAAATCCTTCATAAATTCTCTATGTAGTGTTCTGAAGAATTTCCTCTACATTCTTTTAATATTTTTGGATTATTGATACCACTGCTCAGATTGTCTATGATATCATCATAGGATTTAAAAGCTACCCTACTGTAGCAGTTGCCCAGATGTGTTGCCTCCACCATTAAAATGTAAGCTCCGACTGTCTCACTTTTTATTTATATTCTTTACACTTAGTACAGGCACTTAACTTTTTTTCATTCATTTTATTCCATGCTAATATTTTTGTTCTCTTACAGTAATAATTCCTTACTAATTTAATTCTCTTTAGTATATCAAAATACTTCTAATTTGGACAAATAGGGGGAGAGGAAGCCGGAAACATACAAGCTTTTTTACTGTCATTCATGCTTGAATTAATTGCTAAAAGTGTTGACAATGAGTTTTTTCATAATTAGCTCCAAATATTAGATAAGACATTTTGAAATGACAAGCTTAATTATTAAATATGATATAGTTCAATTTTGGGGAAAAAAATTTGTCCCCTTAAGTAGGATAAACATTTCCTTCAATCATTTTGTTGTATTATTCGACCTGCCTCAGATATTCCTTTCATAGGTTGCACTACAAAGATAAACTTTAGACCTGGATAGAATTATTCCTAATTACTACTCATTTCAAATTAGTATAGTTGGAGTTAATTTTAAAAAATGTATTCATGTACCTTGATAATAAAATATAAAAATAAAAACTTCTTGACAATAATAAAGGCTTATGTGTCTTCTACCTTTAGATCTTTTGTTAGGAAACTTATTAAGTTCTGTCAGTCATTTGGAAGTTGGAGAATGTGTGAAGAAATTATGGTATATGAATGTAGTGGAATACTACTTTGCTATAAGAAGTGACCTAGGTTCACTGTCTTGGTGTCAACTTCAGTTCCTTACCCGATATATCCTATTACCCATGTATATCTGGTCATTAACCAGATCTTTTATTTTCGATCTCCTTCTTTATATTTATATAGCCACTACCATCCAGAGGTTTCCAAAGTGGTTGATACTGCCCTCTGGGAGGCCTGGATCCTTGTGGTGGTAGGAGAAGAAAATTTTGAAGAATTGTTTGTACATGTTTCATCTGTTTTGTAATAGTTAAAGTTGTAGTGATTACATTTTTTTCCAAATAAACAGACAAAATGCAAATTATGACTAATCAGTGGTCTAGACTTAACAAGCAAGTGTTGAAAGGCTTGTGTCTCACATTGTGTGGAAGTCCAGCATGCATCAGCAAGAATGTGTGTGTGTGTGTGTGTGTAATGACTTATTTACAATATGGTACTATATGGTTACTTGACACAATATTGTATCATCAAAATTTCGGTGCAGGAAAATTCACAAATTTATGATAAATCATTAAATTTAAGACGTGTCACTTAAAAGAAATTTTATATTTCGTTGAAATGCAAATTTCAAAAAAAAAACTATTAAAAGGGTTAAAGAAAGTAGATTTTCAGGGGGCTGCTGAGTTTTTTTTTTTTTTTTTGATAATGGTATGGTAGGCCAAATAAGTTTAGGGACCCCTGGTAGACCTTTATCTCTCACCTGAACTATTTCAGTACCCTCCTAATTGGCCTTTATGCCTCATGCTTTTTTCTTCTCCAGTCCATTCTCTTTATAGCTACCAAAATGATTTTCCTAAAGTGCAGGTCTCACTATATCTCCCCTTTACTCAGTAAACTCTAGGCATGGCTCCTTGTTGACTCAAGATCAAATGTTATTTCTTTTATCTCATTCTTAATAATACTTTTTAAAGTTCTACAGTGTATTTACAATGTACATAATTATGATTAGGTGGCTTACAAATGAGGAAATATAATCGGTATGACCAATCTAAAAAGTTTGAAGTACATCGTGATAGGTTGCTGAAATAGTGACAAATAACGCTGTCCTTGCATGTTCGATAAGTTTACTTTACACGTGTTCATCCATATCATTGATAAAAGTTTTGAATAGGACAAATCCATAGCAATCATAACATCATACACATATACACGTGTTTATTAAACACCTACTGTGTGCTGAGCACTAGACTAACAATGATTATCTCTCTTGATCCTCATAACAACCCTGGTAGGTAGGTGCATTATTATCCTCATTTTACATTTGAGGCAGGTAGAAATTAAATGACCTGCCCAGGGTCACACAGTGACTGAATTTGGGTTTTCCAGAGTCCAGATCTAGTGATTATTGTGCCACCTAGCTGCTCATCATAGTCCATTTAACACAAACCTATTAACACTGGTACATGGCTATTCAACCAGCTTCCACTTCATTGAATAGCAATCATTTTCATGTTTTTCGTCTTATCCACAAGAATATCCTGAAAAATTTTAAAAGCTTATGTTGATATCAAGATATTGTTATTCTCCTGATATGCTTATCTAATAACTTATCAGAAAAGGAAAATAGATTAGTTGCTTATGTAGAAATGGAAGATAGGTAGATAAGATAATTACTCTTTATTAGTGTTTATAATATACTTTGATACTTCATTTGCATGAAATTATCCTAGTTTTTGTGAACTTTGGTTTTTCATTCAGTAGAGAGAAGCTATAAGTATGAGGTGGGGTGTGTGTGTTTGTGCATAATGTTTTAACATGATGCTGGGAGTTTTTCCTTATTTAAAAGCGTGCTTTCCTCATTGATTTAATGATTTAAATCAGGTAGTAATGTTTGAAATAATATTCCTTTTTCAATTAAATTACTTCTTAAGCTCCTTAGCCAAATGGTGCATATTTTTTCTTAGATTTGTAAGTGTGTCGATTATTTAAAGAAGTAATTCTGAAGAAGAGATAATTTTGTTAGATTTACTATATGGTTTTTAGCTGCAGTAATCATCACCATCACCTAAAAATGTCTTATTGTGTCATACATGTATCAGGAGCTCTTAGCATATCCAAAGATACTAAATTATATTATTCATTTATGTGATAGATATTTTAAATAAAACTACAGTCCATCTCCAATTTAATGGCAACATGAATTGAAAGCTTTTTTAAAATCCTTTTCATGTTTAAGTGACTAAGAGTTTTTCAAGCTCATATGTTATCTTTGTCATAATAGTACTTTAATGCTGGGCAGAGCAGAAATTCTTTTAATGGCTTCTTAATTACAATATTGTTTTTTCAAGCTGTATTTCATTACTGATTGGGAGAGAGCTTTAATAATTAATGCATCAAACAATGAAGCTGTCAACTAGCTAGCCACTAAGCTAACTGTTCCATAGAACAGCTGCTGGCTGTGTAAACTTTGGACCAGGTTGCTTAGGAGATTTCTGATCAATTTGTTGAATCAGTATTCTGTTTTCTTTGACGTCTGCCTTCAATGTATTTGTTTATTTGATTGTGTAAGGCTAATTCAAAGTATGGTGTAGTATAAAGAGCACTGGAAGCACAGAAAATCAGTATTTTAGTCCTAGCTCTGCCACTACTAAGTGGCCTATGTGTGAGTTTGGGCAAGACATTTCACCTCTCTGGGCCTTTTCCTTATCTATGAGGGTGTAGCGATCATTCATTTTTAAACTAATATTCTTTGGTTCCATTTATCTATTATATTATTATGATTTTTCTTCTCCCATGTTAGACACTGAAGCCTTCTTTTAATTAAAAAAATTTGTCTTTAACTATAGCAGAATATGTAAGTAATATTTCCAGATCAAACTGTCTCTTTGAAAGTCTTTTGACCTGAGGTCTATGGAAGGAGCATGTAAGTAGGTGAGAATGTTTCTATTATAAACAGTTTATAAATCACAAAAGTTGTTTTGTTCTACACAATAATCCTGTGAGTGGATAATTATCCTTATAATGCATCTTGAAGAAACTGAGGCTTGGAGAAGTTAATTGATCCCATAGTCACAAAGTTTCTAAACATACGGGATGGGGTTCAAGTCTCTTCTGACCCTTAGTACTGCACAATTTTCTTTAAACAAAACTTTTCAGCTTAATATTTTCATCTTCAAAGTAGTAAAACAGATTTGTGATCTTACAGATTTTGCTGTTCGCTCAAATGATCCACCTATTCCTACCCATTCTTTGTGACTCTGTAACACGTTTAAAGAAGTTTTAATATTTCAAAATTTCCTACATTTGCTGGTTTTTTGGTTTAGAAGAATAGGGTGTTTTTTGGAGGAGAGGGAGGAGTCAGGGGAATAAAAATTTATTTCACTTGTCTAAGACCATCAGTTTACTGCCCAGTGGTATCACGAAGATTACAAAAATAACCTTCTGATGTGTCCTTCATAGTAAAGATGTCTATTCGTATGAACTTACGGGGTTTAATCATTTGATAATTTAATGTTGGTTGTGCTGCTTCATGTATAAATGGGGATATGAAAAACTAACTAATATATTTGGGCGAAATCTGTGCTATAGAAGTTAAAGTGTTTTTTTAGTGCCTTCATTAAGAATTCACATGGGAGCTCCTTGAGAATAAGAAGGGATGTGGTCTGGGTTTTTGTTTGTTGTTTTTTGGTATGCCCAGTGCTTAGCACAGTGCCTTAGTAGACATTCAGTAAATGGTAGCTGATTGGTGTAGGTCCACATGGATGTGCAATTATTTATGAATGTTTCTTAACACTGTTTTGCTTTCCTTTTGGCAAGGACAGAGACATAATTTAAAGACATAAGGAATAAATTAAATTTCTTGCTCACTTTTTCTTAGACTAAACTTGGGAAGTCTATGTCGTGGGGTAACTTAGACATTTAACCTCACAGTCTCTCAGCCAACTTAATAAGACTTAAAAGAAATTGCTGATCTGATCAACATATATGTTAATGGCAGAGGTTCCCTATGTCAGAGTTGGACCATGAAAAGAAAATGTTTATAGTAAAAAAATTTTAAGGTAATAAAAAGTGTTCATTTTAGAATCTTAAAACCTAAATTTGACTTCTGGCTCTACTGTTAATGGCTGAATGACCTCTGCAAATCTTTCATAACCTTCTTTGAACCGTAGGTTCCTTAGGGGGTTGTGCTGAATAACTTAAAGTTCTTTCAGTTTACGAGCTACAATCCTATGAAGTGGGTTTTGCATAATTTTTCTCATGGTATTGTCATGAAAAAAGAGCTTTGTCAATTAAAAATTTTACTTAAACGTGAGCTATCGCCATTACTTCAGTACCTGAAATTTACACCTTGTTATTCTTTGGGTTAAAACGTTGTTTCCTAAAGGCCCCAGGTAAAAAAAGGTAATAAATAACTTAGGGAAGGGTAACCCAGTAGCTTCTATTACTGTTTGATCATAGATTACTTTATCCAATGAATTCATTGGAATGGGGCTCTATGTAGATGTTAATAAGGTAATAGGGAAGGGCCAACCGAAAGAATGTACCTGTGTGGGTGCAAGAAATAGGACCACTTTTGTAGAAGGGGCACCAAAAGGAAGATACCATGTAAGAAAATGGAGTTCCAAGAGCAAAACTTGTCTACAGCAAAGCTTGGTTTAAGACAGTGATCCGACTGTCTTCAGAGCCAAAAGGCCTCTCTTTATTAATTGGTAGAGCTGAGATTTGAGGGGTGAGAACTAACCTCTTAGGGTTCAGCTTGTGCTTCTATGATTGGAAAAAAAAATACTTTGCTTTGGGATACCTTAAGTTTTATCTGCTAATATCTAACTTTGAAAACCTTTTTGTAAACTTAAGCTACCTGATGTATGTGAACTTCTTTGCTGAAGCATCTGGATCTCAAGTGCATCTTTCTCTCTTTCTACCTGGTGTGATTAAATGTGTTGATTCTAACCTTATGTTGTTACTTTTTAGGAAAAAAAAAATTATTCTAAACTCAAAACACCAAAAAAAAAAAAGCATTTCAGTGTACACAGCATAACAAAAAGAGGATTGTGTATGAATCTATTTTATACCACTTGCTTTAGAATCTATCCTGCTTGCCTGTACTTGCTTTTGAATTTCCTTCTGTTCTCTTCTGTGCTTTTTATAGTGACCGTCTTTTTTTTTTCATTTGCGTCACTATTGCTCAATCTTCTTCCTTCCACATTTTAATAGAGTATTAATAAAGTCAAGCAAAATTAATCCACATAGTAGCCATATCCAAAAATGTGTGTTCATGAACCTTATGTCCATTGCTTCTCTGTTAGGAGGCAGATGACCTGTTTCATTAGAGGTCCTCTGGAGATACAGTAGGTCATTGCATTGATCAGAATTTTAAAGTTTTAAAATGTTGCTCTCCTTGTATAAATTTTTCTTAATGGCTCTACTCACTTTATTGTGGGTCTGGTCAGTTTGTACTACTCAGGGTTCTGTGGTCTTTTTGTTATTTTTATGGCACAATAATATTTAATTATATTCATATACCACATTTTGTTGACCCTTTCCCCAATTGTCTTAGAGGCAATTTAAGGCACCCTTATGTTCTAGCTTTTCTTTTCCTTCACTGCTGGCCTCCACTTTTAATCTCCAGAGTTTGTTTTCCTTTGACTCATTGTTCCCTTCCCTTAGCCTCCTAACCACCTTCCCCACCTTGTTTCCCTGTTAAGTTTGATGTATTTCTATACCAAACTGTGTATATGTTTGTGTTCAGTCTTCTTTTGTGCACTTGAGATAACAATGAGGTTTATTTTCTTTTTACCCATGCCAATTAGGAGGACTCCTAAGTCTCTTCCCCCCTTTCCCCTTTCTATACTGGTATACTCCTCTTGTTATTTTTTTTTTCCTTTTTGAG
Source organism: Phalanger gymnotis (assembly GCA_028646595.1). Classification (NCBI taxonomy): domain Eukaryota; kingdom Metazoa; phylum Chordata; class Mammalia; order Diprotodontia; family Phalangeridae; genus Phalanger; species Phalanger gymnotis. The sequence continues at coordinate 440,292,178 of CM053622.1, forward strand.
GGGGGAAGATAGGGCAATTGTGGTTAAGTGACTTGCCCAAGGTCACACAGCTAGTAAGCGTGTCAAGTGTCTGAGGCCGGATTTGAACTCAGGTCCTCCTGACTCCAGGGTTGGTGCTCTATTCACTGCACCACCTAGCTGCCTCTCCTCCTGTTATTTTTACTTTTCCTTCTCTTTCCCTCTTCAGACACTCTGAACAGATGCAGTCTATCCCAAGGACATTTCTTTTTCAAACCCTCAGTAATCTTTGAAGATGTTAAGGTTCTGAAGGGACATTTTTCTTCTCTCTTAGAATGCTAGCACATCATCATACAGCAGTTTCCAATTGCTCAGATTAAATTACCTTTTCTGGTTTTCTCTGTTGTTCAGTTGTTAAGTCGTGTCCGATTCTTCATGGCCCCGTGGACCATACTGTCCATAGGGTTTTCTTGGCAAAGATGCTGAAGTGGTTTGCCATTTTCTTCTCCAGTGGATTAAGGCAAACAGAAGTTAAGTGACTTGATCAGGGTCACACAGGTAGTATATATCTGGTCAAATTTGAACTCAGGTCTTTCTGGCTCCAGGCCCAGTACTTTATCCATTGAGCCATCTAACTGCCTACAAAGTTAAGCTCTTGTATTTCACAATTTCTGCTCATCTCTGGTGTTTTCATCAGACTTGCTAGAAAGTCCTCTTATTTTAAAGATGTCAGGGTGTCAGTTCATCTCCCCTTCCTTCCCCCTCCCACCCCCCATTATATTTAGCTTTTCAGGGTAAGCTATTCTTAGTTACAAGCCTATGTCTTTTGGTTTTTAGTAGAAGTTATCAGGTGTAATCTGATCCTGACTATAGTTCTTTGGTACTTGAATTGCTTTCTGAATACTTGTGGTATATTTTCTTCAGTGTGGGAGCTCTGGATTTTGGCTGTGACATTCCTTCAGCTTTTCCTTTTGGAATTTCTTCCAGGAGGTGATCAGTAGATTGTTTTAACTTTGTTATCTAGGTCCAGGCAGTTCTCATTTGTGATTTATTGGAAACAATGTCCAGGTCTTTTTAAAGCATGGTTTTTAGGGAGTCAAATGATTATTGAGTTAATCTCTCCTTGATCTGTTTTCCAGATCAGTTTTGGAATTCAAATATCTTATGTTTTTTTCCCCTTTTCTCAGTATTTTGGTTTTGTTCTAATATTTCTTGCTGTCTCATGGAGTTATTAATTTCTTTTTGGTCTATTCAAGTTTTCAGGGATTTTATTTCTTGGGAAAGAGTTACCAGTTTCTTTAGGCTACTTGTTCTTCCAATTCTTTCCTCCAGACTTTTATTTTTTTCTCTTATAAGTCTTCATGTAGTCCTTGTGGAAAATCTCTTTTCAAATTTCTTCTTGTAGTTGTTAGAGATACTTGCTTTTTTGGGTACCTTTGCAATATTTTTTGGTTTTGTTGAGTATTTTCTTTCATTTATTCATCTATCGATTTAGTTTCTGAATTAGAGCTTTATGCTAGGGCCAGGCTCCATACCTTGCTGTGACTTTGAGGGGGTAGAGGGTTGGCTCCGCATGACCCCACTCTGGGTCTCCTAGGTTCTTACTCTGGCTTTCACTTCCTAGGGTTAGTCCCCCTCAAAAAGTTTTTTTAAACAAATCAAGGGAAGTGATGACAATGGCTTGCCAATAGCTTGCATTTATTAGGAATCACAAACGGCATCTGTCACTGGGTTGTAGCACTCATATATCCCCAATGGCATTCTGTTTTTTTTTTCCACTTAATACTATTTTATTTTTTCCAATTACATGTAAATATAGTTTTCAACATTCACTTTTGTAAGATTTTGAGTTTCAGAATTTTTTTCTCCCTCACCAAGCAATCTGATATACACTATACATATATAATCATATTAAACATATTTCCTCATCAAGTCATGTTGTGAAAAGGGAAAAACCACAAGGAAAAAAAAACAACAAAAAAGAGAAAATAGTGTGCTTCAATCTATATTCAGGCGCCATAAAAAAAATTCTGAATTCCCCTGAATTTTGAAGTTCATAGTACTAGGTCTTCAGTGTTCTCTCTGGAGTGTCCCAGTTTGTCTGTTGCTTTGCCTCAAGGTTGTTTTCTGGTTGCTATGTTCTCAGACTTGCAGTATTCTCTCTCTGGGACTGTCTCAAGGGAACCCTCTGCTTTTGCTGCACCTGGACACTTGAGTCTTATAGGCTACGTATGTCCTGTTTCTGGGAGTCTGTGCTGTACTGCATCATTGGCTTTGATGGCACCTCCCTTTTATACTCCCTAGGAGTTTCCAGCTGGCATTATTGTACAGTTCTGGGGTGGAAACAGTCTCTTACATTAAGCCTTTCTACATCTTATGACTCCCCTTTTACTCTTTAATCCAGTGACCCTGCCTTCTTTCTTCAAACAAGACACTCCATCTCTTGCTTCTGGACATTTTTTCTGACTGCCCCTCAAGCCTGGAATGTTCTCCCTCCTTACCTCTACCTCCTGTTTTCTTTCAAGTCCCAGATAAAATCCCATTTAACAGGAAGCCTCTCCCAATCCTCTTAATTCTGGTGCCTTTCTTCAGTTGATTATTTCCCATTTATCCTTAATATAGCTTGCTCATCCATAGTTTATTTGGATATTGTCTTCCCCATTAATTGTGAGCTCCCTTCTTTTGCCTTTCTTTGTATCCTTAATGCTTAGCGTCATGCCTGGCACATAGGGGTGAATAAGTGCTCATTGACTGACTTCTTATAGATTCTTATTGGATTTCTTGATCACCATTTGGTCTGATGTGAACCTCTGGGCTTTTTTTTTTCCTTCTTAAACTGGAGTGGGTTTGTGGGAACCCAAGGGGGTCTGATTTCCATTCAGGTAACCATCTTGTCAGAAAGTTGATTATATCTTTTAAATCAGTCTGTCAAGAAGCATTATTAAGCTCCTAATAAGATACATACTGCTGAGCACTAGGGGTATGAAGATAAGTCTTTGCTGTCATGGTGAGGAGACAATGTGTACATAAATAAGGACTGAAAGATACTTGGAGAGTTGATGGAAGGTAGCTGTAGAGAGGAAGGCCCTCTCACTTGAGGGGGGCTGGGGAGGAGATGGACAAAAGAAAATGAGTTTGTGCTTGAAAGATGTCAGGGATTTCAAGAGGTGATAGGTGAGCAGGAGAGAACATTCCAGGCAGTGCAGAGGCATAGAGAAGGGAGATGATATATCCTGTGAAGGAATAGAACCAAGACTGGGATGTCTCAACTGTAGAATTCATGGAGGGGAGAATAGTGTGTAAAAAGGTCGGAAGGACTAGATGATAAAGAGTTTTAAAAACCGAACACAGGAGGAAGAAGTGTGGGGTTGACATGATTACCCTCAAACTTTAAGACAAGCACTTTAGCTAGTGTAGAAGTTTAGAATGAAAAATTTGAGACAGACCAATTAGGAGGCTATTGCAGTAGTCCTGGCAAGAGATAAGTTGTATAAGAGATAAGGGTCTTATATTAGAGAGTCTGTGGAAATAAAAATAAGGTTTAGTAACTGGATATGGAGTGAGTGAGAGTGATGTGTCAGATATGACATGGAGGTGATGCCTTTGACAATAATAGGAAGGTTTGGGGTGGCAAAGAATGTTTTGGACGTGTTAAGTTTAAGACACTCTTAGAGTATCCAATTTGGTGATTTGAGATGGGAGCTCAGGAGAGTGCTTGGGGGGATGGTGTGAGGGGGCTGGATATATAGATTCTGGGAGTAATCTGCATAGATCATTGAACCCATGGGAGCTGATGAGACCATCAGGTGAGAAATTAGAGAAGATAGACGGCCCCAAACAGTCTTGGGTGATAAGCATAATTAGTAGATGTTACTTTGACCAAATTAAGCAGTGGTAAGGTCTGACAGGTAGAAGAACCAAGATAGAACAGGCACAAAAACCAAGAGAGGATGGAGGAAGAGGTGGGCAGCAGTGTCAAATGCTGCGTAAAGGATGAGGATTGAGTACAGGCCATTGGATGTGGCCATTAAAAGGTCAGTTCAATGAGTAAGTATGGCTAGATGGCTTTTTTTCTCCCTTAGACCAAATGTGAGATGGGGAGGAAAGATAAATGATAGAAGAGATAGTAGGATTCATTGAGGTTTTTTTAAAGGATGAGCAACACTTGGGTATGTGTGGTAACCGAGGAGGAACCTGTAATTTGGGAGAGATTGCAGATTAGAGAGTGGCGATGATAGTGGTGAAATCACCTGGAGAAGATAGGAGGTGATTGGATTCTGGGTACTTGTAGGGTTGTCTTTGGCAAGGCAAACCAAAGGTTTCTAAAGCATGTAGGATATTCTAGAGCAGGGAGGGACCTTAGAGACCACCTAGTCTAAACACTTTGATACTGAAACCCTATGAAGATTAAATGACTTTTGACCAGTCACATAGGAGTCACACGAGTCAGACGTACTAGTTGACTGTTAAAGTTGGTTTTATCTTGCCCATTACATTATTGAAGAGTTATTTTGGAGTCCTTATCATAAGAATTTTATCCCATTAAATTTACTTTTATATACAATAAAAATTAAAACTATTTTTTTTTAAATCAAGGGAATATATAGGATATCTAGCAAGTACTTGGATGTGATTATGGTATAAATGTAAAAAGCTATAAAAGAGAACTTTTCTTGCTTGGCTTTTGAAAGATGTACTTTAAAAGGGAGGAGGACCATTACCTGGCTGTGGCTTAATACCCCTGGGACCTCACATAGGTCATTTTATTCCTTGGGCTTCAGGCTTATTGTCTTTAAAATTATATAATTGGAATAGGTGATTTTCCAAGGTCTCTTCTAGCTCTAAAATCCTAAGAACCTATTATTTACCATAGCTTCATTTGAGTTGTATTTTTAATCATCTAAGGAAGTAAGACTGTTTGACCTAATGTATTATTTCTGCCATGATTTACTATATGACATATAGTAAATATATATATTATTTATTAGTATGTATAACTAAGCAATAGTAGGCATTTGTTTCTCATGTAATTTTCACATTAGGAAATTGTGAAAATCATTAGTCTTAAGTGGTTTTTTTTTAATCTTTTGGGGTTTGTTTCATTTGCATTTTGATACCTGGTATCCATTATTTTGTCCAACATGTGTCTAATATGGCACCTAAAATGAGTTTGAGTAAAGTCATGATTTAAATGTCATAGTGGAAGCTTGCTGTTTTAACAAATCTGTGTCAAAATGTTTTCTAACATCATCCCATGGTTTCTCAATTTTGTAGTTTAAGGATTTAAGATTTTGGAAGGTCCTTAGAGGCTACCTCTTTCAGTTCTCTCAGTTTATAGGTTTTATCAGGCAGGTCTAAGTCATTTGTCCAAAGTCACATAGATAATAAATAAAACTGAGTCTTTAATTGAGGCCCAGTGACTTCAAATTCAGTATGTAGTTCAAATTTTGTAAAAGCAAGGTATTTTAGTGTGCCACTTGCTTTCAACAGTGTTGTATTTAGACTTCTGTAAAAAACAGTAATTGTATTACAATATTAGAGCAGTGCTTAAATGGGGAATAAGATACCTTTGTAAACTGTAATTTAAAAAACATTTTTCAGAAATGAAAATTGTTTATATGGTAGATAGAGGCTTAATTTTCTTTCTATTCCATTGTTAGAATAGGGTCTTGCTGATAATGTGGATAGAAAATTCTTGGCAGTTCAGAGTAGAACAGGGCTTATAATTTGTCACTTTTTATGTAATCAAAATAACCCTTGTTTATTGTAAACCTTGATGCTGACAGCATGTGCTGCCTAGTTAAATCATTCCATTGTAGAAAAAGCCTGTTTTAACTTTTTTTTTTCCCTCTCCATTTTAGCGGGGATCTGACGAGCTTATTTCTTCTGGTATCACTAACGGGCCTTTTACCATGAGCAACTCGACTCCAGTTACAGGTATAATGAAAATTTGATTTTTCATTTATGAAGGTTTGACTTTACATGACAATATATGCAGCAAATAGTCCATTTTGTCATTTTTCTCCTGTTATAAATATACATAAATGATATGTACTGTGGGACAAAGTAATATATTGTAGAATAGTCTGCTGTACATACAATTTTAAATTCTGATTTCTTTTTGGTCTAAAATCTGAGTCTAAAAGTAAAGCTTAACCTTGACATATTGAGACTTTTTTTTTTAAATGTCAGAAACCTGAAGCCTTTAACCTTATGGCACATTTCAGTAAAGCCAAGTATTATTCAGTAAGTTAGCACACTTTTTTATTAACTGTTAACAAAAATTCTTTGAAGAGGTGTCCATTGCTAAAGTTTTATTCTCAGCCATAAAATGTGATTGCTTTTTTCTTTTGAAATATTTTATCTTTAAAACATGATAGTTTTAAATTAGAGCAGGGGTAGACAAACTACTGCCCGTGGGCTAATTCCAGCCCACTGTTTTTTGTGGACTGTGAGCTAAGAATGGCTTTTATGTTTTAAAATAAAGCTAGATTTGGCTCTCCGGCTATAATTTGCTGACCCCAGGATTAGAGGAATTAAACTCTTTACAAAGCATTCTGTATGAAATATCTTAGAATTTTAGGGCAGAAAGTAACCTTAAGATTTTTCTAATCAAGCTCTTTCATTTTATAGCTGAGGAACTGATTCTCAGAAATACTGGCATACTCAAGGCCACACAGCTTATTTGCCTTTCATTCTTAGTTTAATCAAAAATATAATTTGTTAGGATGAGCTTTTTGAACTATTAATTTTAATATTGAAGGAAACTAATAGAGATTGGAATAACAACAGAGAAAAATAAGTCCTAAGTGTTTTTATTATATATTTACATACATAATTATTATTATTATCTTAAGTTTTTTATTTTATTTTTTCAGTAACATGAATGTCAGTTTTCCATCATGCTATTGAAATTAACCCTTTATTGAGCATGTTATAAAAACCAACACTATGCTAATCACAGACATTCAAAATCAATTTTCAGCTTTCACTGTGCTAAATGCTGTGGATGCAGAGATAAAGGTGAAATAATTCTTCTCCTCGAGGAGGTGACATTCTAATAGGGAAGAGAGTATATATATGAGACATGAGTAGTAGGGAGGGGACTAATGATTGGGCATTAGGGGGATAGGATCCCATTAGAGGCCTTGTATAGAAGGTGATGTTTGAAGGAAGCCAGGACTTCTAAGAAGTGGAGGCATGGTTGGAGGGCAGAGGAGGGAGGAGATAACATGCTCTGTGTTAAAAGGAAAAAAGCTGAAGACGGAGAATTTTTGAAAGGGGAATAATATGCCAAAAAGCTGGAAAATAGAAAGGGCCAAGTTGTGAAGAGTCAGTAAACATTTAAGTGTCTTCTGTGTGCTAGGTGCTGTGCCTAAGCACCAGGGATCCAAACAAAGACATAAAACAGTCCCTTCCCTCATGGAGGTCACAGTCTAATGGTGGGGGAAGGGGGCAAGCACAGCACATAAAAACAAAACCTGAAGAGGTGGGGGTTGGGGTGGGGGAGGGAGGAGATGTTTCTTGGGTAGCATGGACATAATAAATTCCTTCATCTAAGGAGGTATGAGTTACAGAGTTGAATACATCTTGGAGAAAAATAAGTTTCTGATAATCATGACATCTAGGAGAGCAGCTGGGTGGGAAAGGATGAGGTCAGTCTCTGAGTGTTCTCCTTGAATGGTCCAGGATCTGAGAGGAATTCTCTACTGTCCACCCTCCATTCTCTCCAGTCAGAGAGGCAGAAGCCCCATGGGCAAAGGGTGGTAAGGAGGTGTGAATGTCAGAGTTTGTTTCACCTTGCAGAATAAGTTTCTGAAGATGAGGAAATCTGGAAGTACAGCCAGGTAGTAAATGATGATAGAACTTTAAATGATAAGTTAGAGTTTATATTTGATCTGAAAATGAATAGGGAGCCATTGGAGTTGAATGAGAGGGAGGAGGACAGTGTAGTAGGGTTGACTTGATCTGATTCACGTGTAAGGAAAATCACTTTTCGCACCAGTGTGGAAGACGACTTGGAGTGGAGAGGCTTGGGACAAAGAGACTGATTAGAAGTGCAGTAGTAGGATTGCTGGTGATAAGCAGATTGGTTGCTGCGTGAATGGAGAGATGGGGACATACAGAGTTGTGGAGGTGAAAATGACAAGATTAACAGCCGGATATGTGAGACTGACTGGTCAGGAATGACACTTGAGCTGGAGGATGATGACAGTAATGATGAAGTGTGGAAGAACAGTGAGTTTGGGTGGTAAAGATTATGAGTTTTGTGAAATTTCCAATAGACCATTAGTGATTTAGGACTTGAGATTTATAGATTTGAGAGTAATCTGTATAGAGAGGATCATCGAACCTACTGGGAACTGAGGTGAGAGAGTATAAAGAGGGAAAAGACATGGGATGGAGTGGGCATGACTTGGCTTGCTTGGTAAATATTTTCATGAATATATTAACTATAGGTTGGTTTGGTAAGGGAAGGTTTTATGGAAAAAATTTTTACTATGGTTTTGCAGGATAAATAAGCTTTATTTAGTCGGGGAAGGTGTGAGATGTTTTAGTTGGGTGGAATGGAGCGAGAGTTTGGAGGCAGGGAACTGAGTAACCTTTTAGTTAGTTTGGAGGATCCAGGAAGATGAGTTATTTGGTGGTAACATTCAGAAGATATTTTGGGCCAAATCATGGATCAATTTGGATACTTAGAAGAGTCTGAACTTTACCATGTAGCATTAGCTTGTTGCAAATAATGATTTAGGAATTAGTCAACAGGTTAATCTTAGCAGAAATCCGTGAAGTTACAGTCATAGGTTTTTGTTGTTATTATCATTTCCTGCTCATATCCATTAACCTCTGGCAAAGAAAGTATATTCTAGTACTTTTTTAAACTGTAAAATTTTTTTAAAAATTTGTTTTAATCAGCAAAAATATACCTTCTCACCACCACTCCTCCATTAGCTCTAATTGACATCACAGGAAAACAAAATGCACTACGAACATGTCAAAAAATTTGCACATTGGCCGTGTCCAAAAAAATACCTGCATTGTTGTGCATTCTGAATCCTTCACCTCTCCATCAGGAGATTAGTCTTGGAATCCTTATTAGTCATTATACTGTTAAGAGTTCAATGGTATTCTATCGCTTTTGTATGCCATAACTTGTTTATGAGCATATCCTTAGACTCCCGTTTTTTGCCACTTCAAAAAAAAAGCAATAAATATTTTTATACGTCTTTAGAGTTTATTTTGCTTAGGACTAACCTTTCCCTTAATCTATCCTCTCTGTAATTCCTCTTCCCCTCTTTACCCCTTTCCCTCCTGTTTCCTTGTTGAGTGAAATATATTTCTGTACCCAACTCTGTGTGTGTTTTGACCAGATGAGAGTGAGATTTGGGTGTCAGAGCTCGTTCTCTCCCTACACCTTCTCTCTTTGTATTGATGTCTTTTTGTGCACCCTCCTGTTTCCCAATCTTTCCATTCTTTTCTTAAGATCACTAAGACATAACAGAACCACTCTCAGGCTTTGACTAATTGGCTTCCCTCTATGAACCCTGAGGATGACAAGGTTCCAAAGGGATACATAAATCATCTCCCTATATTTCAATTTAAGCAGTTTATTTTTATTTAGTTTTTTTTTATCATTGTCCTTTCATATTTGTATTATGTTTCTCTTTCTTCCTGTGTTTGATCTTCAAAGTTTTTAATCTTTTCATTAGGAGTACTTGGAAGGCTTTTAATGAAAATTAAAGGTCCATTTTTTCCCCCTCTCTGTAGCATTTATACTTAAGTTTTGCTGGGCAACCGTATCTTTTGTCTTCTGGAAGTTTATATTCTTAGTTTTCCTTTCCTTTATAGTGCTGGCTGCTAAATCATTTATGATCCTGACTGTGGCTCCTCAGTACTTGAATTGTTTCTTTCACGCTATTTATAGAATTTTTTTCTTTGTCCTTGGAAGCTCTAGATTTTGGCTGTGATGTTCCTTAGAGTTATCATTTTGGGGTTTCTTTCAGGAAGTGCTTTCTTTTTCCACTTTGCTCTCTGGTTCCAAGACATCTGGGCATCTTTCTTTTAAGATTTCTTGAAATATGATGTCTAGGCTCTTTTTTTTTGGTCATGGTGCTCAGATAGCCTAATGATTCTTAATTTATTTCTCCTTGATCTGTTTTCTGATCCATTATTTTTTCTATGAGATACCTTACATTTTCTTCTGTGTTTTCATTTGACTGTTGTAATATTTCTTGTTGCCTCATAAGGGTATTGTCTTCTATTTGGTCCATTCTCTTTTTTGGGGAGTTTGTCGCTCAGACAAGGTTTTAAATTTCTTGTGCCAAGTTGTTAATTCCCTTTGAAATTCTTTCTTTCATGGCTCTCATTTTCTTTCCAATTTTTTTCTTCAAGAGTTCTCATTCCATTTATAACATCATTTTAAACTTTAAAAACAAAACTCTTGCTTCATCTCTTCCAGGAATCTTAGTTGGAGTTTATGGCCAAGCTGTTTTTCTCTGAGACATTGCTTGCAGATATTTTATAGTCATTATCCTTCTGTGTTTGTATCTTGAACATTCTGCCATCGTAATAGCTCATTGTGGTGGGGCCTTTTTTTTTTGTTTTGTTTTTTTCTTGTTGTTTTCCAGTTCTTCAAGCCTACTTCCTGACTTCAGACTTGTTGTTAGGGCTGGGCTCTGCTACAGGAGGAAAGATCTGGGCTGGTCCTGTTGCTGCATTCTTATATTATTTTAGGATCTCATGAATGGACTGGGCACTTGTAGGTTTTCAGTGCTGCCAAAGGGCAGCACTGTCTGGGCAAAGACTGATTACTGCTTTCTTGGTCTGAGATCTACAAGTTCATGACTTGGGTTTGGGTCTGAGCAATGGTAGACTGCTCTTAGACTCAGCCATTATCCTTACTTACTTAGGGGAAGGAGTTAGGATATTGTTCCAACTTGTACATACATACATACATACATACATACATACATTATCCTCCATTTAAATATTAACCATGCACAAAGATAGTACCAATTATACTTCACTTAAATGTAAATTTTTTTTTCAATTATCAAGTTTTTATTAGTTCTCTCTTCCTCCTCCCCGGTAGGAAAAAAAAAGGAAAAAGCAAAAAAAGCCCCCTTGTAACATACATGGTTAGTGAAGCCTCTCTCCCCCTTCCCCCTCCCCAACCCCCCAAGAAAAGAAATTTCCTGTTGGTCATGTCTCAAAGTTTATCTCATTCATTCTATTTAGTCCCTTATCTCTGTCAGGATATAGGTAGGTTGGTTTGTCATCCTTTTTCTGAAATCATGTTTAATTATTGAATAGATCAGAATTCTTAAATCTTTCAAAGTTCCTTTTACAATCTTGTTATTATAGTATAAATTGTTCTCCTGGTTCTATTCACTTAACCCTGCATCTGTACATACAAGTCTTCCCAGGTTTCTCTGAAGCTCTTTCATTATTTCTTACAGCACAGTAGCATTATGTTAATATACTATATTTAACCTTCCTCCAAGTGATGGACATCACCCTCTTAATTTCTAATGCTTTGCCACCAAAAAAAAATGTTATAAATATTTTTTTTGTACATATAGAACCCTTTCCGATTTCTTTGATCTCTTTCAAGTATAGGCCTTGTAGTGGTATCTCTGGGTCAAAGGGTCATAGTTCAGTAACTTTTGGGGCATAGTTCCAAATTCATTTCCAGAATGGCTGTACCAATTCACAGCTCCCCGAAAAGTACCTAAATGTGCCTGTTTCCCTGTGTTCTATATTTGTCGTTTTCCTTGTGGGGGAAGGGTAATTTACCAGTCCAATGGATATGAGACTTCCTTTAATCTGAATTTGTCTGAGTATTAGTAGAATATTTTTTGTTTGGCTATAGATAGCTTAATATATTTACATACTTCACTGTTTAAAGAATTTAAATTAAAAGAATTTAAGGAATTATTTAAGGATATGTTAATAGAACAGTGAATTAGTTTATTTTCTAACCAATGCAAAAGTTTAAAATATTAGTCCAGTTTCTTGCTATTGAACTGGGGAAATTTTCTGATTTTTATTCTTTTTAGTAGAGGTGGATTTTTTCCTTTCCTAAAATATTTGTCAGAAATATGTTGAACAGAGTTTGTACTGAGTTAAGGACACAGACTGGAAGTTTATTACTTAAATAGAATAGTTATTGAATCAGATTTTTGTCATCTTTTTCTTTTCACTAAAAAATTATTTAAAGTTCTGGTTAATCAAGGTTTTACTAATTTGGTTTCTTCTTTATAGTTCCATTGCTAATTTTAGTTGTTTAATTAACATCTTTATTTGAGTCATTAGTTTCCATTTATAATTATAGCAAAAACTCAATAATTTGGACTAATTTACAGACATTATGGTATGACCAATTTACAGACACTATGGTATGGTAGTGAAGCCTGACCTAGAGAATAATTTAAAAAGAGGTATTCTGATGCTTTCAAGTATATGCATGCACTAGAATTAAGCTTTCAGAATATTGGTAAATAGAAGTTCTTAGGAAATTTTTATAGTTAAGAACTCTCATAATTAGCATATTCACATTATGTGAGAAGTGTTTTGGAGAGTGGAGAAGAGGTTTGAATTGATTACTCTGGGAAATCAGATTAATGAGTTTATGAGGGTAGAGACAGAATTGTTGAACCCCAGCAAGGGTCCAGATTAGCTTGTGTATATTCATTTCCCATAGAGGACAGGTAGGGTGCAGGTCCAAGGTGAAAAGTAGGGAGGGAAAGGAGGGAAATAATTTTAACTATTTGCATTGAGGAACATAGGTATAATGAATCTCAAGGAGGAGGAGACTATGAGGGTCAGAGAATGTCAAAGCTTTAAGAGATCATTTAGTTTAAGGACCTCATTTGACACAGTGAGAAACTGAACCTTAGTAAGATGCAGGGACTGAGAATCGAAGAATATATGGAATGGAAAGAACCTTGGAGACATGGGGATACTGAGAAGCAGGGAGATTGAGGTCCTGAGGATCTTTGACTGTCAAGGGTTTAAGCAGGGTTAGAGGTAGTCTGGTACAAGAGGTGGAAATGGAAAAGACAAGCCAAGTGGACTGAGGAGGATTGTAGAACATGAGGGCTGCAAGGAGCTGTAAGGTCCATCTGGTCCATAACCCCACATGTGACAAAGGAAACTGAAACTCAGAGAAGAATGTATGATCTTTTATGTTTAGACTGCCTTCTGCCTCTTCCCTTTTCCCCTTTGCCTCTTGAAACCTCTAGTTCTTCCCAGGGCTCAGATCCATTGCCTTCAAAATGCCTTTCCTAGTTGTTAGTGCCTTTTTCCCATCACTGCTTTTTTTTGTTTTTGGCAGGGCAATTGGGGTTAAGTGACTTGCCTAAGGTCACACAGCTAGTAAATGTGTCACGTGTCTGAGGCCAGATTTAAACTCAGGTCCTCCTGACTCCAGGGCTGGTGCTCTACTCACTGTGCTAACTAGCTGTCCCATTACTGCTTTTTTTTTTTTTTTTTTAATTCTGTAGCATCTGTTTGTGAACATGTGTTGTCCTAGCACAAGGTAAACTTCTTGGAGGCAGAGAGTGTCTCCATTTTGAATCTGTATCTCTAGTACCTAGCTTAAGGCATTTCTTAATGGTTTGATTGGGAGTAGAATTGACAGGACTTGGAGATTTAGTGAAAGTGAGAGGAGGGTGAAAAAGTCAAAAACATCAAATCTGTGCTGCAGGAAAAATGATGGTATTTTCAATAAAAATAGCTAAGTTTGTAGGAGGAGACAGAATTAGAAGGGCTTGGATTAAGAATTTCATTTTAGATGCGTGGAGTTTGAGGCGTGAGTGTTACATTCTGGTATGGTTGTCTTGAATAAACAGAGACAGAGATTGCAGGACTGGCACTTGGGGGAGACAGAACTAGATCTATAGATTTGGGAACATCTGAGTAAAGGTGCTAATTGAATCAGTGGGAGTGATTCACACGCAGTGAGTGAGGAAGAATGACATGGAAGAAAAGAGAGAAAAGATGACTGATGAGGCTGCACTTGACCAACCCTTTGCTGGCCATCCATCTCCCTAAGTTATCTTCCTGGTTTGTACATAGTAAATGCTTAATAAATGCTTTTTGTTTTTCTTGTCATCAAGTGCATACTCCATTTCCCCTTAATCCAGTGGGAATATTGATCAAACAAAAGCTACCTTTGCCCCTGGAATGGGCACGACCATCGTTTGCTGTGTGACTCCATTCTCCATCCCTGTGACTTTACTGTTCCTTGGCCACTGTGTAAAACTGTGTATGTTGTCCCCCTCTCAGTTAGAATGTAAGCTTATTGAGAGCAGGGACTATTTTTCCTGTGTTTGTATTCCCAGTGTTTAGTTCAGCGTTTGGTGTTGCATTCCTAGGGGACATAATCACTCTTGGCACTTTCTAGCTATAACCACCCTCTTCCACTTTTTGGACCATAAGGCTATGGTGCAACAAAGAACACCATTTATAGATATTGAAAACAAGGCAAAGATAATTCAGTGTACATCTTTCACATGTAACTTTTCTCTTTTTAAGATCTCTAATTTTTGTATTAGAATGTTATACTAGACTTTACAGGAAGTGCAATAGTTGTGTTTCTTTTGGTTCACAGTGATTGCAAATATCATTCCAGAATCACATGACTGAATAAACCATTGAATCCAAGAGGGACCCTCATTTGTTCTGACCCATGCCATATAAATCTTGGAACCTCTGGTGGCCAGATATCCCAGACTTACTGCATCCTTCACATTGTTCTCCTACTAAAATATAGGAAGACGATAAATTTTGGAGGAATGTTTATTGCTGCTTGAAAATAGGTGAAAACTTTGTCACTATACAATTTACTGTTAAAAAGTTGTTTTTTGTGTGTATATAAATGTATATGTGTATATATAAAATATTTTCTTTTTTTTTTTTTTTTTTTTTTTTTTTTGGAGAGGCAGCATGGCGTAGTGGATAGAGAGCTGGCCTTGGAGCCAGGAAGACCTGGGTTCAAGTCTTGCCTCTGACATATACTGTGTGACCCTGGGTAAGTCACTTAATCTCTCAGTGCCCTAGGCAACTCTGTAAGACTGTTAAGTTGCAGAGAGGGTGCCGACCTGCACTGGTAGAGGGAGTTTCCTCATTCATGGAGTTCACTATACCAGTGAAATCACAGGTCTAGTGTTTAATCCCCATTATTTTTCTATTACATGGTATCTATTAAATGAATAAATTTTGATATAGAAGCCTTTTCGTCTTATAAAATGAGGGGATTAGACTAAATGATCTCTAAGGCCCCTTCCTGCTCTAACATTTGAGGATTTTTGATTGTTGAGTACAGGATGTTCAGCAAAATTGTGTCAATTTGAGTGTATCAGAGTTGAAACATCATTTTGTTTCATTCAAGGGCCTACTACAATGATTTCCATCCCCCTTCTCCTACTGTTGTTATAATGTGAACTGCCATTGCTTAAAGTTAAATAAACTACAGTTAATTGTTGTTGCAAAGCATTATTATTTTGATCTAAGCCAGGGTTTCTTAACTTAGAGTGGTTGGTAAATCTGGATTTTTAGAAGTATTTTGTTAAGGTCTGCTAGGTGATGTAATGGATAGAACACTGGACCTGCAGTCAGGAAGACCTGAGGTCAAATCTGGCCTTAGTAGACACTTACTAGCTATGTGACCTTGGGCAAATCACTTAACCTCTGTTGCTTCAAAAAAGTTTTTTGTTAACTTTATTTTGATATGATTGGTTACCTTTGTAATTTTATTATGTATTTAAAAGCATTTTGTGAATAGGTCCATAGGCTGAACTAGATTGCCAGAGGGGTCCATGTGAGGAAAAAAAAAGTTAAAAACATCTAAAAAGTTAGAGTCTGGTAGGAGGAGATTGCCCTGGGAAAATTTGAAGTAATTGTATTTGAGACCTTAAGCAAAGAGGGAGTAAACTTTTGGCAGAATTCTCCAGAGATTCATATTCCACTACTTTTTTCCTTTTTAGGGTGTCTAACAAAGATGTACAAAGTAAAAGTAGCATGATTAGTAGAAAAAGTAGAGATTTAGGAGTCAGAAGTCTTGATTTCTTGCTGAGTTCAAGAGATTTTAGTTCAGATAAATAAGTATATTGATACCAAGGATGTAAACACAATGTTCTTTATTTGTTTAAGGGCAGTAAACCAGTTGGCAGTGATAAGATGACATCAAGTGACCCAGATGTGTTGTCAAAATGCTATAGAATCAGAATCTTGGAAATGAAAGAGACTTTTAGCCATCCAACCTTTTACAGTGATAAAATGATTGTTTAGTCTTTGACAAATAGCAAATAAAGGCTAACAATACCATTTCTAGTAACTGATAACCTGTTTCCCCTATCCTGATGGCCAAACAGATTACTTTTTTGATGAGGACAAAGAGAGAGTATAGAGAGAAAAGGGAAGAGGGTCCAGGACAAAGCCTTATTTACATCAACAGCTGAGGGGTGAGGGTGGGAGGCAACTGGTTACCATTCCATTTTTTGTAGTTTCTATTTATTAAAAGAAATACATATGCTTAAACTTCACTAATTCAGTACCAGCTTTGTCCAGTATATTCAATCTAAATTAGTTGCTTTTAATGTTGTCTTCATTTACATTGTTATAGTCATTTTATATATTGTTCTTGTGGTCTTCTTTCTTGACTTTACATCAGTTCATCTGAATCTTCCTCTGCTTTTCCAACTTCTTAAGATTTGTTGCTCTTTTACAGTATAGTAGTATTCCATTAAATATATTCAATATATTTGCTTCAACAATTTTCCAAACTTCTGCACCTTGAAGGTTGACATTTAGAGGTGAAAACATTTCTACACTTTGTTATTTGCTCTAGTTCATTTTAACTGGGACCAGTAAAGAACTTTTACTATGAAGCATCACTTGGATCTTGTAAATTCATTCCTCATGGTGTACTTTTCATTGTAATGGTATTTTACAGGAGTGGGATTTGACATTTAGGATAAGAAGCAAGACTTTCATTTTTCTATTCCTTCAAAGTAGTGTCTCTGATTTTTTTTTTTTAGACATAGGAGAAAAGGCAGAGGGATAATCCTTCACAATAGTGAAGTAATAGTAATGTGTTCACCTTTTTAAACTTTAAAACTAATCTATATCAGATTACAATTTTTTTTTTCCTGAAAAGCTTCTTATAGCCTTAATTTTTCAAACTTAGTTCAGTTTAGTAAATTTGCTGTGAGCAGTTACTTTGTGTTAGTATTGCATTGAAGGGCTTCAAGCACTATCAAAGGGAAAAAGTTACATAAAAGTTAAGCCAACATGTAATTAGGTATCAAGATGAGTGGTGTATACAGTTAGTGATATGGAGCATAAGTAGGGAGAGGTCCTTGTGGGCTTGAGTAAGGAAGGCTTCAAGCATGTGAGGGGATTTGAATGTTGAAGAAGAACTGGACAGGAACTGAGGAACATGATAGTACCGAGTAGGTGGCACATTATCAGCCAAAAGACTCAGGTGGAAAAGTGAATGGTGTGTTTGAGTGATCATTATAGTCCTGGCTGGACTAGAATGAAGGATTGCCTTTGGAGAACACTAGGGAGATAAAAATTGGCTGAGTGGCTAAGATAAGGGACAGATTGGGAAAATATCATTGGTTAAGATAAGATGAGACTATATCGGACATTAGGCTAAGAGGACTTAAAAGGACTTAATTGCCATTGTATGGTTTTGGTAGCATAGTAAAAGCAGTGGTGTCAAGGTTGGATTGAAAAAGGCAGAGATTAGAAGCAATCTTCTGTGGAGCTATTGCAGTATCATGGAACTGCTAGACTTGACTGCAAAGTTCCTGGAATAGAGGGAAAAGGATAGATTTTGAGAAACATTTCCAAGGAAGGATTTGATATAATGTGGTGATTATGTAGTTTGTAGAAGGAAGAGGAATAGATGATTCCGTGGTTTCCATCCTGGGTGTCCAGGATAATCTGGCACCATTTATAGAAATATGGCTTTTGAGCTGATACTTTGTCAACATAGTGCCCTACTTTTGGCAAGAAGGTGGAACCTAACACCCAAAATCCCTGGTTTTCTCAATAAAGCTACCTACGAGCAATTATATTTAAAAAGAAAAAATTCAAACCAACTCTAGTAGGCATTTGTAATCATGCCATTTTTAAAATTGGCATAAGCATTAAAAATAATCTAATCAGATTTCCCATTCCAGGCAAGAATCCTATTGTATACTATCTTTGAAATTTGAATATTTCCAGGACTAGGACTGGAAGTCCCTCAGACCCTTTTGTAGGTCTGCAATGTTAAAAAAATTGTTATCATAACATTAAAGTGCTATTTGCATATTAAAATTACCCCCTTTTCTGACTACATATCTATGTGAGGCTAGATTTCCTTAGCATGCTTCAACTAAAACAACATTATAATGGTTGAATGCAGAAGCAGGTATGAAAACATGTAAGATATTAAAGGGGTTTGCAAAAATATGTAAAATGATGCCATTCTCAAATTTTTTTAGTTTCAAAAGTAGTTATTTTTGAATAAGAATACAATGTTAAGATGTAATGAAGATTTTTTTAAAAATATATTAATAGATAGTTTAAAATTATCTGCTTTAATTTCTAATATAGCGAATATTGGCATTGAGAACCCACATAAACAAAAGCTCTTTTTGGAGGCATTAATTTTTAAGAATGTTCAGGGATCCTGAGATCAAAATGTTTGGGAACTGCTGGACTAGAAAGCTGCAGTTCTGTATCAGTGCTCCTGTGATCTTAAATATAAGATGTGAGCTATTAAAGCTTAAAACTTCAGTAAGACTTTTGGAACACCCTGTAAATATTCTACGTCAGTTCATGTAAGTCATGTATCTTAATCCACTGAGAATAGTGTTTGGGGGGAAAAGACTTGGAAGAAGATAGTGAAATCTGTTTTGTAATATGACTATTGAACATCTAGCCTGAAAAATCTGATAGTTTGAAATGCAAACATGGAGCACAAGAGAGAGACTGGAGGTGATATTATAGATCAGGCAAATATCACAGATCTGTGCAGAGATTGTAATTGAACCCATAGGACTTAATGTATTCACCAAGAGAGTGTGGAGAGAAGATCCAGCACAGAACTTGGGGTATACCCGTAGGTAAGAGTGTGCCACATGGCTGATGGTCCAGCAAAAGAAACTCTGAAGAACAGATAGGTTGGGAGAATTGAGACAAAACAATGTCACCACAAAAAAAAAGAAGAAAAAGAGTATCCAGAAGAGGGGTGGGTACCACTGGCTTGCTTCAGAGAGGTGAGGAAGAGGGTTGAGAAAGGGCCACTGGATTTGGTGATGGGTAGAGGTCATTGGGACCTCTGGCAAGGATGTTGATGTGAAAAGTTCCAGCCGAGGCCACTTCCTTCAGAACCTACTCCAGAATAATGAAGAATACGAAATGTAGCGAAGAATAAACAGACTTTCTCAGGAGACAAAACTGCCCAATCCCTGGGAACTTACAGTGGGGAGGGAAAGGATTTGCCGTAAGACAGGGCTAGAGCCAATATTGTATATTGGCTTACATATGCAACTAGGAATGAAGCAGACTTCCTGGTTAGGGATTGCTTGGCCCCAGGCATTTTCCTTGCTTCTGTAAGGTGGGAGAGGCAGGAACAACAAAACTGAAACCCCTAAAACCCTTGTTGATAAAAAGATCTGAGCTGGCTCAAAAACAGACTAATAGACAAGATATTACCTAATAATTAAATTTTTAAATAGAAGATAAAACAAATTTGCAAAATGATAAATTAGCATTCATAACACAAAAAGAGGAAATAAAGGAAATACTGCAAAATGCCAACAAAACCATTAGAATAAGTGAAATGTATGTTTAGGAAAACATAAAAATATCTAAATAAAACAAGAAGTAGAAAATTTAAAGAATCCAACCCCAGAGGCAAAAATTAAAGAAATCGTGAATGAATTCAAAAAAATAACATCTTGATTTTCTTTTTATTGGGGAGGGGGAGAGTTTTAAAAATGAATTACATAAAACATTTCAGGAACTATTTACTCCAATGTACTTAAGCTGGTTACAAAAATATATGGAGAAAATATCTTACCAAACTCATTCCGAGGCAAAACGAATATTTTTGGCCAGAGAAGGAAGAGATGAGGCAGAGAAAGAAAATTACAGATTAATTATTGAATAAAATATTTTCAGGGGCTATTGTAATATATTAAAAACTTATTTACTTTAACAAAATTTGTTTTATGCTAGAAATGCTGGATTGGTTCCATATTTTAAAAGCTAAATAAAATAGAACTTATAACAAAAACAATGAAAATGAGTTACACAGGTAGATGGAAGAAAAACTGTTGATAATATTATAACCATGTATGTTGGACAATAAAAAGCAAGAAGAATTAATGGTTGGCATTACCTGTCTCAAACCTTGTGCTGCTGTTATCTGCGATGGAGAAGCATTTGGTGCCTTTCTAATAATAGCAGGGATAAAGCAGAAACAGTCTATTTTTACTATTATTTTTGATCTAGTTACAGAAATTCTACAACTAGCAGTAGGAAAGATGGTGGAGTAAGCATACGCAAAGAGATAAAGTTACGGCTCTAGGCACCTGGCTACTTTCTGGCCATCTTTGTACCCTGCCACCTCCTCTGCTCTTCCATATACTGATGTTCTCATGTGTGTGGCCACCTGACTTCAGCATGGCCTCAGTTGCCCCACCACCACTACCATACTCCAGAAGGCTATGTCATTTAACTGCTGTGTGATTCCCATCAACTATTCCACTGATTTTCCTGCAAGCTATTTCCCCCAGTCTGCATTGTCTTCCTTTATTAGAATATAAGCTCTTACAGTTCATGAACCATCCTACTTGTTTCTGCTGATATCCCTAATACTTAGCAGTGTTTGCTGCAGTGTTTAATAAATGCTTTTTCATTCATTTGTTCATTCACGTGTTGGTTTATTCAGGGAACCCAACAGATTCGACTTTAAAACTAAATAAAGCTATAACTAGTCTCTCTCTCTCTCTCACACACATGCAGACACACACACACACTCTCTCTCTCTCTCTCTGTCACTCACATACATACTCTTACACTCACTCTCTCTGCCTTCTTCACCCCCACACCCCCCAAAAAATGATCAGACTTTCTATTAGTAAGTGAACCCTCCAGGAGAAGATAGAAAAAGAAATTACATTCAAAATAACTATAAGATATAAGAAATGAAACAGACAATGATGGCACAATTCAGACTTATGTGTATAACCATAAGATGCTTTCCAGAAAGGAAGAATCAAAAGAGAATTTGATTGTCAAACAGCTGTGGTAATACAGAAAAAGTAACTATTCACATACATAGATAATAGCATCGCCATATCAATCGAACTACCAAGATGGAGTTACTTTAAGAACTAGAAAAAATAAAATTTATTTAGACATTATCAAGTGTCTGAAAAGAAAGGATAACAGGTATGAATTAAGGGAGCCTAACATTGCCATACATGAAACTATACAGCATTAATCAATCAAAATTATTTAGTATTGCTTAAAAATAGAAAAGAAAAATAGAACACATCTGCTCATTTATTTTTAACTTTTTTTTTTTTAACATTTTGACCAAATTCTCTGCCTTTAGTCCCTCCCCTTCCCATTGAGAAGGCAAGCAATATATCAGTTACACATATGAAGTCATGCAAAAAATTACAGAACACATTTATTAAAGAAGATCTAGGAGCAAATGAATATACCATCATGTTCTATATCTGAGGATTTCAACTACAAAAATGCTAGGAAATATTGAAAGAAGTTTAGCAGAAATCAGGTTAAGTCCTTAAGATCTTATACGTTAAGGCCTAATTTGAAAAGGTCATATCAAAAATAGTAAAGAAAAAGGACAATACCTTTTCAAAATTATGAAGTCTTTACTAAACAATAGAAACAAATTAAAAAAAAAGGACAATATAACATAAAAATTTTAATAGTATTTTGTTTTTTCCAATAGCGTGTGAAGACAGTTTTCAACATTCATTTTTTGAAAGATTTTGAGTTACAAAATTTTCTCCCTCCCCAAGACAGTAAGCACTCCTGATATAGGTTATACATGTGCATATATTACATAGAATCTACAAACTTTAGCACAGGCAAAGTCACAGAGTTTGAAGGCAATCAGTAGTTGGCTGGGAGAAAAATCTTGGCAGCATGTCACTGACAAAGGTCTATTGGTCTGTTAGTCAACATGCAGATAAGAAGAACAAGTCCTCTAGCCAACTGGCCAAATGATTAAAAGGCATATAAAAAAAAATCCAAGCCATCAGCAGTCATGCGAAAGGATACTCCAAATCAATGTCAGACTCAAATAGAAACAAATCTTTGCATATTGACTTAGAAAACCACAAATTAACACTTACGTTGTATTTTTATTTATTTTGTTAAATTTACCAATTACATTTTAATCTGGTTCCCTGCAAGACCCTCTGCTCTAAATAAAAAGAATTGAAAGTTCAAATCGTTTTTAGTTATAAGTATAGGTGCTGTTTCCCTCCTTTGTTGGATTGAGGGAACTGTAAATGTGGAATATTTACATACTGTAGGACTGGATTGATATGTTGGTTACTTTTGCTGAAATCTTTTTTTGGGAGGGAGAACATTGAGAAATGAAGATGATGTCAAAAACAAGATATAAATGAAAATTAAAAACAAAATCACTCTTGAGGTTTTGCTTTAGACCAGAGGTTCCCAAACTTTTTGGCCTGCCATCCCTTTTTGGAAATCGACTTCCTTTGACTTTTTATTTTTTAGATTTTTATCATTTCAAAAAAATATAAAATTTTTTTAAAAAAGATACATTTTAAATTTAATGATTTTTTTTTGTTAATTCATGGGGGTTTTTTCCTGCATTGAAATTTTGATGACACAGTATTGCGTGATGTAACCATATACTCTACGGTTTCAGGTGTCATGTTGTTAAGAGGTCATTACATACCCATGTTCCTGCTGATATATGCTGGACTTCCTGATAGTGTGCTACATGTTTGCCTGCTAGCACTTGGCTTGTTAAGACTGTACAGCAAACTTGATCACTGATAGCTTATAACTTGCATTTTGTGTTTGTGTTAGGAAAAAAATGAAAATAATCACTACAACTTTAACTCTGTTACACAACAGATAAAACATGTATGAATGATTTTTCAAAATTTTCTTCTCTTATGCTTCCACTGCCCCCTTATTTTTATTCAATGTCCCCTAATTGCACCTGAGGCTACTACCGCTCCCTCCACCCATGATTCCAGTGCTCCCAAGGGAGCAGTATTGCCCACTTTGGGAACCTCTATTTAGACCTACCGGATCAGCAAAGACAATAACAGATGAAAACTGTCAAATGTTGGATGACAGGCAAACTGGTTTAGGCAAACATGGTTAGAGCTATGTTTGAATTTAACTCTTCTGGAAAACAATTTGGAATTGTCAGGAGGTCTCAACGAGTTTATAATCAAATAGGAAGGAAATTATGATAAAAATATGAAACAAGGGAAAATATATGATAAATACAAAAAAATGGGGCAAAGTGATATGAGAAATGTGAGAAAGATCAGAGGATTTGGGGGGATAGGAGGTTGGGAGTGGTCAACGTAGTTTTCATTGAGGTAGTGCTTTGGGCCTTGAATGAAGAGTTAAGAGAATGGTAATCTATTCAAAACATGAAAAATGTTGCATACAAAGTCACAGAGATAAGATGGTAGGATAAAAATGGTGGACAGAAAGTAGTCCAGCTGAACTGAAATAGAGCATGAAGAATGAGATAAAAATATTGTTAAGGGTCTTTAAAATGCAAGACCGAGTACTTGGTATTTTATTGTAGAAAAAATACCAAACTGCCAGCATTTTATGAGTAGGAGAGTGACACGAAGTGAAGAGAGATGGTTTTCTAGAATGTTCTACTCTTAAGTAGTGAGTGACAAGTGTTGAAAGTAGTAGTCTAGTAAAAGAGGGGGGTGGTTAGAGGAGATTACACTTATAGTTAAGGACTTGACAACTGCTTTTTTGTATTCACTCTAGTCAGACAACATTCATGTGATAGATTTTCTGCTCAAAATCATTATCTTTCTTCCTTGGATTAGTGATTGATCTCAACACTGAATAGCGTTCTCAGCACCTTTTCATTCTATAGGATTCCCGTCCCTGTCTTATACATTGTCCATTGTGGTAGAATCTTTTTATATGCCTGTTGGCCACCAGTGTGCATGTGGACCATCCTTTGGTTAACTCTTGCCCTCTCCACAAAACTAGGTCTTCTCTTGTGGTCATGTGTATTTACATCTATCACATGGTTCTCTATTCCTCTTTTAGTGACTCGGCTCTTAATTCTGTGTGCTATGCTATTTTTGGTGATTAAAAAAAAGATGGACTTTCTTTCCAGGAGAAGCTTAAGGTCATAATAGTTGACACTTATGTAGCACGCTAGTGTTTGCCAGAACTTTTATATACATTTTCTCACATCTTCTCGAATTTAGTATTCTGCTGCTTACTTCTTAAGTAATTTAGCCTCTCTGGATCTGTTTCTTTACCTTTAAAAATGAAGGAACTATATAATTTCGTGAAATAGTTATACTAATTTTACCTTGTAATATGAGAAAATTGAGTCTTATTTAGGTTGTCTAAGGTTATGTAGAGCTAATAAATGTTTAAACCTTAAGGTTTAGTGCTTTTCCCAATATACCATTCTCCTTCTCAAGACTGTTCCCATGGCAGATGTTACGAATTAAGCAAGACTAGTAGGTTTAGGGGAAACTGTGATGACATGCTTTAGGTTTGTGAAAATAAATGTAGGTGTTGTTGGGACTTCCACATGGAAATATCATATAGGAAGTTAGGTTTTAATAATGTGGAAGTTTAATCAATATAAATCAATTGCCATAATGAAAAGAACTAAAGAACCTAATGATCATTTTATTGAGCAAACATCTGTAGGGAGAACAATGGCTGCCATGGCACCACTTTTAGAATATAAGCTAATAAAATCATAGAGAAAGATGGTAAGAGGTTTCATAGTGTCTTATAAAACAATAAAAAGCAGTGAATGGAAAGCAAGTTTTTTTAAATTAGATTTTATTATTCAAGGAATCAAGAAAAACAGAATCCCTATTATAAATATATAAATATAATAAATAATAATATATAAAATAATAATATTATATATAAATATAATAAATAAATAGAAATCCCTATATATATAAATATAAAAATATTTAATCGAGGAAAACAAATTTTGCCGTTGGCCATATCTCCCCTAAAATGCTTCAGTCTGCATTCTGAATCCCATCACCTTTCTATGAGAAAATGAGTAGCTTGATTCATCACGAGCCCTCTGGAATTGTGTTGTGTCATTGTGTTGACCAAGATTGCTAAATTGCTTGTCTTTTATGGTATTGTTGTTATTGTTTTTTGATTTTCCTTTTTTTTCTTTTTCTTAATATATTTAGTTTTCAGCATTGATTTTCACAATAGTTTGAATTACAAATTTTCTCCCCATTTCTACTCCCCCCCCCTCCACTCCAAGATGGCATATATTCTGGTTGCCCTGTTCCCCAGTCAGCCCTCCCTTCTGTCACCCCACCCTCCCATCCCCTTTACCCTTCCTTTCTTGTAGGGCAAGATAAATTTCTATGCCCCACTGCCTCTGTATCTTATTTTCTAGTTGCATGCAAAAACTTTTTTCTTGTTTTTGAACATCTGTTTTTAAGACTTTGAGTTCCAAATTCTCTCCCCTCTTCCCTTCCCACCCACCCTCCCTAAGAAG
>CM053622.1:440318421-440348438 GCA_028646595.1 Phalanger gymnotis
AATTTTTCCTCTACTTCTCTAAGTTGCTTTTCCAAATCCTTTTTGAGCTCTTCCATGGCATGAGACCACTTCATGTTTTTCTTGGAGGCTTTTGTTATAGGCTCTTTGACTTTGTTGATTTCTTCTGGCTGTATGTTTTGGTCTTCTTTGTCACCAAAGAAAGATTCCAGAGTGTGAGACTGAATCTGGGTGCATTTTTGCTGCCTGGCCATGTTCCCAGCCCACTTACTTGACCCTTGAGTTTTTCAGCAGGATACGACTGCTTGTAGAGTAAAGAGTTCTATGTTCCAAGCTTGGGGGGGATGCGCCAGCTCTGCCACACCAGCACTCCTCCTTCTCCAAGAACCCCCAACCCAGATTGGACTTATATCTTCCATCAGGCTCTGCACTCCTGCTCTGATCTGCCACTTAATTCCTCCTACCAGGTGGGCCTGGGGCCAGAAGCAACTGCAGCCGTAGTTCTGTAGCTGCTCCACCTCTGTTGCCCTGGGGGCGGTGGCCAAACAGCAAAGTCTCTGTCCCCAGCAGCTTTTCCCACTAACCTATTCTGTTGTCTTTGGTGTTCGTGGGTTGATAACTGCCACAGCTCACTGATTCAGGGCACTAGGGCCTGTTCCTGGTCTGGTTGGTCCTGCTGCTGCCCCCGCTGGGCTCTGCTCCACTCCGCTCCCAGCTCAGTGTGCGATAGACCTCATCCAACGACCATCCAGGCTGTCTTGAGCTGGATCCCTGCTTCCTTCTGCTATTTTGTGGGTTCTGCAGTTCTAGAATTGGTTCAGAGCCATTTTTTATAGGTTCTTGGAGGGACTTGGCAGAGAGCTTACACTAGTCCCTGCTTTCCAGCTGCCATTTTGGCTCCACCCCCAGTATTGTTGTTATTGTATAAATTGTTTTTGTAGTTCTGCTCATTTCCCTCTGCATCAGTTCATCCAAGTGCTTGCTAGGTTTCCCCATTGCTGTCCCTTTCTTTGTTTCAACACAGTGGTATTCTCACACATTAGTATACCATAACTTTTTAGCCACTCCTTGTCTGATGAGTGCTTCCCCAGTTTCCAGTGCTTTGCCACTAGAAAAAGAAGTGCTGCAAGTAATTTTCTTTAGAGTATAGAACTAGTAATGATATTGCTGGGTCAAGGGGTATGTATGCATAATTTAATAATTTGGACAACATTTTTTGATTTTCATTTGCTTTTCCCTAATGAGTTGTGATAGTGTTTTTTTATATGCCTGAGAGCTTTGATTTCTTCCTCTAAAAACTGCCTGTTCACCTCCTTTGACCATTTATCAATTAAGGGAATGGTTCCTATTATAAGTTTGAATCTATTTCCTATATATCATAGAAATGAGACTTTTATTAGAGAAAGTTATAAATTAAAAATCCTATCTTAATAGAAAGCATAGAAATTCTGAAAATCAAGGAAGGGAAACAAAATTCAAAACAAAAACATTAATTTGACAAAAATAGGAGTTGGATTTTTGAAAATAATAAAATAATTAGAATATTAGCTAATCTAATTTTTTTAAAAAGGAAAACCAAATTATCAAAAAGAGGAAAGGAAATTTCACAACAAATGAAAAACAAATAAAGGAAATTATTATTTCCCATCTCTAGAATTAGAGATTATATGCCAACATAACCAAGATAAAATGGAGGCATATATGCATTTATCAAAAAATTGTCATTATTAGAATCATACTGGGAATAATTTACACATGTATTGAGGGAATTCTTTATGAAAGTATGAGAATAGGAGAGCCAAATTTTGAAAATTACGTTCTGCAGCATATCGTGGCTTTATAGCATAAAACTGGCAAAAAGGTGTAGAAAATAAAAGATGTCACTGTGATTATTGTTGACTAAAAAGCATTTGATTTGGGTAGCATGAAACCGAACTTCAAAGGCTCTTGGTGTGTCTCCTATGTTAAAATCCTACTGAATTGAGAGCTAGAACATTATTTTGATTTTCTGATTATTGCTATCAAATGAGATCAGGAGATATGTTTGGGTTTTTTTTTTTTACATTGTATCAAATTGAGGGTGAAGGATGGAATAAGGGGATAGATATATGTGTGTTTATATGCACATATACATACACATGGGTATGTATATATCTACTGTGTGCCAGGCACACAGCTTTTTACAAATATTACCTCATTTGATTCTCACAACAGCCCTGCAAAGTGTGGGTGCTATTTTACCCCATTTTACAATTGAGAAAATTCGGGCAAATTGAGGTTGAGTGATTTGCTTAGGTATTAAGTCTCTGAGGCCAGATTTGAATTTACATCTTCCCAATTCTGGACCTAGCACTTTATCCACTGTGCCACCAGCTGTGCTTTGTTGAGCACAGAAAGAGGGATTCCATAGAGATAATAGAATGATCTCTCAAGTTTGCATTTTTAATATTATTTTGGCAATTGTGCCAAGCCCTGGATTATTTTTCAGCCTTCTAAATAAGATCTGTATGGGACAGCTAGATGGTGGCATAGAGTGCCAGTCCTGGAGTCAGGGAGACTGATCTCCCTGAGTTCAAATCCAGCCTTACTAGCTTTGTGACCCTCAGCAAGTCACTTCACCCTATTTGCCTCAGTTTCCTTCTTTGTGAAATGAGCCAGAGAAAGAAATAGCAAACCACTCATATCTTTGCCAAGAAAACCTCAAGATGGTGGTTATGAAAATGACAACAGCAACAACGACAAATGAGATCTGTAATCATTAAAAGAGTTTGGAATCTTTCTGGAAGTCAACAGAACCCTGTCCTGAGCCTTCTTTTCTCTAATCACTCTCTCTTGATCTTATCCCCATCTCTTTTCTTCCTAGCAATTTATGCCATTGACTCTGCTGTAGAACAGCCTTAGTCTTCTCCTAAGTTCCAGTCCCATATAAACAACTGCTTATTGTACATTTCCAACTGGATGTTTATTATAGACATCTCACATGAAGTATATGCAAAGCAGAACTCATTGTCTTGGCCCCTGAACCCTCTACCTAGTCCTCATTTTTCTGATCACTCAAGTTTGAAAACTGAGTTATTCTGACTTTTCAATCTGGTATTACCCACTTAGCTGAGAAGCATTTAATAAAAGCTCTTTTGTGATAGGCTTCATGCTGAACATTGGGGAGAAAAAAGACAGAAGGAAAATAGTTCTTGCCCTTGAGGAGTTTGCATTCTAATGAGAAAATAATATATACTTATTTTTATGTGTACTAGATTCAGAGAGGGATAGATACAGTGTAACTTTAGAAAGGAAGTGAGAGCCTAGTTGAATTTAGATCAACTAAATTTATAGTTGTGACAAAGTCAGTGTGGTTTTATTATTTACAGCTTCATTCAGCAGCAGGTTAATAGGGTCAACCAAGGTACATCATGTGAATAATTGAGGGTTTGGATTTGGCAAGATGTAATTAGAGATAGAACCAAGGGAGTAAGAGATTCACAAGTAGAGCAGAACATGTGGTTAAACTGATTGTCAAAGAGATCTAGAGCTATGGAAAGCGGAGTCAGAGGCAGGGTGAGGGCCTGGAATGTAGTAAGGATTTGATGGATTAGAGGTGACAGTGAAGACAATACGTTTAGGACTAGTAAAGCAGAGAAAAGAAACAGAGAATGATAGAAGATAATGTTTAGATAAAGAAATTTTGGAGTGCTTGAACATGAAAATTAGAATACTTGTGGATGAAGGCAAGATCATGGATATGACCACTCCTTGTTTAGCCAAAGTGGAATAGAGAAATCAGTTATAGGTTTTGAACAAATCGAGAAACTGGGAATTTAGGATATTTGGGGAAACATCTCATTACATGTTGAACTCCCATAAGTGTGAGGGCAGGAATTTGGTGAGGGAGATGAGCCAGACACTGAACTGTTGAGAAATGAGGAGGGGTATCTTGTAGCTTAGTAGCGAACAGCTTCCAGGATCTGCATTCGATTTTAGAATGAATCTCAAAGGATGAGAGGTTGCTAAATGTAGGTATTAGAAAATCTTGAAGTTGTGTTGTGGAATAAAGATTATTCCAACTCTGGTGCCTTTCCTCTCATATTTCACTCAGACTTTCATCTCATATTACTCCCGTCAGAGTAACCTATTCTCTGTCATCCTTTGTCTTCTGCTCATTGTACCTGGAATGCCCTTCCAACCTTATTTTGCCTGCTGACTTCCTGTTTTTTCCTTAAAACCTAATTTTAGTGCTACCATCATGAAGCCTTTCCTAAAACCCCCATTTAGTAACATCCTTTTCCTTCTTGGACCTTAGAGAATACTTGATTGACCATTTCTCTAATATGCTTGTCACTTAATGTATATAGATTCTAGTTATTGATGTTTGTGTCTTATCCTATTACTAGTCTAAGCTCCATACATGTGGTATGCTATTAGCTAAACTTTGTATTTTCCCCAATTTTATGTCAGTGATTTTTCAAGAGTAGGGATTGTTTGTTTTGTCCTCACTGCCTGGCATCTTCCCGTTTAGAGGATGTTTAATCGATGCTCATTGATTGGTTCTGTGAAAGGAAGTAATGTATACTAGTCTTGAATGGTAGTCTGGAGACAGATTGTGAAAGATTTTAAGTGTCAGATAGGAAATAAGCAAGAACCATTTGTCAAACTTGTGCTCTTGGAAAATCATTTTAGTTGATATGTGAAGGATGAATAGGGAGGGGAGAAATTTGAGGCAGGAAGACCATTTAGGGGACTAAGGTTACAGTGCAAGCAAGATTATTATACTACATTTCCCAGCTCACTGATTAAAAGTGTTCAGAATAGAAATATCACTTGATTTTTTTAATATTATTGCCAATTTTTATACCTCATTTGGGAACAGGACCATATCTATTTACCTCTAGGTTGGCATGCAATGAATGTTTTGAAATTAGTTGTGAAAATAGTTTTCTTTTGGATCTGGGAAATTATCTTGCTTCACATGTACTTCATGCGTTTGAGACTTTCATTACACTGCTTGTCCTAAGTATATAGAAATGGTAGTAAACTGTAATTGTAGTTCTTTGCTTTGTAAACTCCCTATTGCATAGTTTCAATGAGTTGTTTCAGAATATTAGAATATTAGAAAGATTTCAAACATTTTAGTTAGAGTTATGAAATTCATAATGTACATAATGTACATTTTTACATTTTACATTTTAAAGATTTTTTGAAAGCCTCAGAGAGTTCTGAGAAATCCCTTTCTTACTCCTATCTCTGCTTTCAGTCTTTGTTTTCCTGTATCATAAGATCTCTAGTATATATAATAAAAGTTGAGAACATCAATGTGGGCCGTTAGTCATCAGGGAATTTCTTCTGGAGGAAAATGAGACAAGCTGTGTGTACTGAGTTTGAAACATTAGCCAAGAATTGGAATAGGGAGTGAAGATGATAATGTGTGTTCAGCTAGTATGGAAATTTTCTTGATTGGAGTGGCTAGTTTGTATGGGAAAGTAGTGGGAGAATTACATTGGGCCAGATTATGAAATGCCTTGAATTTATTCAGTCCATCTTTTCAAGAAACTAAAGGAAGAAGAGTAACTAAATGGAATAAAAGGATGAAGGAACGTTTTATTTGCTTTTTAAGAGAATTTGGGAACCTAAGTAAGCTTGTATGTAAATTATCATCATCATTATTATTAAGCCAAAATAGAAGGATAGTTTGAAGGTGAATGAATTGAGAGGTAATGACTGCTGGAGTAATGTCCTGGAAACTGAAGGAAGCAGTGGGATTAAGGACCTATCCATATAGTCATTATTTTTATTTTATTTCCCATATTTTTAGTTTTCAGCATTGATTTCCACAAAATTTTGAGTTACAAATTTTTTCCCTATTTCTACCCTCTCCCCCACTCCAAGATGGCATATATTCTGATTGCCTCTTTCCCCAGTCTGCCCTCCCTTCTCTCATCCCACTCCCCCCCTCCCTCATCTGCTTTGCTCTTACTTTCTAGTAGGGCAAGATAGATTTCTATACCCCATTGCCTGCATATCTTATTTCCCAGTTGCATGTGAAAGCAACTCTTTTTTTTGAGCATTTGTTTTTAGAACTTTGAGTTTCAAATTTTCTCCCTTCTTCCCTCCCACCCACCCTCCTTCAGAGGGCAAGCAGTTCAACATAGGCCACACACATATCATTATACAAAACAGTTCCATAGTAGTCATGTTGTAAAAGACTTACTGTATTTCCCTCCATCCTATCCTGTCTGCCTTTGTTCAGTTTTTTCCCTTCACCCTTCCCTTTTCAAAAATGTTTGCTTTTGATTACTTCCTCCCCCAATCTGCCCTCCCTTCTATCATCCCCTCCTCTCTTATCCCGTTCCTCCCTACTTTCCTGTGGGGTAAGATACCCAATTGAGTGTGTATGTTATTCTCTCCTTAAGTCAAATCTGATGAGAGCAAGATTCAACTCATTCCCTTTTACCTGCCTGCTCTTCCCTTCCAGTAGAACTATTATGTGAGATAATTTACCCTATTCTATCTCTCCATCGTTTCTCCTTCTCCCAGTATATTCCTCTCTCACGCTTTAATTTTATTTTATTATATCATCCCTTCTTTTTCAACTCACCCTGTGCCCTCTGTCTGTATATTCCCTTCAACTACCCTAATACTAAAAAAGGTCTCATGAGTTACAATTATCATCTTTCCATGTAGGAACAAAACAGTTCAACTTTAGTAAGTCCTTTATGATTTCTTTCCTGTTTACCTTTCATGCTTCTCTTGATTCTTGTATTTGAAAGTCAAATTTTCTATTCAACTCTGGTCTTTTCATCAAGAATGATTGAAAGTCCTATATTTTATTGAAAAATCCGTATTTTGCCTTGGAGTATTATATTCAGTTTTGCTGGGTAGGTGATTCTTGGTTTTAATCCTAGCTCCTTTGACCTCCAGAATATCATATTCCAAGCCCTTCGATCCCTTAGTGTGGAAGCTGCTAGATCTTGTGTTATTTTGATTGTGTTTCCATATTACTTAAATTGTTTCTTTCTGGCTTCTTGCAATATTTTCTTATTGACCTGGGAACTCTGGAATTTGGCTACAATATTCCTATGAGTTTTCTTTTTGGGATCTTTTTCAAGAAGCAATCAGTGGATTCTTTCATTTTCTGTTTTACCCTCTGGTTCTAGACTATATGGGTAGTTTTCCTTGGTAATTTCTTGAAAGATAATGTCTAGGTTCTTTTTTTGATCATAGCTTCCAGGTAGTCCAATAATTTTTAAGTTATCTCTCCTGGATCTATTTTCCAGGTCATTGGTTTTTCCAATGAGATATTTCACATTGGCTTCTATTTTTTTCATTCTTTTGGTTCTGTTTTATAATTTCTTGATTTCTCATAAAGTTGCTAGCTTCCACTTGCTCCAGTCTAATTTTTAGGGTGGTATTTTCTTGGGTGGTCTTTTGGACCTCCTTTTCCATTTAGGTAATTCTGCCTTTTAAGGAATTCTTCTCATTGGCTTTTTGGAGCTCTTCTGTCATTTGGGTTAGTCTATTTTTTTGTGGTTTTTTTTTTTGTTTGGTTTGGTTTTTTGGCAGGGCAGTTGGGGTTAAAGCGACTTGCCCAAGGTCACATAGCTAGTACATGTGTCAAGTGTCTGAGGCCAACTTGAACCCAGGTCCTCCTGACTCCAGGGCTGGTGCTCCACTGAGTACTTTGTCCCAAGCTTTAGGGGCCTTGCGCTGCTGTTTTCAGAGCTACTTCTACTCCAGTCACCGCAAGCTCTGCCACACCAGCACTCCTCCTCCTCCAAGAACTGCCAGTCAGGACTACAACCCAGATCCAAGCAGGGTAAAGCAAGATAACTCAGCCTCAGTACCAGCAAAGCAAACCCTGCACTCCTGCTATGATCTGCCTCTTGATTCTTCCCACCAGGTGGGCCCGGGACTGGGAGCAGTCTCTGCTGGAGCTCTGGAAGCAGCCACGGGAGCTTTCTGCTACCACTACCCCACTTCCACTGCCCCTGTGGCTGGGGCCAGACCGCGCACTTCTCTCACCCAGATCCAGCAATTTTCCTACTGACCTGCCAAGTTGTCTTTGGCATTTGTGGGTTGAGGATCTGGTAACTGCCACAGCTCAGTGATTCAGAGCCCTAAGACCTGCTCTGCCTTCCTGACTCCCAGTCTGGTCTGTCCTGGTGCGGCCCACGCTGGGCTGCCTCCGCTCCCAGCATGGTGCGATAGACCCTTCCCAGTGAACATCCAGGCTGTCTTGGGCTGGAGACTTGTTTCCCTCTGTTATTTCTTGGGTTCTGTAGCTCTAGAATTTGTTTAGAGCCATTTTTTACAGGTGTTTGGAGGGATTTGGGGGAGAGCTTAAGCGAGTCATTGTTTTCTAGCCACCATCTTGGCTCCTATATATGTAGTCTTAAAGAAAGGTATTGCTTTTTCCCTGACCAGAAGGAAAGAGAGAATGGATTTTTTTGTCTAGAAATTTTGAGCAATTGTATAGAGAAGTTGAGGGAATTCATAGGATTGACCTTGTTCTTTTTAATGTGAAATAGGAGGGGATATCATCTGCTTATGAATGGAAGCAGGCATTTGGTATGAGGTTGAGTTGAAAGTAGAGATTTGGAATAGATATTATGGACACGAAATAGTGAGTCATTGTTATTATAGTATTGTCATGCAGGAGTCATGCTCAGCTGATGTGCTATGTAACGTGGGTGATGAAGTGCAATGGTGCAGGTAACCCAGGAATGAAAACTCAGTTTAAGAATGGCAGGAGTTAGTGTTCTCATCAATGTACCCAGAAAGGAAGAGCTGAGGTATATTCATTGGAGAGACAAGGCTTCAATTAAAATTTTAAAGTAGAAGAGAAAATTTTAAATGTCAGGTTGAGAGGTTTGTTAATTTTTTCCCCGTATTGGAAAACTAGATCTTGAGCAGTTGGGTGGAAAGTGGTTTTAGGAAGATTAGTGCAGAGGCAGTGTAGGACATGGATTAGAATGGGGAGAAATTGGAGTTGAAGGACAGTCATTAAAAGGCTCTCAGTAAATCCATGAACTGAGGGCTTTGAATCATTTGGGGTGATGGGAACAGAACCAATCAGTGTAGCAGCCATTGTGAACTAAGAGTTGAAAGAGTTGGAAAGGTTTGAGGGAGAGGAGATCCTTTCACAGTTAGGAGCCTGTGAAAACGTAAGTGGTGAAACTATTGTTTGAATGGACCAAACTAGGAGAGGAAATTGCTTTTGGGAAGAAGACAATTCAGCGTAGGGGCAGGTTGACTTCTGTGCTATATGTACATCACACACACATTCATCCTCCCATAAAACCTAGTATTGTTAATAATAGATGGCATAAAGGTCATAAAGAATTGCTTTTTAGATTTAGTATATGCAGAAATCACATTATAAATATTGGTTCCATTCTGAACTACTATAAATTTTAAGTTTTAGGTTGCTATAGATAATTATTTTCATCATTACATAAGAACAAATGATGTATCCAAATACAACCACATCCCCAAAATGAAATTTTTTAAATGGTTTCATTTGTAGATACTTTAGTATTTGACAAATTAGTCAAAGTTTACGATGAGTAGAAACTTAGAAAAATCCTTTTGATCTTAGAGTACTGGGGGAAAATAATTGTTGCTGATATTTACCAGGATTATGGTGATGAAATTTAATTGTGTACTTTTTTATTATAATAGGAAAGAGAGGGAAAAAGGCAAAATTGAATATTCATGATGAAAAGTTGTAGGATTAATATTCATGTTTTTGCAGTGTCCTCTTTAATTTTAATTTAGACTTCATGTAGCTGTACATTTAATACTAGTAAAAACACAACATATCTGTATTTTACTTAAAAGAAAGTTTTTAATAGTTCCTTGAATTTCAGATGTATGGTTTTACTGCATACAGTTGTGAGTACTTGATATGGCTAATATATGATAATGAGAGCATGAAGTAAGAATATTTTTTTAAATCTTATATCTTTTAGCTAATGGGAATGACAGCAAGAAATTTAAAGGAGATCGATCTCCCTGCTCTCCTTCTCGTGTTCTCCATCTTCGTAAAATTCCAAGTGATGTTACTGAAACAGAGGTCATATCATTAGGTCTACCATTTGGCAAAGTAACTAATCTCTTGATGTTGAAGGGAAAAAGCCAGGTATGTAAAAATTTAACGCTGATGATTTAATGCTGCTCCACGTTGACATTTTTATAGGAAAGGAAATTCTTGTTTATTTTAGTGGTTCTTGCCATTACTATTTAAAGACATTGGTGTGTGCTTTCCTGTGTAAGATACAAAACCACATGATACCTCAAAAGTATATTACAAATATCCAGTATGAACTCCCAAAGACTCACAGTGGGAAATGCTGTCCACATCCAGAGAAAAATCTTTGGAGTCTGAATGCAGATGGAAGCAGACTGCTTGCTCTCCTTTTCTTTTGTTGCTTCGTTTCTTTTTTCTCCTGGTTCTTCCCATTTGTTCTAATTCTTCTTTGCATTATGACTAATGTGAAAGTATGTTTAATATGAATGTGTAATTAGAGCCTATATCAGTTTGCACGCAGTCTTGGGGAAGGAAGGGTAGAAAATTTAAAACTCAGTCCTATGGAAGTGAATGTTGAAAACTAAAAATAATTACTAAAAATAAATATCAAGTATTTCTTTAAATTCTTTGATAGAGAAATGAAGCCAAGTAATTGGTATCTGATTTGGTAAATGAAGGAAGTGAAGTGAATACAAACAAATAATTTGTTTTAACAATACTTTGTGTAACCAGCCATTAAACAGGAAGAATTTTGAGGGAGGAGATGAAGAGAAGGTGCTAAACAGCCTCAACCATAGTTGTCCCTTTTCAGCACCTAATGCATTATTCATTTATTGCTTGACATTAGTGTTTTTTCACTAAAAAGATTAAGAATTTTAACTTGATTGAAGTGGCTCTGTATAGGAGATTATTATTTTTATTTATATATTATATGTATTTGCATAGCTAATTATTTCAGGGATTTCCAACTATCATTTGGGGGAGGAGGGAAAGTATGAGATTGAAAGGTGCCAGATAGTAAGGAGGTGCTGTCAGAGAAATTATTCTGGCAGATTACAGGGAACAGGTTATGGATATTCAGGGCATGCCAGTTCCCACCAGCATTTCTACCTCAGTTACTTCCGGTCATTACCCCCTTCCTGGCAAGAATTCCGGGACAGAAGGAGGGGCATGCCAGGAGCCCTCTCCAACTTGAAGACAGGTTTGCTGGTCTTCCAAAGGCCTTTAAGTAAGGGAAAGGCCAATAATTTATATATTTAAATCACCATTTTTTGCAAGAACCTCATAGTGAAGGTATTTAATTTCTCCCACCCTCCAAAACCAAATAAATAGTAAGACTAGGAAATAATATTACCCTTATCAACTGGACAACAAGCAGATTATAGTTATATAGATTATATTATATAGTTCCATTCATTGGTCCCTAAATTAAATATATGGTGTGAAAGGTATCTCGAATATTGGTTTCTAGTTAGTAAACTTCTAGGCAATGTAATTTGCACTATACTTTCAAATAATGAATTCTGAAAAAGTTTTGAAAATGAAAACTTTTTTTATCAAATTATTGCGAACATTAGGTTTTAAAGAATAGTTCCCAAACCATAAACCTAATTTGTTTAAGATCTCCTGTGTCCTAGTAACCTTAATAAGGAGAATGAAGTAACAATATTTTTATAATGTATTACAAAATTTAAAATTTGTTTTGTGTTGCTTGCAGGCATTCTTAGAAATGGCTTCTGAGGAAGCTGCTGTTACTATGGTGAACTACTACACTCCAGTTACTCCTCACCTCCGAAGTCAACCTGTTTATATTCAGTATTCTAATCACAGAGAACTTAAGACTGACAATCTACCTAATCAAGCCGTGAGTATTAAACACTTTCACTTTAAAAATATTTATTAGAGCATATGGCATTAATCTAATTAGAAAATATATTTGGATATTAATTGGCTTTGAAAAGTAGGAAACTCGAATGTGACATTCTGCTCTAAATCCAGTGTTCAGATATAAAGGAATATGAGGAAATAATTTTTTAGAAACATATTTGAATTATTGTATGTGACATAAGACTAGAATTTTAGAGCTGAAAGGAAGCTAAGTCATTTTTTCTTCCCCACCCACTCTCCACCTCATATCCCCCTGCCTTTTTTTTTTTTCCAAATAAGGAACTCAGAGACATTGAGATTGGCTTATATTTTCACTGCTTATTAATTGAACTTAAAACTGTGTTACACCCTGTAGAATTTCTTATTAAATTATTCCACCCTTAACACGTCTGTAGGCTTGAGGTCACAAAACAGACTCTCGCATCCCTATATTTTTGTTTTGTTATTATAAACTATTTCTGGTACAGTGTCTTAAAATTTTTCTTCCAAGGATTTATGTAATTAAAAGAAAGTTTTCAGTTAGTTGTACCTATCTTAGAATATTTGAGTTAAGTTCCTAGAAGTAACGTGGAATGTGCAGTCTTCCTAGTCACTGACACCTCCACCTGAGGAGAGAAAGAGGCTTTTTAGTTAGCTTTTATGCCAGCTGCTCTAAGGTAATTGTTTTTCATATCATATGTGGCTTAGGGAAAAGAACTTTGGATTGGGAGTCTGAAAAAGCTGAGTCCCAGTACTAACTCATATACTTATTAGGTATATGACCATAGACAGATCTTTTGGGGTTTGGACCTTCGTTTGCTCATCTTTAAATAAAGGAATTGGACTTGATGATCTCCAAGGTCCTTTCCAGCTCTAAATCTATGATCCTATGAAAGGAATTTCTAGACATATTCTGTCTTCTACCCTGTACACACCACAACACTACCCAAGTGAGTTTTCTCTTGTAACAAACAAAAAGTTAAAACTGGGGATATAGTGACTACATTTGACACCATACATAGCATAGCATTTCTATAGCCCCATTCACCTCTTCAGATAAGAAGTGCATTATTTCATCTGTTCTCAAGGCCAAGATTCGTCATTACAGTTACATAGCATTTGTCTTCATTTTGGCATTGTTATTGTAGTAATTTTTTACATCATTTTATTGATTATTCACTTTGTGTAAATTCATTTGTCCTCCACACATTTTTTGTGTTTCTCATTTTTGTAGTATACTACAACATCATAATATTCTATTTTGTTCAGCTCTTTCCCAAATGATGGATGCCTACATTATTTCTAGTTCTTGGACACTACACATAAGAACTGCTATGAATATTTGATGTACATGGGACTATTCATTCTGCCTTTGATTTACATGAGGGATATGTCCGGCTCATGTAAATACTTAATGACTTTCCTTTCATAATTGCAAGTTGTTGTCTACTTTGTCTGGGTGGACTCATCACTCTGTCAGCAGTGTGTTAGTGTTCCTGACTTTTCCATAGCTAGTCTGGCATTGCCATATTCAGTATTTTGTCACTGATGGTGATCTTTTTGGTATGTAAGCTGTTAAATTTACTTAGTGATTTAGAGCTGTCTTTCATACAATTATTGATAGTTTCTAGTTCAGTGTGCTGGACCTGGACTTGGGAAAGTCTCATGGTGAATTTTGCCTCATATAATAATTGACAACTTTGTCCTTTTGGAGTAAGAGTGATAGATAACTTCACCTGCCTCTCAGGCTTGTGAAGATAAAACAAGACATCTCTCATATAAATGTTAGTCGTTCCCCCAGACTCTCATTTATTCTTTTAGGAAGGCTACACAACTCTAAGTATGCTGTAACTTCGAAGTATGACAGATACTTTGTCATAATATAAACGTAGAACGTTTGGAGACTGGTTCTATGGTACATATTTTACATAATTCAGCTCTATGTCGTTGGAAACTTTCTTAGATTAGCAGCTAAGTTTTGTAGCACAGGCTGTTTTCTTTGGCTTTCCTAGTAGCTTATCAGCCAGTCAGAAGAAATCCTTAAATTAAATGATGAGGAGTCTTCAAGATGTTCAGGAAGATCTTTTTCCCAATTCACTTTTACAACTGTAGAAGAATTTAATCCCCTTTGTGTTTCTAATACAATGTAATAATACAGAATTATATGTATAGAATATAATAGATTATACCAGTGAAGCCGGAATTGAATTTCCTATATGAAGCTCCATTGACAGTAAATTTTAATTGACATTACCTAGTTTTTTCTCAAATGATTCATTACTTATCTATGTTTTTAGGAAAAATATTCTCTGAATTTTTGGATTGATGGAAATTTCTTTGTAGTGCCACAACAGATAGTTATAAGGCGAGGCATGTTCATTTGCCACAAGGAAATTTGAAAAAATATGTCTACAAAAGTTTGAGAAACACAGGGTGTTTCATGTAATATGGTTTAAAAAAATTTTTTTTAATGTAACAAGGTTTTTTGGATTATTTTAAACATCTTTTGTTTGTGATTTGATTTGTTCAATAAACGTTTGCTAAGCACAAGTCCTAGCCATTTAACTTGTTTTTGAGAGGCAGTGTGACTAGAATGCTGAACTTAGAACTGACGAGGTAAGGATTTGAGTTCTACCTCAGCATTGTGACCAGGGACAAGTCCCTTGGCCTCTGTTTCCTCATATGTAAATAGGGGTAATAATACTCTTATTTCATAAATTTGTCATGAGGAATGCATTTTGAAAACCTTAAAGTACTACTGAACGGCAAATTGCTATTGCCGTAGTACCACCTCTGATCTTTCCATTTTGAAGGGACCATTTTTATCTTTGAGGTCTTGAAAGAACATTGAGTGCCTAAAAAATTGTACAGATTTCTTCTATATGTAGTTGCTCAAGTTCAGCTATCTATGTAATTGATTCCTGACTGCAACTTCTTGAATGCCTTTTCAACTTTTTTTATTGTACATGGAATGCTGACATAGAATTGAAGCTAAGTGTATTATTTGAATTATCACTTGCGAAAAGAATAGATTATTAAATTTTGAACTACTCAAGGGCAAGGACTGTCTTTGCCTAGCATATAGTTGGTGCTTAATAAATGCTTACTGATTTGATTGAATTTTTATTTTTAAAGTTGGTGTTTCTAACTCACAGACATTTCTTGTCCTCCAAGAAAAGTCTGGCTTAGTTAGGCCACATACTAACTTTTCTGCAGCCTTATTACCTTCCTTTTTTGTGTGTTGTTTTTTGTTCAGTGCTACTGGTGGTGACTTTCCATGTCATTGGCTTGGCCCTAGGTATACCTGGAAAGTTACCAAGGATTTATTTTAAAGAAATTTCGTCATTTCTAGCTTTCTTTTAAAAGTGATGTGTAATTAAATGGTAATGAAAGCTGATGAAATGGCTTAATTGAGGTCTGGTTAATTGAAGTTTTACTTTACCTGTAATTTATAATGGAATCTTTAGTTTTGAGACCTTTTGGTCTTTTGACTTTCTGGTTCTGGTTACTTCCATGAGCTAAGTAAAAGGGAAGCATTATCTTTTTCTAGACTCCCATTTAGAGAAAATGAGTCAATATAAAGATTTGGAAGGAAGAAAAGCTTAAGTTTTTGTTTTTAGTTTATTAGTTTCTAACCATGAAATTGAGAAAGCAATGGAAATTTTGATAAGTATATGCCATATTTAGCATTTTAGCACTCTAGGTTACTTGTTTTGCTTAGAAACAAAAACATTTTTTGATTCGTTAATTAAATTTTACTATTTGGCATGTTGGGAGATGTGAAGGGTTTGGATGGTAGAAGCCAAAAAGTAGGTTAGGAGATTTTTTTTTTTAAAGGCCACTACTTTCTTCTGGTCTCTCCTCTTCCAACTAAAATAAAATAAAAATCCTTATGGACAAATTGTCCCCTTGGACTACTTTCACGTCTATTATCAAAGAGAAATTAAATGATTTTCTCTAAGTTGAATAGTCTTTGGGATTTTAACCAGAACTCAGATGGACCTAACTTGTAAAAAAAAAAGTATATATTAAACTACCTTATAACAGTTTATGCTTTACTTGTGTGTTTGCATATTTGGTGGCTGGATTTTATAAGAATTCTCATTTTGTATTGTTTGATAGCGAGCTCAAGCTGCATTGCAGGCAGTGAATGCTGTCCAGTCTGGAAGTCTGGCACTTACTGCAGCCCCAGGCAATGAAGGTGGAGTTCTTCCTGGGCAAAGCCCTGTTCTTCGAATAATTGTGGAAAACCTCTTTTACCCTGTTACTCTTGAAGTACTCTATCAGGTAAGGAGAAATAAGAAAGAAAACAATATTCAGATCTGACTGATTGCTATTTGTATCAGTTATTTCACTAGTTTTTTTCAGTGTTATTTGCTTTTTTTCTCCTTTTAAAAAAGATCATTATTTCTTCACAGTGACACCTCAGCAAAACTCTCCCTTTAGCAAAAAGTTCAGCTGAACAAAACAAACACACATATTGGACACAGTTTTGAGGTCAATGAAGTATTTTTTTTTTTGGCGGGGGAAGGGCAGGGCAATTGGGGTTGAGTGACTTGCCCAAGGTCACACAGCTAGTAAGTGTGTCAAGTGTCTGAGGCCATATTTGAACTCAGGTCCTCCTGACTCCAGGGCTGGTGCTCTACTCACTGTGCCACCTAGCTGCCCCTGAAGTACTTATTCTTAAGGTATCTGAAAGAAGGCACAATACCAAAAGTATATTATTTTTTTTATTCCAAGGGAAAAGGCAAATGAAAATATAAATAAATTTTCATCCTTTTCTCTACTTTCTCGTTTATGTACTTTTTTTGGAAATAGTTGACGTTCATTGACGGCATTCTTGATTAAGGCTTTTAACAAAGCACCATCAGGCTTCTTTCATAAGCAGTTTTCCACAGTAATTCATATCTTTGCCATCACAAAATTGACTAAAAAAACTCAAGGGATGTAAATTCTCAATGTAGTCATTGTTTGTTGGCTATAAAAATGTATTTGAGCTTAAGGAAAATGCCAAGGCTGACATCCAACCAGGTATCTGCCTTGCAGAATTATATAGAATTCCTTGAAATCTATAATAACCCTGGTAACTGTTCAGTCTTCTAAAAACAGGGAGATGTATACTTGTCAGAAATTTCCACTGCTGTTATGGAGATACATCACAGAATCCAAGTAGGAGAAGGATTCCTTAGAGTGAGGTCCTCAGACACTTTTATTTGGAGGTGATACTGTGCTGATTGTGTCAAGCCCTGGAATATTGCAGGACCAATCAAATTCATTGCTTTTCTCAATAGATTGGCCTAATTATCAACAGAGCAGAAAACCAAGTGAAAAAGGAATGTCTGTTTTTCCATGATAACCTGTAGAGCTCCTCCATCATCATAATATATTTTAGATAGTCCCATTGAATAGTGAGTCAGGCCAAGAATGAAAAAGGATGACAGGAGCCGGTTGAGAAATTGGGAAATTGCAAAATTCTTCTAATGACTCCAGACTTCTTGGAAAAACAGACAGGCTTATGTTTTCCAAACTGTGGTGGTGATCTGTGGCTTAAATTCATGGAGCTAGATAGTCTCAGAAGAACTCAAGAAGAGGATTCCCTGTAGGGCAATGGAGGAACACTTAGTAGGCATGAGCAGGCTTTAATGCATTACAGACAAGGAATTATGCTGGGTAAGTGCTATGAAGGGTATCATCAAGGAAATGTCCAATTGAAAAAGAAGATGGACTGGTCACATGTTGAGAGTGTGGGATGATTTTAATGGAGCCCATGTGTTCCACTTTTAAACTCATGGTGTCAGGGGAAGCTACCAATAGGACAGGGATATGACTCACAGGATGTATAGAGAAGGATAGGTTGTAATTTTTATCCCTGGAAATTAGTATCTACATTGATGGGGTCATAGGTCCATTGGAATTTGTCAGGTAATATAGTTATTGATTTTTAACCAAATAATCCCAAAGTTCAGACAGTTTTGAAGGAAATTTTAAAATTGGTTAGCTATATTAAATATGTAAACTGGTGATTTATTGTAGTAAGTAGCATCGTCAACATTTTTTTAATAACCCATCTTATGAACGACAGTATATTAGGGACTCTTTCTCATTTGCAATAACTGCATTTTATCAGATGTTGCTTCCATTGTAGAACTTTATTTCCAATTCATAATAAACGCAGTACTGAGTAAATCATACATATTCATAAACCTTTTTCAAAGATTGCCTGTCCATACTACTACTTTCAGGGAAACATGGTTTCAAAAGTAGGTTTCACTATAGGTTTTTTGGTTTTGTTTTGTTTTGTTTTGTTTTTTTGCATTTGTCAATGTGAACTTATTTTTATACTTGGTATTTTTTACAAAGTTGTTTAGTTATAATTGAGATATATGTGTGTGCACATATAGACATACATGCACACAATTTACATATGTATATGTATACATGCATATATAAATAAATTTGGGTTCTAGGTTATGTCCAAATTGGAATTTTATTTGATTTTGTGGAGCATTGCAAAAATATAACCCACAAGCACTCCTACCCTTTGTTATGACTGTCATGAGTCAGTAGTTCTATGCCATCCTAATATTATCATGCGTTTGGCTTTCTTACGTGTAGCATTATGCTTACAAGACACCAAACCATTTAACTTCCTTCCATATGAGACTAGATGGTATCTGAAAATAATTATGGTGGCTTCTAATTTTAAAAAATCAATAATACTAATAATATAAAATTCTGGGTTTTTTTCCTTATAAAGCTTTTGTAAATAAATTGTTACCATGGTGCTTATTATTGTAAGAGATATTTTAATCTGTTAAGCCCTTTATGAGTAAATGCCTGTAATCTCTTTTTCTTAGCAATTTCTGCCAAGTTCTATCTAAAATAAAATAGATTACTTTCATCAGGTTGTTTAATCTTTAATGCATGATTAATCCACTTTTACCTGA
The DNA here is from genome assembly GCA_028646595.1 of Phalanger gymnotis. NCBI lineage: Eukaryota > Metazoa > Chordata > Mammalia > Diprotodontia > Phalangeridae > Phalanger > Phalanger gymnotis. The sequence goes on from CM053622.1 coordinate 440,337,214, forward strand.
AAAACAAAATAAGATATACTTACGTTTTGTGAGTACATAGATTTATATGCTGATAAGCAGTGAAATAAGTTTGTTGGTATAATTAGAGTAAAATAGCTCCTGAATTTGAAAGGAAAAATTCTTCCAGTAAATACATTTGGATGATTTGAAACCAAATTTATTTTGTATAAATGAATAAGCTACAATATGTCATAAAAATAATGCCTGAAGCTGTCATTAATGTGATACTCGCAGAATTAGTAATAACTAATGAGAATTGAGAAGCCCTTCCTTCCCCAGCTGTTATGATTTCCTCAAATACTACCATTAAGATTCATTCTTGTTCAGGAAGTGTGGTTCTGCAGGCTGTTTTTGGAGACTTAGGGGAAATGGATCTGTTGATTATGGGTACTTACAATGACCATGGTAACGTTTGGTCAGGTTGGTCAGGTTTGTCAGGTTTTCCCATTGTTCTAGGAATGGCAGTGGTGGTGGTTCCCTAGGTGTGAAAAACATGTGGGTAACATTGTAAGGGGGGTGGGTGGGTGGGTGGAAGTATGTGGAAATGGGTGTGGGTATGTGTGAGACAAAAATTCTTTCCCAACCAAGGATGAGTGTTTTGATGTCTGAGCCAGAACCCTTCTATTTTAATGGCAGAGCACTGTTTTTCTGCATTTATCAGTAAATATAAGTTGCCACTAGCCAAAGATAATCAGAAAAGTGACAAAACATTTCTTTGTGCATACATGCACTTGAAGGAAACATTAATAACTAAAACTTAGGAAGCAAAAATTCATTATCTGTTGTTGATTTTTGTCAATTTTTAAAGTTTTAGGTATTTTTAGATCTGAGTTGTCACCTTTTCACTTTAAGCATTATCCTCAAAAGCAAATTATTGGTCTGATTCTATACCTATGGGATGTTACTTTCTTTAAAAAACCAAAACAATGAAATGAATAAAAAGAACTCTTCCATATGAGGATTTAGCAGTCATGCTCATCTTTCTACCAGTATTAGAATTCCACGTATTCAGTATTCAAGACCTTCTATAGCAGGTTTTCAGCTGATATCCTTCGAAGAAAAGTTGCAGCAATTACACAAGTTTTAAAATGAATCTATGCCAAATATAGGAGAAAAGCTACTTTCTTTTCATTTTGTTAAAATTAATCTTGAAATTTTTTCATTTTTGCCATCACTAGAAATACATTCGAAATGATAGGTTATAAGCTCCTCAAAGGCAAGAATTATTTTTCTGTCTTTTTTTGATAGTGTTTCTTCTTTTTATTCTTTTTTCTTTTCGTCTTGTTTTCCTTCCTCCCTACTGCATGCTAGACATTTGACACAGATTTATGAATGTTTTCTCATCTTTTTATCCTTGATGCATTTTACTTTGATACTTAGAAAACTTTATGACTATTAAGACTTAAAACATGATTTGTGTTTTGAAAAACCTAGCCGATATCTTCAGGTGTTCCCTACCTAAACTTTCCTTTGACCCCTGCTACTTTTGTATAATGATTACTTCTTTTCAGCTCCCTTCATTTCTTCACCAGCACTCATTCTTCCATCTTGTTCAGTCTGGCCTTGTCCACCACCACGGTTAAAACAGTCGTTTTCCTGTTGATCCACTTTTGCTAATGGTGCTCCTTTCCTGTTTGCTGGCTCCTCATCTTTCTCCTTAAATTTAGATATAGACACCAGTATTCTGGTTTTGATCCACACTTTTTATAATCCATCTTGTTCACTCCGGTGGCTTGTTATCCTCCTACTAAATGATTCCAACCTCTGTACCTCTGACCTGTGCTTTAATTCCAGAGTGCCAGTGTAACGCCAATGTGATGATGCCCATGGCAGCCGCTATGAACATGCAGACGTATTTCCAGGGCAGAATCACAAAATATAATAAGCTCTCTTCCTCCAAGACAAAACCAAAACATTTATTCAGACACCAGAAAGCAAGATTTGCCATGGTAACAAAGAAGTTTGTACACCTCCCCAGTCCAGGCAGCACCGACATCCCAACTATTCTTTAAGTTAGGCTTCCCCACAAATAAGTTCCCCTAGGAAAATTCCTCCCTCTCTCACTCAAACTAGCTTCTGTCCCTCAGCTTTGTCTCGCCTTCCCTTTCTGCTTGGCAAACTCCTCCCACACTGGGCTCCGTGTGACTCAGGCTCCACCACTGCAGTCAGCTGGGCCAGGGCTCAAAGCAAGTTACATAGGCCTATTAATGGACAGGAAAGATCTTCCTATTCCGTTAACATTACAGTAGGATATCTTCACCCAGATACCATCCAGGTCCTAAGCTTAGCCGTGGCCCAGTCAAATACTCCCCTGCCCCCCACCTTACCCTTCCACCCCCCAAATAAAACATGCCTGTGACTCATTGTTAACTTACATTTCTACTGGTATCTCTGTTTTTCTAGTGATTCTGTTTGGAAACTTGGAATCAACTCTAACTCATCTCTCTTCCCCTTTTTCTATCACTCCCCTGCACATCGGCCCACCCCCATCCAGTCATTTGTTAATCATTCTTATGTCACTCCTTTACCACTGAACTGCCATAGTTTCAGGTCAAATCCCACTTTCACTGATTTATTGATCTTTTTTGCCAGCTTCTCTAGCTGGCAGATGTTATTTTCTCTTCATAAACTTTTGCACACATATGGGCACTGTAAGCATATACTGTTTTGTGTTATTTAATTGTTCCCGTATTCTTTCTCTTTAGTGTGGTTATAAATTCCTCAGAGGCAGAGATCATATCATGTATCTTTCATACGCAATTTTGTATTTTTTTGGTCCTATATTATTCACACTCTAGGTGCAAAGGATATCTTTGCTAAGTTGAAATGAACATCAAGACAGCTCCTTTCCTATTTACATTTTAGGGACAACCTGAGAAAGAAGGAAAATCATACATAATAGCTAAATCATAAGATGTCCCTTCCCACATTCTCCTTTGCCATAAAGTTATACAGTCAGTCATTTCCATTATATTCAGCCTGTAATTTACTCTTGTGTTGCTCTGAAATCACCAATTTCCTTTATATGGAAGCTTTAAAAATTTCTTGCCACCTTGGGTGTGATTTCAGTATCTTTTTGGGCAAGATTCTTACTGGAGGAAACTTTCCAGTTTTAAAATAGGAAGAAATAGTGCTTTGTAGCAATTATTAACATCACTTTCTTAATTAAAGACATATCCATAAATCACTTACAGTGTTTTAATTTTTTTCCTCTACTTAACCGAAATTTGTAATTTTTCTTTCAGATTTTTTCCAAGTTTGGAACAGTCTTGAGGATTATCACCTTTACAAAGAACAATCAGTTTCAGGCCTTGCTTCAGTATGCTGAGCCACTGAATGCACATTATGCCAAAATGGTAACCATGACCAAAAGTTATTTAGAATGAATAAGAAGAAAGACCATTTTATTGTTTCCATTTTTATTCTATTAGAATTATTTAGTGTCTTAATGATATGACATTTGCCATTTAGTGGGTTAGAGCTTTAGTTGATTTGACCAGAATTTTGTATCTCTAACAGTTTTCCAATATTTCAAAGTAAATATTTAGGTAAATTTGTATGTTTAAACAGATACTTTAGTCCTTGCTAGAAATGTTTGAAGGTGTTTTTTTTTCCTGTTCTTTGTTTTATGACACATTTTTTGAAATATATTGAGATAATATAATTTGAAGTATGTCACAATGATATATACCTGTTATTTCATGAAGTTTGATGGCATTACGATTAATTGTGAAATTTGGTAATCTCTTTGATACAAATCCCACCCTTGTACATAGTTGACACTTAAGGTTGTTGAAATGCACTGCAGCACTGTATTCAAGTATTTTGAGAAGACACCCTATGTTTTATCTTATCCTAGATGAGATATGCAAACTAAGAGAAATAAGAGGATCTGGAATAAGGTGGTTGTAGATGTTCCTCTTTCTCTCTCTACATATTTACATATGTATAGAGACACACACACACACACATATATAAATGTATGTGTTTACATCTGATTTGTGCTGTACAATTTTTTTAAACACTCATTTAACTTTGTGAGGTAGGCACACTGGGTAGTACCCCTGCTTTATTAGCATATTTTCAGAACAGTTTTATTTCAGAATATTGCCTGCCATATTTTAGAAATATTGTAGAAATGTTCATATTCAGACCTAGCAATAAACTGTTATAGATATATCACAGATTAAAAATTCATCAATATTAGTGACTTCTTATACTTTGCTGTAACATAGCATCATTCCAAAAAAAAGACTTAGTGTCTAATCACCTTATTTATGAAGTAGCATGTTACATAATTGAAAGACTGCTTGACGAAACCCAGCTCTGCTACTTAATATCTAATGATGTTGGGCAAGTTGTTGGTCCTATTTCTGCTTCTGTAAAATGAAGGGTTTAGATTACATTCTCTCTAAGAAAGGAAGGAAAGAGGCATTTATTAAGCACCTATTATGTGTTAAACACTTTACAAACATTATCTCATTTGATCCTCACAATAGCCCTGAGAAGTAGATGCTGCTATAGTCCTCATTTTTCAGTTAAAGAAGCTTAGGCAGAAATGACTCATGCAGGGTCACATTGCTGATAACTGTCTTAACACACAGGCAAATCTGAAGCCACGTGTGAACTCTGGTCTTCCAGACTCCAGGCCTAGTCCTCTGTCTACCATGTCACCTACTTGGATTTTCTGAGACCTCTTCTAGCTCAGAATCTTGTTAACATTCCTTCAGGAAGTTACCCTTCTTGTTAATAGTTGATTAAGTACTGTAGTATGTAGCTGTATTTGAACGTAAGCTACAGAAAATCAAAGGGAGCAAAAGTAGCCTTTTCTCACATTCTGAGATTTCCCCATTATCCAAAGCATTTTAAAGACTCTTGAGGACAAGAAGATTCTGTGGCAGAATAATTTAATTTGAACATTATTTAATGGGCATTATTCAAATTAAGGGTGAAATGTCCTGTGGAGTTCTGTAGGATCATATATTTGGAGTTGAAAGGGACCTTAAAGGTCATTGAGTCCAAACCCCTCATTTTAAAGATGAGGAAACTGTGTCTCAGAGACTTTAAGTGACTTGCCCAGGGTCACATAATTTTCATCTTAGGATAGGCTTGGAACATAGAACTTGTCACTCCACGCCTGGAGCTCTGTATACTGCACAATGCTTCCTTTCAAGAAAGGAGAGGACTTGTTATATTTTGGGGGGAGTAATGGTTAATAGAAGAAGAAACTGAGGCCCACAGTAGTTGAATGGTAACATGCAGCAAGTAAATGCAATCCACATTTTTTTAAAAGACAGTTTGACATGCTAATTAACACTACCCCAAAACTCAGTACCTTTCTTCAAATCCTTTAGGCTCTGGATGGCCAGAATATCTATAATGCATGCTGCACTCTGCGTATTGACTTCTCCAAGTTAACCAGCCTTAATGTGAAGTATAATAATGACAAAAGCAGAGATTTCACTCGCCTTGACCTTCCTTCTGGTGATGGCCAGCCATCCATTGATCCTACTATGGCTGCTGCTTTTGGTGAGTAATTCTTTTCCAAGTCACAAGTGAGTTGCATGCTATAATACTAGACTGATAGTTTTCTTTACTCACTGGCTTTCCTATCATTTTGAAATTTAAAAAAAATACATGAGAAATATTATCAAGTGATACTTTTAATATCTGACACTTAGTGAAAATGTATAACTGAAATCTTTTCTTTCATATTAATCAAACTGGATTTATTAAGATATCTACAAATAAAGGAAGAAACCTTTCTTAAAGTATTTTATAGGCCAATTGTTGTCTCACTCTGAATTTGTTATTTCTGAGTATAGTTGGTTTTTCAGATGAAGTAATTTAATTTCCCTGTTTTAATAATCTTTGATTTTTTTTTCAAGCTGCATCTTGATGTAAAAGGCCTTCATTTAAAACTAAAATCTAGCACAAGTGAAGCATTTTGCTTACCAAATTGTTAAAATGCCTATTTCATTTGAATACATTTTTTTACATAAGTACCTAACATGGATCTCATTCGCTGGAGTAGATCCATTTAAAATAACTGCTTCTGTAACAATTGATGATAGAAAGTAAGATTACAAATGAGTAAATAATATTCATATTCTCTGATTTCATGAGCTAGTGCTTGTTTGTCATAAGCACATGATGGCTAAGATTTTAACCATTATGACAGAAATTTGGTAATATAGATTTTTGTGCTGCATATGTTAATTTTTTTTTTATTTTTGGTAATTCCTGCATTATGTCTAGTCATTGCAAAAGTATGGATATATCTTAAAGATCCATAATTCACCAGGAGAGCATTGCTCATTGTGACATCTGATTCAAGATAATTTTCTGTTCACAATTCTACAAACATACTTTATACAGTACTGTCACATTAATAAAATCTGAAACACAGAAAAAAATTTAAAGGAAACAGAAATTTTGTTTTATGCTTATTTTTTACATAGTATAATCAGATTTTTTTTTCAGTTAATACTTTTCATGGTACATGACAGTACAGCTAAGTGCTGCGGAGTTAGGGTATGTAAAATGGTGGAGATTGTTTCATTTTTGTGGAACTTAATATAATTTTGGATTAGTTATAGTAATGAGGGGCAAAGAGTTGCAATTTGACCATAAATGTTCCTTAAATATTCATATTTGTTTTTGGACTGTATGCAAGAATCATTGGCTATTTGTATTGGCTATTGGATGAATCCATTAAGTATCATGTAGCTAAAACCCCTCCTTTTACCTCTGAGGAAACTTAGGTCTGAATAAAACACATGAAATCAGTAGCCCAGTATCACACATTAAGTAGCAGAACGTGAATTTGAACCCAGGTTTTCCAACTTAGGAGTCCATTTTTCTTTCCATTTTGGGATGCCTTAGATATGCCTGCATTTCACTGTGTGGCTTGAATTGGTCTCATAGCTAAGGGTATTTGCCACCAGTGCAGATTCCAACCCATCCATGCCTGCCTGCCTTTAGTGAGCAGTAACTGTCCATATTCTGTAAGTTTGCCAGAGGAGGTCTGTCCAGTATGTTTGGCACCTTCCTCAGAAACTCTTGACGTGAAGATACCAGTGGAGCAGTATCCCTTATTATTGTCTTGTCCATAATCTTTTTCACTGCTGCTTCTGTGATGACACTCTATATTTTATTTCTCCTTTATGATTGTAATATGTGCAGCCTGCTCAGAACAGCTGGGCACCTGTCCATTGCCTTTCTGATGACTCAGTTTCTGTTGAGGCTTTACTGTCTCATCACACTGTACTATCTCTTTGGGAAAAGTTACAATTTGAAGTTTCTACTGTTGTGCTTTTTAGAGTGTTTTTTGTTACTTATGTTCCTAAAGGCAAAGCAATTTGTGGTGTTCTTTAATGTAGGAAGATACTGTATTGTTTTTTTTAGTGTATCAAAATTCTAGTGTTCATCATTTCTCAATTTAAAGATTTCCTTCTTTTTTATTCTGTAGTTAGTTGTCATAATTTTTTGTGACTTTGGGATGGTAGGAGTTGTAAACATTTATTACAAATGATGTTTTGGTCACCAATTGCCTTCTAGCAACATTAAAATATCACAAAAGGGTATTGCCTTTCCTAAGTAGGTAGGAGGGCAGCCTTTTTTTCCTCTGTTAAATGTGACATTGTGAATAGATGTATAGATGTCCTGCTGTCATGTCAGGTTTTGTGTGTATTTTTATTATTTTTATCCCTTCCTGTAGGACATCCTTAAAGCAGATGGAATTTTCATTGATGATTTGGCTATTTTAATAGAATTGAGAAGCTTTGGCCCACTTTGATCAGACAGTTTGAACTGCAAAATTCCAAAGTCTCCATAGTTAAAGGGGGATATATCAAAACATGAGTTAGAATTACAGAATCACAAAATTTTATATTTGGAAGGAATCTTAGAATTTATGTAGCCTAGTGCCCTTATTTTAGAAATAAGGAGTTCAAAGCTCAGAGGTGTGGATTGTGCAAGGTCACGTGATAAGTGGCAGATTAGAGGTATGAATCCAGATCTTTTGATTCCACACATGTCTAGTGCTTATTTCGCTGTATTACATTTCACCCCAAAATGTAGATTTTTTTTTTCGTTTAAATGAGTCCTTACTAGTCCACAGTGATACTTGCCTCCTTCAAAAGCATAGCACTATTCCAGATAATTAGCTTCTGAGATTTGATTAATTGCCCAGCTTTGAGGTAATAGAGACCTGGGTTCAAATCCCACCTATGACATTTAATAACTCTTCAACTATGCCATTTAATCTCTCCAAGAGTATTTCCTTATCTGTAAAATGAGGATAATGGTAGCACTTTGCTTACAGAACTATTGTAATGGTGAAATGAGATAGAGTCCAAGATAGTTTTCATTTTGCTCCTACGCAGTGGAGTCACATCCCAAATGCATTGTGCTTACTAGAATTAAATTGTATATGGAGAGAGCAGACTCATGAGAAAGATGGGAATAGATATTCAATAAGTAGATGCCTCAGAGTGAATGTGAGATGGAGGAAAAGACCCTGCTGTTCCCTCTGGTGGCGTTTGCCCATTTCTCATCTTGTGAGCCTCTTGGGTAAGTGGGATTCTAGAATCTCTTCTTCATGTGCTCGTAGAATAAGCAGTCTGTCCATTCAGCTGGTGGAGCTGCTTGGGAGCCTTTCTGTAATTTCTGGTCAGTTTAAACGCCCCTTGTACCCTCTCCTCCCATGGTGAAAAAGGAAGAATCAGCTGTGTGATGTTATGATTGCCCTTTAATAGGCTTTCAGGAATATCTTTCCCCTCTTATCTATTTTCCTATGAACTAATATCTTTGCCTATTTCTTGTTTTTCTCTGTTTGAGCCTTGGCCCATATAATAATGATAATATTATCATTATTATTATCATCCTGATAATAACTTAGTTGAGTAGCAAAAAATAAAATTCACATTAACCTGTTTTCCGAGTAACCATATCAGAACCAACTGCTCTCTGTATAGATTTGCTTTCTAGCTGCAGCTATTGAGGATACTGTTTGGGTTATTCAAAGGATATTCAAGGCTAATTCTGACTGTTATTTCCATCTTGGGAAGCTTTACTAATTTGTATATTTCAGGTTTTGCTATTGCTCACAAACTGCACAGTAACATATAATAGGACCTAGAAAATGTCATTCAGTCAGTAAACAAAGCACCTACTGTGTGCCAGAAACTGTGCTAAGGCAGAGAACCTAAAAGCAAATATCCCAGCTCTCAAGTTTAGAAAGAGTTTTGCTTGTGCTTCTGTAGGGTCATTTCCTAGTTCATTGTAAAATTTACTAGTATCCCATCTCAGGTACCATGTGCATGTGTGTGCACACACACACCGTTTCATCTCTGAATCTCTAGATGTGTTTGCAGTGCAGTGTGAATATGTGGAATAGCAATATAAAGAGTGAGCTGTCCGACTTCACTTACAGCTCCACTTTTCTCTCTGCAAATTCAAACCCGTGTGTGGCAGTTTATTTCCCTGCACGCATGCGTGCGCACACACACGCACCCTACGTCAGTACAATTTGCATTTCTAAGACTCCTTTTTGGGAACATCCATGTTCTGTCCCTTGCGTGTGGGTGTATCCCAGGTCTCTGGGTCTCTTGATCTCATTTGCTCTCTGAGTTCAGTTCTCTCTGTGAAAAGCCTAAACTTGGAGACATAGGATCTAAGTCCAGATCCCGGCTCTCCCACTTACTACCCTTGTGGCCATGGACAAGTCCTTTAACCTGTTTCTTCATTTGTGAAATAAATACAGGAGTTAGAGCTGACTTCTTTTCCAGCTTAAAATCTATCTTTCCATGAGCCTCAAGGATTATCATCAGTAATCGATGAAGTAACCATATCTGAAGATCACAGAACCATTGAAGCATTACATCATCAGTCCACAAGGCTTTTTTTTTTGCTTATAACTTTTTTTCTTTGCAAGCTTTATTATATAACATTTTACTTTTTCTCCAATAACATGTTAAAACAATTCTTTAAGATTTGCCTATTTTTCTAAGTCATTCATAGTTCTTCTTTATATAATATTGCTGTTACTGTGTTCAATATTCTCCTGCTTCTGCTCGCTTCATTTTGCATCATTTCATGTAAGTCTTTTCCAGGTTTTTCTGAGATCATCCTGCTTGTCATTTGTTAGAGCACAATAATATTCCATCACAGTCATGTACCACAGCTTGTTTAGTCATTCCCTAATTGATGGGCCTCCCTTCAAATTCCAATTCTTAGCCATTACAAAACTAGCTGCTAGAAATATTTTTGTACAAATATATCCTTCTGTCTTTGGGCTCTAGATCTAGCCATGGTATTGCTGGATCAAAGGATGTGCACAGTTTGCCTTTGGGCATAGTTCCAAATTGCTCTCCAGAATGGTTGGATCACTTTGCCACTCCACCAACAGTGCATTAGTGTCCCAGTTTTCCCACATCTCCAACGTTTGTCATTTTCTTTTTTTTTCATGAAGCCAATCTGGTAGGTTTTACGTGGTACCTCAGAAGTCAACAAGTTAAGTGCTTATTTTATCCCAGTCTCTATACTAGGAACTGTGAATACAAGGACAAAGAATGAAATAATCCTTACAAGGAGCTTGTGTTGAAATGGAGGAAACAACAAGTACACATACAGAATAGATATAAAGTTAATAAATACAAATATATGCAGAGTAAATACATCAGTTCATTTATGGAGCAGCAAAAATTTACAGACCACTGTCTCATAATGCTGTTTCCCTGGTGGCAAGCTCCTAGAATGGAATATTCTTCCCTGGAGTGTAATATTGTTTCCTGTTTCATAAGTAGACAGTTATATTTGAATCATGTGTATCAAAATTTTGGTCTAGCTCTTTATCATTTCGGGTCACTCTCAGCATGGAAACTCAATATAAACATAAACTCTTCCTGAAGCATTCACTTTCCATGGTTCCATAACTAATTGGTGTCGGAAGTGAAACTGAACCTACTTTCTGAGTCCAAGGCCAGTCCTCTAAGCAATATGTCATATTGCCTTTTGTGCCAAAATTTACATATAATACTTGCCCCTCGTTTCCAATCTCTTCCTATTAGCTCTAGTTTTATGGAGCAACATAACCTAACCTCAGGCATTTAGCTGCACAGGTTCTGGATGTGCAATCCTACTGACAATAGCACCAACAGGAAAATTCCCTCTTGTACCTATTCTTTGGAAAGTTCCATCAGCTAGAATAAGGGGAATTGAAA
>CM053622.1:440348938-440374002 GCA_028646595.1 Phalanger gymnotis
GAGAATTTGGAACTCAAAGTTTTAAAAACAGATGTTCAAAAACAAAAAAAAAGGTTTTTACGTGCAACAAGAAAGTAAGATACACAGGCAGTGGGGCATAGAAATTTTTCTTGCCCTACAAGAAAGGAAGAAAAAAGAGGATGGGAGGGGAGTGGGGTGACAGAAGGGAGAGCTGACCGGCAACCAGAATATACGCCATCTTGGAGTGGGGGGGGTGGTAGAAATGGGGAGAAAGTTTGTTATTCAAACTCTCGTGAAAATCAATGCTGAAAACTAAATATATTAAATAAATTAAATTAAAAAAAAGGATATGAGTGAAATTTGTCCAGGAAGTACTTCCATGGTTTATCCCAATCTCCAGGAAAATTGGAATAACAGGAGTAAAAGAAAGGAATCAGAAGGCAGGTTTTGGGAACCAAGCACCTTCCTGGGTCTTTAGAATTGTGTTTAAAACTTAAACATATCAGCACCTGTGAGTGGGAATTGTTTATTCCTTGTACTTGTATCTCCAGCCTAGTACAGTGCCTAGACATAGTGCTTAATAAATACTTGTTAGTTGATTGAAATGCTTCTGTATTTTCATTACATGCCTAACAACACACACAAAAAAATCATATATAGTATTAAACCAAAGTGTGGCTCTTCACTTGATGTCTTTCAGTCTGCCATAAATAGGGAACAGGATTCTGAACCCTTTGTTCTGAAAATAAAGGCATCCAGGCCAGGGGTCTGGGTGCGGGTCTGGTCTGTTCCAGCTGTTCTGCGGGGGAGTTTTTTAATGGCATTGAAAGTGTACATCATCCCACCCCACCTTCCCTGCTCATTGAGATTAACATCTGCCATTCTACTGGGATGATTCAGAATTCAATGCTTAAGTTTCTACATAGAAACACTTTTTTTTTTTTAAAGAGGGAAATTTTTCCTTCCTATTAATGTATTTCACCGGGCTGTCACAGAGAAAGCACTATTTCTAGGCACTGTACTAGGCTGGAGATACAAGTACAAAGAATAAAACAATTCCCTCTCACTAGTGTTGACATGTTTAAGTTTTCTTTTGTTATTATTTTTAACGCCACAGTTTATTTAGTCATTTCTCAGGTACTGATACAATGATTATTGCTGGCATTTCATTATTTCGGAGAAAATAGTTATGGATGCTTTTGTGTTACGGGTGTCTTTCTCATATTAAATAATATACTTCTGTTATAGTCCAAATAGTTGGATCACAGGGTAAAAGGGCATGATCGGTTTTGTAACCATAACTGTTTGTTGCTAGATAAATCACCAAAAATGTTACCATTTAAAAACTTTACCAGTAGTGTAGTAGCACTTGTTTCTCTGTCGCCTTGTACTATGTTTTGTACTATGTTTCCTCCTATGCACCTAGTCTGTCTTTTCAAATAAATTAAAAACTTTTTAGGGTTAGGTCCCTCTCCAGCCACTTAATGTTTTCTGTAACTGTACGTGGAATATTCAATAAATGATGATAAATTTCCAGCCTGGCTCATCAGTGCTTTTTTAACACAAAATTTAGCTGAATTAAAATAGTGGCAGCGATTGCCTGCCACAAATTACACAGTCACCACTTGGCAACTGAGATTGATTACCTCAATCAGAGGCTTTAGCTGTAATAGTGCCTTTAGCAATAGCAGTCACTTATTTGAGTAGGTTCTTCATAAATTATGTTCATAAGTTGGGGAGCTGGATGGCTAACAGAAATGACAGAGTACTAGATTGTCATTGCTTTAAAATATTTCTGCTAGCAGTCTCATTTGTTGAAGGTATTATATTTGCTTTTGTTGTTTTCTTCTATTAGGTGCACCTGGTATAATTTCCTCACCATATGCAGGGGCTGCTGGATTTGCCCCTGCCATTGGATTTCCTCAAGCTACAGGTAAGTTTATTCTTGAGAATAAAAGAAAAAAAAGAATATAGAGAGATATAACTTTTTATATATATATACATATATACATATATATATGTATATATATATATATATAGAGAGAGAGAGAGAGAGAGAGAGAGAGAGAGAGAGAGAGAGAGAGAGAGAGAGAGAAATTACATTGTAGGAGGTATACTGTGGTTAATCATTGTAGTTAACTTGTGACTGTCTACACATGGCTTACCCTTGAGATTCATTGATTGGCCAACAGTAAGTCTCAGGTCAAGTCCTACTTGGTCCTTGTTTGGGCCCTGATTGGCTCTGCATGAATGTAAATATCAATTGTTTCAGTTTTGTCCAGAACCCCTGAGGGTCTTCTCCTCCCAGTTGGATTTAAAAAATTTTTTAATTTATTTTTGACTAGGTAATTCTGTGCCTCAATTCTTATTAAACCATAATCACTGAATGGGCATTGTCTCAGTCAAACTGAGACCCGTTAAAGACCTTAGCTTGAAAGAGCCAATATCCCCACCGTATCCTAGGCCATCTCCAGTTGGCCACTGGACCTGGATAGCTCAAAGGAGAAAGTGAGGCTGGTGACTTTGCACAGCTTACCCTCATTTAAATCCAATTCACGTGCACGTCATGGCATCACCTCCCAGATGTCTCTTGGAGACTCAGTCCTTTTGGAGACTGAAGATCAAACAACAACCCTTGGGACTAGAGTTCTTGCATTGTTTCCCGCAGCTTCAGGGCCCTTTCATTCAAATTCTAGGTGGTAGGAGCTGATAAGTCAGCTTTAAGAAAAGATGAGATTAGCACAGATAATTGAGGATTGACTGCAATAGGTAGTCTTAAAAGTTATAGTCTCTATAAATGTTAGCGTAGTAGTTTCTGTCAGTGGATTTGGAAAGAAATGTACGAAAGCTTGTCATATGTTTCTAAGGGAATATTTTGCCCATCTAGTGCTTATCTGGTGAGTGAGACATTTCTTGGTTGTAAGAAACAGGGTTCAGTTACTCCTTGGTCGGTTTGGGGGTTAGCCTGAGTGTGCTGCCACAGCTCACTACTCCCATAATAGCATACCATGTGGAGTGCCATACTCCCTTAAGAAACGGAACTTAAACCAGAATGAGCGAAGGAAAGCTTTACTATAGTTCTCACAAGAAGTGGGTGTGTGGTACCCTATAGAGACCCACACATACCATACAGAAGCCAAACCGAGCTTTTTATGGGGTTAGTCATTCCTGGTCCCTCCCTTCAGAGCTGGGGGATTGGTCTCAGCTCTTCTGGGTTATAATCTTTCTAACCCATCCACTTTACATTACTCCTTAGCATGTTCTTCATCCTGAACATGGATTCCATGTTCAGAAAATGGAGGGATAATCTATGCACGGGTGTGTAAGTTAATATGCATGAAGGTCATTAGGCATGCACAGATGCAAGAGAACTTTGCCCCTTGTTTGAAATCTCAGCTTATGAGGGGTTGTCACATCCCAGCCTCTAGTTCCTATTTAAGACAGGATGTACCCTAACCATAAATTGAACAAGGGGAAACCCAAGGTCCTGATGTTGCCCCCCTTTCCTCCCCCAGTAATGCTGTGGAAGCAGAACAATGAAATTCCTTTTCTCACATCATTCATTAGATAAGACTCTTGTTTATCTTTTCCAAATATTATATATTAAAATTTCCAAATAAAATTAATCCACTTTTCCCCCTTTAACACCTTTAACAGTAGTGGTTGCCTGCCTGATAGTTGGAAAATCATGATTGGATGTTTGTTTGGCTAGGATTGACGATCTCTAATCTTAGTCTAGGTGGTACGGGGCTCAATACTTTTCTTACGTTGAAGCAATTCTCAACTGATTGTGCTGTTTGCTCATTCTTTAAATAGCTAAATAGAGCAGTCCATAGTGTGGCCAAGGCCAAGGTTATTCCTGTCACTGGGTTTCACATAGCTATTAAAAGGTACAATCTTTAAATCATTTCAAACAGGAGTTGGTAAAATGCCCCACTAACTTCCTACAGCCTTTCATTTCCTAGCCAGTGTTAAAGTTGCTTAATATAATAATCTTTCATGCCTTTTCCTTTCGTATATGGGAGGTCTGGCCAGTGAGATCAGGTTTTGAGATGCATTTTGGGTCTAGTGTTAATAGTTTTTTCACATTGTAAATACCAAGGCAAAAAAGGGAAAGGAACAAAATTCCAGTGTTGACATTTATAGGAGTGGAAAAATTCAAAACTTTATTGGGGTAAGCAATCCTCTTTTTACCAATTTTTTTTAAGAGACTGGACAATTAGGATGAAAATAGCTTAACAGTTTACTTTTTGGATAAATTTGCTAAGGTAAATATTTTAGAAAGTGCTGGGAATAATG
Source organism: Phalanger gymnotis (assembly GCA_028646595.1). Taxonomy (NCBI): domain Eukaryota; kingdom Metazoa; phylum Chordata; class Mammalia; order Diprotodontia; family Phalangeridae; genus Phalanger; species Phalanger gymnotis. Next base: position 440,353,199 of record CM053622.1, read on the forward strand.
GTATTTTATATCTTCCTCCTAGAGAGTGCAGTGATTCTTAGTCTGTGGCCATTAATGTCTCTCATTTGGAAGAAAATAGACCTAATAGAAGGCTACTTTTTGAGCTTGTACTTCTGATATATCTCCTGTACTTGGGCAAGTCCCCTTCTCATCTCCATCTGTTGAAATCCTTTTTCTTGAAGAGCCAGTTAAAGTGTCACCACCCTCAGGGAAGGTTCTCTGCTTTACAAACCCATATATATGCCTACAGACCCACCTTGGGCAAGATCTGAAAGTGATCTCTTCCTCCTTTGAATTTCTTAGAGTACTTTTAAGGATCTCTTCTCCTGTACTTCTGTCACATTCTACCTGAATTATATCTGATATTTTTGTAAAGGTCTTTCAGTTCCAGCTGTTCCTGGAGCCCTTGGTCCTTTAACCATCACAACCTCTGCTGTCACTGGAAGGATGGCAATTCCTGGGGTTCCTGGTGTACCCGGAAATTCTGTTCTGCTTGTCAGCAACCTCAATCCTGATGTGAGTTGAAAAGCAATATATGAAAGAAATTTGAGAAGTGTGATAACTTGTATATATATTAATATATTCAAATATTTTTTATTTTTAAAAGTAGCCACTATTAATGCAATCTACTTGGTGTAAGGGTTTTTTAAAAACAACAAAACTTAGACAGCTTTGTTTTTGGCTTTCAGTCAAAGCCTGTACCATGTTAAAGCCGTTTTAATTTGATAGAACCTGTCAGAGTTCATGTTCCGATAATCTAATGGTCACCTGTAGGCTATGCCAAAGCATCAGGATAGGACTTCAGTTGGGTAGTTGGGTATGTAGGTCATCGCTGATGAAGCTATGTTTTGATTTCTTAGGAGTGGGCTCCAAAATTATTCATGTTTGAAAATAAATTCACATAAAATATATCCACTTATCAAATGCTGTTAATAGGTATCTAAACAAATCCTGTTGAAGAGATCTGAAGGGGCCTTGTTTCTGTTGAAGTTCATTTTCTTTTTGCAAGTAGTTTACAGTTAGACTTAAAATCTGCATCAAGTTGAGGTTTTGTAGAATGATTTTTGTGCAGTACCTAGGGGCCATGTTGCATTGATTGAAAATTGGAAATGTATTTCAAGAAAAAATTTTTCCATGGTGTAATAATTAGCTTTTGGAAAGTTTGTCACTGTAACACTGGTGGCTTAGTAAGGATGAAGAATTTTGGAGAAGCATACTTCGGTGTTTCTCTGCTTTCATTTTAATGCATTCACATAAAAATTTTGGCAAGTTTTTAGTATCCTCTTTAAGCATTTACATTTGAGGGGAAAGTAAAACTTATGTTTTTTTTTTGTTTTGATTTGAATAGGCTATCACACCACATGGACTTTTTATCCTGTTTGGTAAGTTCATTTTTATTACTTTTAATAATGAAGCTTAAAATAGAAAAACTTTTAGACTGACATCATTACTTATTTGTTTGAAAAACTGGATTTGTCTTATGTAATTGCACTGTTATTTTAGCCTTCAGTCTTAAAAAAAGATAAGCGTGTCATTTGTTGTAATTTCAATGGCATATGACAGGACTGTTGAGAATCTGCTGACATGGAGGGGAAATCTTGCAATAGAAATAATAGGATGACTATTGTTAGTTGAAGGATAGCTCATAAAACAATAGTATTAAGTTTTGATTTTATTTAGCCATTGTATAGGATCTACTATTGTATAACTTTTTATATTTATTTTTGTTGTTTAGGATATAGTAATGTTTTATTGTATTTAAAAGTTTGAGTTTCTTGGAAATAGAATTGAAGTAGATGCAATTTTAAAATTCTGTTGTAGATGACCAGTTAGATAAGTTTAGATTATTTAAATAAGTTTATCAAAAGAAATTAAAGTTTATATTAGTATGTACTGAAAAAGATATTATTTTTGAAATTTCTGCAGGGGTGTATGGTGATGTACAGCGTGTGAAGATTATGTTTAATAAGAAAGAAAATGCTTTGGTTCAGATGGCAGATGCCAATCAAGCTCAACTAGGTATTTAAAAATGGATTACGTTCATTTACTTGTGTTCATTGTGGAGCTGGTTTCAAATACGACAGCATTAATAGCATCACTGTACAAAGTAATGGCATTTGATTTTGCTTCTTGGTTTAGTCCTATATAAATCTAAATTGGATCATGGAAAAATGTTAAACACTGTTCTACCTGCCAGTCCATCAGATACTTGAATATAGCTGTCAAGACCCTGTTAAGTCTTCTCTTCTACAGACTAAACATCCCTGTTTCCTTTAGCTGATCATCATGGTCTTTGTGTCCACTGGTATTGGACTCAAGGAGAAATAGAGACTGCACATTTTAATCAGGTTCCAGCATCACTCTGAAGTTTTGCAGATTGTTTGATGCTTCTGGTTGCTCTTTAGCTTCTGGGTGTCCTTTCTAAATTGTGGCAGCCAGAGCTATGTACGACATTATAGATGTGGTAGACCACCTGAGCTGTCTCCTTCCATGTTCTGGACACTGTTCTTCCCTTAAGTAAGCACTGTTGTACTTGTTGAGATCTGAATTTATCCCCATGTAAATTGTCTTAGCTAATATTTGAGGCTTTGACTTTTTAAAGCAAGTTAAGATCAATAAAAGTGATTTCCCTTTTTAAAAATTTGAAGTTTTTTTGACTCCAGTAGAATTTAATTAGTATAATTTAATTGATAATAATTCCCCCTTTTGTTAATAACACAGGAAGTGATAGAATATAGATCAATCTTCTAATCTACTGGTTTCCTTTTATGGAAAGATTTTCTTCCATTTTAGCATTCACACAAAGAGATCTTCACCTAAATTGTTTATATATTTTTATTTATGAAAGCATGGTTTTTGAGAGCAAAAAGACTACTATATGAGAATAATTGTTCTTGATAAAAAATGTTGCTTAAAAAAACCTTTGCATGTGCTTAATAGTGCCACAAGCTGTAATTGCGGGGCCCTTTATCTGAATGTTAACATAGAAGAAATTTCTTTCACAAAACGAACACACTATTTTTCCACTTTTGACATTGCCATTAAAAGTGGGCTTATTATCAATAACAAAAAAATTGTTAAAGTAGCTGCTTTTAGTTACCCAAATTCTGTTCAATCTACGCAATGAAATGATATAAATTTAAAGTAAGGGAAAGGACATCATTCTCCTTTACCTCAACTTTAAAAATCATCACTCCTTAGTCAAAGTCCTAAACATGTATAGATGTAAGATAGATGAATTCAGTTTATAACAAGCACAGCAATGCTCAAGAGACACACAGAGTGTAAGGCCATGTCTGTAAGTATCTTGCTAATCAGTCTACAAAATTAGCAATCAGAAATACTGTAGTTTTAATCTCAATGTTGTTTTGAGTAAAATTTAAGTTGACAAGGTAGATTCTAAACAGCGACATTAACCCCACTGTACTGTCCTGGTCAGACCAGAAAAATAATGGCAGTCCGTGCTTTCAAGAAGCTCACAATCTAATTAGGGAGAAAATTTGGTTCCGGAGCCAGTGACACATGACAAGGCTGGAAGTCATAAATTCTCCTCACTGGAAGGAATAGAGTTGTTGACTCCTTTCTCTTGGAAGGGAGTGGGAACCATGTGATGAGTCAAGTAGACTGAATAGATTCTGATGGAACTAGAGAGATTGAACCTCTAGTAGAGAAGACTTAGGAGTTTGGCTCAGAGCAGAGTCATGGAAGCTGGGGGTTGATAGGGTAATTGTCTTGAAATAGAGCTCTGGTTGTTATATGGAAGAATCATTAAAGGACCTATGTAAGTAGAAGTTACAAGGAGCAGTGTTTGAGTTCAAAAGAAGGAGCCATAGAGTTCACCTAATCCAGTCTTTTTATTTTACCAGTAAGAAAATGAGACCCAGAGAGTTTGTGATTTGTCATAGCTCCCACAGATAAAAGAGGCAGGATCAAATCCCATGTTCTGACTCCATATCCAGTGTTGTTTCTTTCTGTAACACCATGCGCCTCTCAACTAATAATTAGTGAGCTGCTTTAAAATGTAATGAATCGCTTTGAAAAACAATTCCTCATTGTGGAGGTTTTGTTTTCAAAGAGTATGAGTAGGTAATTTTAGGAGGGGATTTCATACATTCATCAGAAAACTGAATTAGATGACCTTCAGTGAGTCTTCTCAGGCTGAGATTCTTTGAGTCTATGCTTAATTTTGAAGTGGCTTTTTTTATGCTTTCAAGATCAATGTATATACATTTTACCACATCTTCATTCAGCTGTACACACCCTTGTCCCTCATTGGGCAGATTTGGAGGATTAAGCTAGAGCGTAAGATAAATTGTTTGTATTAATTTTGACAGCATATGGCTTCACACCGTTCTCCTGGCTGAATTTGATTTTCTCCTCCCCCAATACTAGCCATGAACCACTTGAGTGGACAGAGACTTTATGGAAAGGTGCTTCGTGCTACTCTGTCAAAACATCAGTCAGTCCAGCTTCCTCGTGAGGGCCAAGAAGACCAAGGTTTGACTAAGGATTTTAGCAATAGCCCTTTACATCGTTTTAAGAAGCCTGGGTCTAAGAACTTCCAGAACATCTATCCACCGTCTGCCACCCTGCATCTTTCAAACATCCCGTATGTAGCTAATTGCTTGTTTACTCAGTTTATTTATGAAATGTTGGTTTCAAATGTAGTTGAACAGTTGGTAAACCCTGAAATCGCTTCTGGGAGATCAGTTATCTCAGTCTTTAATTTCTTATAGCATGTTAAATGGTATCTTGAAAATGTTTCTTAATAAGCAAAATAGGTTGTGGAGTTTGATTTTTAAGTGTTTAAATCCTTTTGTTTAATTTATTTGCTAAATGATTGTGTAATTGTAGGATCCTGAGATAGCTAGTTAATCTCTTGGCTCTAAAAAGGCATAAACTTTTTTTTTTAGCCATATAATTTCAGCGGTACATATCTATCACTGAGCAAATAAGCACCTCCACATCTGTAATATATTGTCAAAATTTAGTTAACTGTTTGCCATCAGCTAGCTAGATTAGCATAGAAACTGTTTGATAATTGCTACCACTTGATAGGTAAGGTAGGCCAGTGTTTACTTTCAGTTGTCCTTATATTCCACTCAAAAAGTTCTTGAATAACTTGATCCCTGAAACCTTGAAGGCTCTTCTTTCAAACACATTCCAAAATCATTCTCCTTCAACCTTATTCAACTGTATTTGGTTTTGAAATGATGTAATGTACCCATTCAACCGAAGGTAGTTTAGTGGATTTAGGAAATTTAAAATATTTGGGTTTGAGCCAAATTGACCTTGAAATTTCTTTTACCCTCGCCTTGAAAAGCCAGTCATTAGCATTTAGCTGAAATTTTTTCTGTCTCCTAGCACTCAGCAGAGTGCAATATCAGTGAACAAAATATTCCATTAAAGTATGATTCAGGGACTCTTAAGCATCCACCAAGTACCTTCTGTGCCAGTAGTCAAAGTAAGTATTTGACTCAGTTGCTACTTTCAGAAAAATTGATTAGGGAAACAAAATTAATACATATAAAATGTAGCATAGTGTTGGTTTTAAAAATTGTGTAGGAGGACTAGCACTTAGCTGGATTTTGAAGGATGGATAAGATTTGATAAGATGTAGACAGGCACAAGATATAGAATCCAAGTTATTTTAGTTTTTTTGGGAGGGAAGGCAGGGCAACTGGGGTTAAGTGACATGCCCAAGGTCACACGGCTAGTGTGTCCAGTGTCTGAGGTCACATTTGAACTCAGGTCCTCCTGACTCTGGGACTGGTCCTCTACTCACTGCGCCACCTAGCTGCCCCCCAAACATGATCTTTAAAGTGGACAATCAAAAGATTGCCTTTTTTTTATAAATTTATTTTTTATTTTTAGTTTACAACACTCAATTCCACAAGGTTTTGAGTTCCAAATTTTCTCTCCCTCCCTCTCTTCTCCCCTCCCCCCAAGGTGGCATGTAATCCGATATAGGTTCTACATATACCTTCACATTGAACTTGTTTACATGATAGTCCAGTTTTGAAGAAGAATTATAACCAATGGAATGAATCATGAGAAAGGAGAAAGGAAACCAAAAAAGAAGGGAAAGAAAAGAGAGCAAATTGTTTGCCTCAGTCTGCACTCAGGCTCCATAGTTCTTTCTCTGGATGAAGAGATTGTCTTGTTTAGTGCAGGGTGTATTTATGTTGATCAGTTACTTCTAGGAGATGTGGTTGAACAGGTAAGAAGAGGCCTGTTGTGGAAAGGCCTAAACGCTGAGACGAGTCTGCATTTGATATAAATAGGCCATCGAGAGCCATTCTGCGTTAGTCATTAGGAGAGTGATGGTATGAAAATATGAAAGATATGGTTTGTTTTTACAACCTTGATTAGCAGAATTGCTCAGATGCCGCTATGCAGGAAGGATTAGAATAAAAGAAGACTAGAGATGGACAGGAAGAACATTGTCCTCAGGAAAGCTTCTTCATTCACATCCAGGATGCCATCCCTTGCAGTGGGGCATTGGGAAATATGAATGAAGAGAAAACATCCATAAGAGGTGTTGAAGACAAGATCATTAGGACTTAGTGATTATTTTTACAGAATGAAGTAGGGAGAAAAGTAATTTGTAATTCTGAGGTTTTGAGTTTGGAAGACAGTGAAAAGAATAGTACCAGTAACAGAGATAGGAAAGTCAGGAAGAGAGAAACGTTTTGGAGAGCAGATTAATTTTTAAAAAAATATGCTGTGGGGAAAAAAAAGTAAAAAAAAAAAAGAAATGTGATAAAAAAAAAAGTAAAAAATATGCCGTGAGTATGGAATTAGTGGTAAGACATTAAATTTTAAATAGAAGGCCGCTGGAAAGAAAGTATAGAAAAAGAATGCTAGGTGGTGATCCCAATAGCTGAATTTAGGAAAAGAAGCGTAGAGGGAGAAAGATTAAACTTTCAGGTACTTGCACATTTAAGAGATGGGAAGAAGACAGAAAAGTAACAATTAGAATTCTATAGAAGCATGAACTTCAAGAAGGAAGAGGTTTGTCAGGAGGAAGGAATCTGAAAGTCAAGCTGAACGATCAATGAAGAAGCCAGAGACTGTGCTGAATCTAGTAAAGAGAGGGCAGAAGCCTGAGGTCAGGATGCAGTTAACCATGTTTAGTAGTGAGGTCAGCAGAAGCAAATAAACACTAGCAGTTGGAAGGAAAACCATGAACCTAAATCATCTGTAAAATAGGAGGCAGTGATTCTTGTAAGATCAAACAATGCTGGGTTATTGTTAAGATGAAATAAGATTACTTATGGAAAATACTTTGTAAAGTTATTGTGTATGCGTTTTGGGATTCTTTGATTTGATTTTAATCCTAATATTTAGCTATCATGATATTTACATATATATTATTTTGTTTAAACTACAAGTTAATATAATTTAATTTGCGGTAGTCAAGAATTGAAGCAATTAGGATTTTTTCTGTTTTCTTAGACCTTCAGTTATGGTTGATGACCTGAAGAATCTATTTACAGATGCTGGATGTACAGTTAAAGCCTTCAAATTCTTCCAGTAAGTTCTTTCCTCATAGGAGCTTATTAGCAATAAATTAAGAACCGTTTCAGATTGTAAGAGGGAAGGAAGAAGGGAGGGAAAGAGAGAGAGTGTGTGTATTATAGTTTTGAATAGAAAATTAAAATATATATAGTGGATGAGATTTATAGTTGCTTAAACATATGTGTTCTCTTTCCCAGGAAAGATCGCAAAATGGCCCTCATCCAGTTGGGATCTGTGGAGGAAGCAATCCAGGCACTTATCGAGCTGCATAATCATGATCTTGGAGAAAACCACCACCTCAGAGTCTCCTTCTCCAAATCAACAATTTGACTTTTCTGTGAACTTTCCTTTGAAGAATGGACCACAATTTCAGTAAAACCTTCAGACAGAGACTGACACAGCTTAAGACGAATTCTGCCTCTTTTACAAAATATCGAATTAAACTCTTGCTGAGTTTGATGTTTGAGTGTATTCATACACAGTAAAGAATCAAGGGATTACCTTTTTTTCCATTATTTTCTGTCAGTATGTGGTAAAAGGTTTATTATAATTTCTCCACACCAGAGTTTCTGTGGAAATATCCTATTGAAAAAAAAAAGGAATATTTTTTCAATCAGATGCCCTGTGTTAAATTCTCTTTCAGGGGATAGCCTTTTAGTTTTGGTCCAAATCAAGCTTACACAACATTTCCAAATTCCTTCATGGTTTGAATTATTTAGACATCATTACTTTAAAATTCCTTTGTGTAAGCAAAAATATTTGTCTCTGACTAGAAAGTGTAACTCCTGTGCAGAGAGATTTTACTTCATGAATTATAGCAATTTTTGGTCACTACTCTGTGACACAAGATGATGAATTCAAAGGCAAATTGAAGGACTCTGATGTCTCAAACGTAAATTTATATGTATAAAATCCTAATGAAAAACAATTGATCTTTTCCCTAATTCATTGGACTTCATTCTTATGTTCTTAGTTTTATTATGAAGGTAAGATTTTTGGAGAAAGGCCATGCCAGACTCTCTCCCCAAATCAAGTTGGATTGAGATAGAACCAAGACCTGTTTATTGGATTAATTAATGCTTTTATTGAGTAAAAATCATGTTTTATCTGAATTCACAATGACATTTTTCCCATGAAATGATGTGTAGTATGATTCTGGAAAAATTAAAAGGAAGAATAGTCCTGATTAAAAACTACTTTTTTACATTTGTTTTCAGATAATAAAAAAGTTTACAGTCTTAAGGAAAATATTCAGGTCTATCATATGGTTTGACAGATTTTTTAAAAGTTATTTTTGGTAAGGTCTTCTTTAAAAAAAAATTTTAAACCTCAAGGGTTTTTTGTACCACTATAATCTAATACTTAAATCAAAATTACTGTGTATTTACTTAATTTCTTATTACGTGCCTTATTATGTGCTTATAATGATACAATAGCTTAGAGTTTTATCTAAAGTATCTTGAAAACTGTATTGTGGGCTTGGTAAGAGAGATTTTTTTTTTCTTTTTGATCTTTAGGATTTAAAATGTTTTCATTGTGATTTTAAAAATGGTTTTCAATAAGTAGTAGTCTGAATTCAAATTTTTGGTGCTTTGGTGCAGAAATGGGGTAGGGGGTGGGGTTTGTGGGATTGGTAATAACTCAGTGCATATACCCTGTAGGCCTCTTCAAATTTTATCTCTTAGCAATTAGTGCCCCATACCTGATAATTTTTTACTGTAAAGCATGGTCCCAATTTATTGATCTTGTGTATACTCATCAGAATTTGTCTCAGGATTCCTTGTTTGTTTATTTTTTTTTCTCAGTACTAAAGAGAGAATTTGCTTTTCTTTGCTAATATAGCTTCATTATTAAATGCCCACATATTTGAAGAATAAGGGAAGATTGGATTGGGAAGGGGGAGTGTCTTTTTATTTTGTTGAATGTAAAACTATTTTAATGTTGCTTCATTAATTGTGTAATGTGACATTAGGTTTTTTTTATTAAGCAACTTTTAGTTAACTATTATTTTGATGCTTGGTCAGATTTTTAAAAGCATTTTTCATTTTTAAGGAGTTATTTTTGTCCACCCCTTTTACTTAATTTCAGGTTTTAATAGATATATTAAGTCTCAGTACTTGTGATTCATCTCAGTTACTCAATTTCAACATGTTTCCTTGCCATAACACCAGCCATTAATTTTAATACAGCGATGATCTTGTGAGAAAAACTAGATCAAATTTCTTGTAGTCATCTTTCTAATAAAATTCAGAGATTGAAAGAATTATGATAGTCAAGCAGATACAATTTACTTAGTCATTGATGATGAGCTGTTAGAATAGGAACGTGAAGTTATCATCAAGTGGACCATTTTAGCGTTGGTTGAATAGGCAATTATGGATTTTGTGTGTGTGTGTGTGTGTGACCTATTAAATGGTAGAAAAGACAAATTAATTTTTTAGGTAATAAACTAGAATTTTTTGTGTTTTTTTTTTATCCACACAGTACGTAGGATACTAAAAGAGCTACATTATTCCATGGCATATATTAATTGGAATATTTTATATTCCTCTTTTGGTTAGAAAATATATGACTTATGAAACTTATTCTCATAAGATAGTTAAGCTAAGTGCAGCAAAGGCATGCTGATAGAAGAAGGCAGATCATAATGGAGTTGAATGTAATTATGAAGCAGGTCTTTAAATCTGAGAGAACATTTGAATCCTTATCAGGGACTTTGTGTATATATGTGTATGTATGTATATACGTATATATTCATACATACACTATTCTGATATTGTATATACATATGCACATAACATTTTAATTTATTGACAAAGAAAATCTAAATTAACATTTGGAAAAGACATATTCTTGTATAAAAATAAGGTGTTTGAAAAAATTCAATTTTTGTCTTAAATTAGCCCAAGTATGTGGATGTTATCCATTTTGGGCTTGTTTGAATTATAGAGGTCTACAGTCTATGTGTTGGCACAGGTTTTGTATAAGAAAAAAAAAATTGGGTGGTGGAAAATCAAGATCTGTGTGCTTTTTTTAATTTTGGCATGCATTCTCTATCTTCTAAGCAATTTTTTTATTTTTGCTGTTGATCTGTAGTGTTAATTTTTGAAGTTTATGTACTTTATTTTAAAAGATACTGTTATCACTTTTGGAGGTCTCTTGGCTTTTAGATAAAGTGCAGATGCAGATTTCAAAAATAGCAGTACATTTAAAATGCAACTCTGTGACTATATAGTTTAGGCTGAAATACAAGTTCTTGTTTTCTTAGGCAATTAAAATAATTCACTAGTCAGGTTTAAAAAACAACAACAACAGAAGAACAAAATACAAATCAAAAAGTCCCTCTGGTTATTTTTCCCTAACAGCTTGTCGGAAAAGAGTAGAATGACCTGATAGCTCCGTTGTGAAAGTCAGTAAGATGTTGGGTGTTGATACCTTTTTCCAATTTACAGATGACTATGTTGTTTGAAGAAATTTGGGCTTTTTCTGTCAGTGCAGCTCTCTAAGACTATAAATTGTAGAGGTATTCCAAATCTATATTTGTTAAAAGGAAATTTACTCAGAGTCTCCTATAGCAATGAAATCATATCAGATTCAAAAAGCATGCCAGTGACTCAAAAAAAAAAAGTTTTGCCCTATTTTGTGAAGAACTTGACTCCATTTAGAACAAGTGTCTTTTAAATGCATGGCTAACGAATTCAGGGGGAAAAATTAAATAGGCTCCAAATAATGTTCTTATTTGATGTAATAGTCTAGCATTACCTTAAATTTAAGTAAGACTGGAAGTAGTCTTACAGATCATTATTTTTCTGAGAAATAATTCTTGGAAAACACTTAGGAAGTATTTAAAAGATCCTTGATTTTGTAAATGTGAGTATTCTTTCCCACACTCCACCAAAAAAAGAAAAAGAAACACTTGGTAGCCAACCTTCTAGTGATAGGACTCATCTGACTGGATTTCAAGGGGTCGCTGTACTACACGACCATAAGTGTTTCCTTAAAGCCTTCTCAGCTTGGTGTTTAGATCCAGAATTTGTGTTTGCCACATATATAACCTTCAAGAATCCAAGATCACCCCTAGATCACGATAAGTCAATGGAGTAGGATTTCAGTAGAGATTTGAAAAATAAAAATAGAATTTAGCTTGATTTTACAATTCCATTTTCCTTCAGCATTTTAGATGTCTTTTGCATGTAAATGAAATAATGGAAAATTATGTAAACCATCTAAAAGGCCTATCATGATTGAAATAATTATTTTAGTCTGGGTGTTTCTGCATTGACTTAATGTTTTTGTTGTTTTAAAAGTTGAAATTAGAAATTGAATGTCAAAGAAAGCTTTTGCAGTTTTAGTATAATTTTTCATGATTTGATTCACTCATGAGTGTCTTTGCATTGGCCCCATTTTGTGTGCAATAATTTTAAGTGATTGGAGTCTTTGAGCCTCTGTATTTTAAAGATGAATGGGAGTCATCACTGTTACGCGCTGGATTTCATACATAATTTTTTAAACAAATTCAAAATGCCTATGTCTTTTAGGAATAGGAAGAGTGTGTGAGTTGCTTTACAGTAGCAATTTTGCTTTTATACATTTGTTAAGTTTGTCATCTCATTCTTCCTCTAAATTTGACCAAAAGGTAACAGGGCTGAAACTATGGACTGTTCCCTATGAGTCACACTTAAAAAGTGTGCCAGTTTTTCAGTCCATCTCCTGGATTCCCTTCTGTGTACTGCTATTTTAAAAACCAAGATATGAGAGTATACCTGTGTTTAAAGCCATTTTTGTTTGCCTTTTCCTTTGTCTTGTTCTGTTGTTACCTAGAACAAAACTGCCAGACTTCAAAGTTTTACTGCTGTGATGAAAAAAAAATAATTCACATGGCACAAGTTTTCCTTTAAGCAAAATTTAACTCTGTTGTCTTTTAGAACATGTTTGTAATATACAAGACTATTTGTAATTTTTTTTTCAAAGCAGAAATTCCTAGCATACTACAAATTATGAATTGCTAGAAGAAGAAAAAATTTTAAATGTACTATTTGACTTGGGGGTTTTTGTAGAGGTGGGGGGAACAAAACCAGGACCAAAGTTTATGTGCCTTCAGTAGTCTGAATTGTCCTCCCCTCCCTCCCCCATTTCGCACTTAAGTAGAATCAGTTTCCATAAATTGTGTACTATATAGATTTTTTTTTAAATGTTGGCCCACTGACTATCCATACATGCAAAAAATTGTGACTATCTAAATGAGGTCTCAGTTACTCCTTTGCCTTTACCATATGATATTCATTGTATAACATTGTGTAGGAGTCCAGGCTAGAGCTGCTTCAAATCTTTGTAGTGGTTATGGTATCTTTTCTAACTTTGGGGCATATGGCCTAGTGCGATAATGGCCTGGTCCAGTGCCCTTGGGAGATACTAGCTTCTTTTTGACAAGCTTAGATCAGCACTGTAAACTTTTTTTAAGTTCTTGGATTTCTGCATTGTTTGTGATCGTAGTGAATATTTAAATAGCTGCTTTCATGCTGTCATTTTAATCACATTCCAGTCTTGTTATTTTTTTTTTTTTAGCATTGTTACCCAAATCCTTCAAAGGTTCATCCCAGATCCATAGCAGCACAAATCATAAAGATTGCTGACCAAGCAAGTTCTTGCTTCGGAATGTCACCTCATTGCTCTGACCAAAGACTGACTGTTCTGGTTTTACTGAGACATTCTGTTAAACTTTTCCCCACTCTCCTCCAAGCTCCTTTCTGAAAGAAGACCCAATGCAAAGTGGCCTTTTCTTTTTATTTTCTATTTGGTGAATGGACCACTTAGTGAAAAATGGGAGTTTAAATGTGAACAGAATGATTTCGGTTAAAGGCAAGGGATAATGGATTATTTTCAGTACTGTATTCAAGAAAAAAAAATAGCACAGCTAGGAGCCTCTGACATTCTATCGTGTTTTACATGGTCTGTTCATAAAATTCCCTTTTTCAGTTTGTAAGAATGTTCATCTAACACAAGAAAATGCTGTAAATATTTGTAACAACATTTTTTTACCTGGCAAAAAAAAAGGTTTTTGGGAACAAGTTAAAGTATAAAGTGGTTTTATATAAAAACATCAATTGTCTTGTATATTTTGATAAGCAACAGTACCAGCTTTCATTTGTAAAGCAGTTTGTGGCATTGGAGGAAAAAAGGATTCCATGTCTGTTGAAATGACTTATGTTATAAATGCAAAGAGAAGATAAAATATTAAAGAAACATATTTTCTAACTGCGTAGTGCATGGTTAATTCAAGCTTCTGTATACTACAGTATATTCCATTTCTCTTAAGTTTGTGTACTTGCTGATTATTATTACTTGATTATCTATACTTAACTCTTTTCCTAACAACTCTAGTGTTATAGCATGCCTTTTAATAAATGTCATGACATCTGTACTCTCTTAAAATTTCCTGTGTTCTTGTCTGTTGCTTTGGGTTTCCCCCTTGTCTGATTGTGACTCTAATGATGTCTTCCTTTCATTTTTTCTTATAGCCATCTAAACTAAATAGCACATGAGTGAAATGTTTGAAATATAATAATACAATAATAGTGATACAAACCAAACATTGTTTTAATTCAGCAACTATTTATGGAACAGCTGGCTCTACCAGAGGTGTCAGAAATTTAGCAATCTTATTTTGTCATTACCTACCTACATTGTTTCCACCTTCATATTTATCCTCTGCTGCAACCAACACTCCCCAACATTTGTTTCATATCATTAATATATTAGAACAGTCCTTCATCATAGTATGAAACTCCAGTGTAATGATTAATCACCGATACATAATGTTCCTATAGAATTTACTGGCCCTTGTAATACTGTTTTTTCGAACATCATCATATTTCTAAAATCAAGAATATTAGGTGGTTGCACCTATGTATATAATTTCAAAGATGCAGTGCAAGAAAAGTTTGGCTCAATGTGAACGATTTGGGATGGATACTCAATTTCAGGACTACTTCAGATCATAATTTGACCCAAGATGTTACAGCTGCCATTTTTTCCTTTGGTAACTAATCCAAGGTGGAAGAAATAGCTATTAGGATTAAAGGATAGGTCAGATCTCCGTAAATGTCCCTGAATTTGTATCATGTCTCAGGAGTGTAAATTTATTGTAAGTATTTCTCAGTAGAAAATTATCTTCACCCATTTCTTCCTGACCATCACACTGAATTAAAATTTTTGGAAAGCTCAGTGTCATCTATTCCATGAACATCACCCACACTGGCTCCTTATGAGAATGCTGAACTTCTTAATATGTGTTTCTTGGTCCTATGCATTAAAAATAATTGGTAATAATAAATAATTTTTAAGGACATTTGGTTAAAAAAATGTGTCATATATATATCTATATATCAATCTCTGTCTGAAAAAAAACTTGAAGTTTTACCATATGACACACCCCTTGATTTCCTATGATCAAGCTCAAAAGAGGTGTTTATTCCTTTGTATGACATACCCGTGATATCCCTGGGGTAGGAGAAGTTTGTGTGGTGTTAGTGTTTTCAGGGAAGAGGTCTTCTGAAATCCTCTAACCACAAGATAATTTAGGAAAACCAAGTGTTAATTTACAAAAGATCCTCCTTAATAGGCCATTATAATTCAGAATTGTGTTAGTAATTCTATAGTTTTTTTAAAAAAGTATAGCTTATGTTTCAGGGTATTAGTGAAACAAATTGCCATACTAGGCTTAGACCCATAGGAAGGATATTTTTTCCAGATGCTATCAATTTTAAGCAAATCACATGGAAGAAAATTTGAGCCATGAAAGACCACAGCACCAGAATCTCAAAATAAGCAACATGTTCTGTTACTTGTTCAGACAAAATACCATATCTGACTTCCTCATTTCAAGGTATAATACTCATAACAGTAATTGAAGAATTAAAAAATAATGTAATTGTGTGCTAGAGGGTACAAATACAAATTCTTTACCCACAAGTACAATTTTCAGATTCTTCTTGCATGCTTGTTTTTACATGTCTTTCCAACCTGTCTCTTCTGCTGTTCTAATTCAACTTCTCATAGGGATTACTATCCTTTGAGTTTATGTTCCGGGATCATTGCTTTTATGAACTACAGGTTTGAGTTACTGAACTAGAGGATTAATCCCCCCCAACTTCCTTTTAATATAAAAATAAAATTATTTTGAACTATAGACTATCTTGACAAGAGCCAATATTATTTCAGAGGACATAGTGTGCAGAACACAGGAGCTGTATTTGGGTCAGTTTTTAGTGGGCAGGTGGAAGAGAAAGGAATAACCTTTTATTAAGCAACTACTTTGTGTCAAACACTATGCTACATGCTTTACTAATGTCATTAGATCCTCACAAAACTTGGTGCCGTTATTCCCATTTTTATAATTGACAAAACTGAGACAAATAGGCTGAGGGTCACAGCTAGAAAATGTCTTGAGGCTGGATTTGAATTCCGGTCTTCCTGATTCCAACTCCAGGACTCTACCTACGTGTCACCCAGCTGTGCTGTTTTAGGAAAGACTGAACTGCAGAGTGGAAAAGGAAAGGCTGGAAATTACTCCAGAGGAGAATCAGTTGAAAGACTGGATTGACTGTGAAGTGAAAACACTAACACCACACAAACTTCTCCTACCCCAGGGATATCACGGGTATGTCATCCAGTCTTTCTGTCTGTTTAATCTAGAAAAAAGATTGAGGGAGGAGGGAAGAGTTGCATTACAACTTCCTTCAGCTATTTTAAGGAATGTCATGTAGAAAAAGGATTAAGTTTGAGCTTGTCCTTGGCCCCAGAGGGAAGAAATGGGAGCAATGGGTTTGAGGTTGGTGGAAGGCTGCATTACTGTTTGTTGGAGATGCAGGATTCCTATTCAGATGCAGTTTGGACTAACTAGTCCCCAAAGTCTCTTGCAGTTTTTAGATCCTTTAATATCACTGATATGTGTCTGCCACAGAGATTGTTCTCAGTCCTACTTCCCCAAATGCATTAGTTAAAGCTGAGGAACTTACAGAAAACACTAGCAGAAAAGTCAAACATTTATTAAGCACCTAATATATGCCAGGCACTGGGCCAAGCACCGAGGATACAAAGAAAGGGAAAAACAGTCCCTGTCTCAAGGAGCTTATAACCTAATGGGACCTAACCTAAGAGAACAACTGTCTACAAACATGATCTATACAGGGTAAATTGAAGATATCTCAGAGGACACACTAATTAACATTAAGAAGGAAAGGCTTGAAGAAGAAGGGATTTTAGCTAAGCCTTGAAGGAAGCCAGGAGGCAGAGAAGAGAGAGAATTCCAGGCATGGAGGGCATTCAGAGAAAATACAAGGAGTTGGGAGAGTGAATGTCTTGTTCCAGGAACAGCCAGAAGGCCAGTGTCACTGGATCAGAGAGTACGGGGAGGGAAAGAACAGTTAAGAAGATACCTTGAAAAAGATTACCGTTTGTTTGATATTTACTAGACCTTTGGTTTTGCAAGCTGCCGAGTTCAAATCAGTTAGGTGGCATAGAGTGCCAGACCTGGAGTCAGGAAGACTCTCCTTCCTGAGTTAAAATCTGACCTCAGACATTTACTAGCTATGTGACCCTGGGCAAGTCACTTCACCCTGTTTGCCTCAGTTTCCTCATCTGTAAAATGAGCTAGAGAAGGAATTGGCAAACCATTATCTTTGCCAAAAAAGGAAGAGTCAGATTATGACTGAAAAACAACCGAACGGAAGTTTAACTTTCTCCATTTTACTCCACTGACAAAATTTCACTCAGATGCCCTCCCTCATTCCCAAAATGAGAGAACTTCTTTAAAAGATTCGAGTTACTTGCAAATAATTTTCCCACTACCTGGCAGTCATAAGGACCTATTGCATGATTCCAAATGCATTTATTCCTAGAAAATACATGACAACAAAAGGCCATTTAGGAATGCATTACATCTTTCGAATGAATTTGTATTTGAATAATTACAACAGCATCCACATATACTTGAAAAAGTAATACCTTTGTGTGTGAAGCATTCATGCTAAAGAATAAGGATCAAAATACCAATGCAAATTTGTGGAATGAGATCCTGGGCTCAGCACAATTCTTTGGTCCTACCGAGGTCCGTGTCCCGCGCAGGGAAGAACTATTGCAATGGAGAACACAAAGAGCAATGAGGCACAGTCCCTGCCCTCAGGGGGCTTATTCCCTAATGGGGGTAGTAAAAATCTATACATACTGTAAGTATGAAACAGAAAGGGAATCAGTAATAAAAACCGATTAATTCAGGCCAAAATATTTGTAGCAATACTTTTCAGGGAAGCACAGTGGATGGGAGAAAAATACATTCACCAGATTTGGCTGGAAAACAAATATGAATGCAGTAGAATATCACTGTGTGGTGAGTAGTAACTTGATAAATATGAAGAATTCAATGAATTATGGGAAGATTCGTATGAAGTTTTGTAGCACGAAGCACACAAAACCAAGATGACAATATATATGCTGACTCTAAATGCATATTGAAAGGTTATTATCAGCAAGTTGAACTCTGAGTAATGGAAAAATAAATAGGGGCCCAAAGAAGAAAAAAGTGAAACATTTCCCTGCTCATGGCTGGGGGTAGGGTTTAGGGATGGGGATGGGGATGGGGGTGGGGATTAGGGTGAGGGTGCTACTGACAATACTATATTCATTGTTTGGGTGTTATTTTTGCACATTTTAATTTGTTCCAAAAGTGTTAATATGGGGTACAAAGTGGAAAATAATTGTGACAAAGACAAAAGGCATCAGTAAAATGTATTTTTTCATATTTTTTTCAATTTAGTATTTTATATTTTCCCCAGCTATGTGTAAAAACAATTTTTTAATATTTGTTTTTAAAATTTTGAGTTCCAAATTCTCTCCCTTCCTCCCTCCCCACTCCCTCATTGAAAAGGCAAGCAACTTGATATAGGTTATACATGTGTTGTTAGGCAAACCATATCCATAATAGTCATGTTTTGAAAGAAAGCATAGACAAAACCCAAAACTCATGAAAAAGAAAGTTAAAACAAAAGTGTGCTTCAATCTATATTCAGACACTGTCGGTTCTTTCTCTGGGGATGGATAGCATTTTTCATCATAAATTATCTGGGTTCATTGTATTGCTGAGAATAGCTAAGTTATCCACAGCTGTTCATCTCACAATGTTGCTGTTACTTGTACACAGTACATTTTACTTTGCAACAGCCCATGCAAGTCTTTTCAGGATTTTCTGAGAACATCCTGCTCATCATTTCTTATAGTACAATAGTAGGGTTCCATCATAATCATATACCACAGCTTGTTCAGCCATTCCCCAATTGATGGGCATTCCCTCAATTTCTAATTCTTTGTCCCCAGAAAAGAGCTGCTATAAATATTTTTGTACATATAGGTCCTTTTCCTTTTTGTTTTTTTCTCTTTGGGATACAGACCTAGTAGTGGTATTGCTAGGTCAAAGGTTATTGCATGATTTTATAGCCTTATCGGCATAGGTCCAAATTGCTCTACCAAATGGTTGAATAGGTTTACAACACCAACAGTGCATTAATGTCTCATTTTTCCCATATCTCCTCCAACACTGGCCTTTTTTCCTTTTCTCA
Source organism: Phalanger gymnotis (assembly GCA_028646595.1). NCBI lineage: Eukaryota > Metazoa > Chordata > Mammalia > Diprotodontia > Phalangeridae > Phalanger > Phalanger gymnotis. The sequence continues at coordinate 440,372,332 of CM053622.1, forward strand.
GAATTGGTTTAATTTTCATATCTCCAATTAAAAGGGATTTAGAGCATTTTTTCATGTGGCTATAGATAGCTTTGATTAGTTTATCTGAAAACTGATCATATCTTTTGATCATTTATCAATTGGGGAATGGCTCTTATTCTTATAAATTTGACTCAGTTCTCCATATGTTTGAGAAATGAGGCCTTTATCAGGGAAACTTGCTTCAATTTTTTTTCACAGTTACATTAACTGTATTTCCCTACATCCTATTCCCCTCTCCTGTTTATTCTGTTCTCTCTCTCCTTTCATCCTGTCCCTCTTCAAAAGTGATTTGCTTCTGATTACACCCTCCCCCAATCTGCCCTCCCTTCTATCACAGACACACACACACACACACACACACACACACACACACACACACACACACATATCCCTTTCCCACCTACTTCCCTGTAGGGTAAGATAGATTTCTATAACCTAATTGAGTATGTTTGTTATTCCCTCTTTGAGCCAGTTCTGATGGGAGTAAGGTTCACTCACTCCCCCTCACCTCCTCCCTCTTCTCCTCTCCCGTAAAAGCTTTTGCCTCTTTTATTTGAGATAATTTTCCCCATTCTACCTCTCCCTTTCTCTTTCTCCCAGTATATTCCTCTCACCCCTTAATTTTATTTTTTAGATATCATCCCTTCATATTTACCTCACACCTGCACCCTCTGTCTATATATACTCCTTCTAACTACCCTCATAATAGGAAAAGTCTTATGAGTTACAAATATTATTTTCCCATTTAAGAATGTAAACAATTTAACCTTATTAAATCTCTTCTAATTTCCCTCTTCTGTTTACCTTTTTATGCTTCCCTTGAGTCTTGTATTTGAAAATACAATTTTCTATTCAGCTCTGGTTTTTTCATCAAAAATGCTTGATGGGGGGCAGAGCCAAGATAGTGGAGTAAAAGCAGGGACTTACTTGAACTCTCCCTCAAACCCCTCCAAATGCCTGTTAAAAAAAACTACTCTAAATAAATTCTAGAGTAGCAGAACCAACAAAATAACAGAGTGAATCAAATTTCCAGCCCAAGACAACTTGGAACATTGGCAGGAAAGGTCTGATCCACCAGTCTGAAAGAAGAGCACAGGCCATGCTGATACAGATGGGGAAGAAGCAGGCTGGTGAACCATGAATTGCTCATTGTGGAAGGAGGCTGACACTTTGAGATCCAACCTCCAAGGAAACCATAATCGGGGGAATGAAGTCAGAAAGTGAGTGTGTCAGTAAGGCAAAATGGGCTCCTTAGCACTTACTTCAACAAGTGCCCTTGAAGAGTTTGTCTTTTGTTTGCTTTGAGTAATTCAACTATTTCATTGAATCCCCAGGCCCAAACCCCTATTAGGTGTAACATTAACATTATTATGTAATAGTAATTAAGGTAGGACATTTTGCTTTTCTTCTCTTAAGGGCCTTTAATGATCCTGGGGCAGATAAAGTGGGATCTTTTTGTCTTGGAGCATTTCTCACCACTGAGACAAGTAGGAGTCATTGATTTGTATATGATGTGATCCTGGGGATGGAGAACTTTCCCAGACCCAGCCTGGGTGAGGTCAAAGCCATCAGGGCTCCAAAAACTGCATATAACTGAGGAGAGCTTGGCATTTGATTTTTGAGGCACACTCATGGAAGGAGTGTTGAGAC
>CM053622.1:440374502-440394827 GCA_028646595.1 Phalanger gymnotis
GTTTTCCATCCGACAGAATTTCCTTCTGACAGCCTACTTTTTCATGTGAAAATCTGAGAATGGAGTGTGGAGATACTGACATTTTAACCAATGTACATTTGATTTTGCATAATAAAAAAGAAACAATTGCAGCATCAGTTTCAACAGTGCAATGTTTAGCTTGGTTGTTGGTGCCTATTTGTTATTTCACCTTCTCAATTCTGCCTAGGGTTCTTAGATTTGGCTCAGTTTAGTGGTGAAACACTTGTATCATAGAAATGTCTGACTAGCTTTAGAAAGTGAAAACACCCACGGATAGTGACAATTTAATAGACTTGTTCTCTTAATCTGTCAGGTCATGTATGGCCCTTCTTTTTCCACTCCAAGCAGTGAATTCCATGGATTCATGATTTTCTCACTGAATGTACATCACAACCCCTCCACTTTCTCATCCTATTCAATTCTTGCCATGCCTTTCCCAGTGCTGTGCTGGTAAATGTTTAACAAATTGTTCTCTGGAGAAAAAAGGAGTATGCTAAACATTTTAAAGTTTAATCTGCATTACTAATATTTCTCCCTCATATTCTTAAGTCTAGATAATCAACAAAACAACAAATCAAGTCCCGGTTGTAACATTTACCTGTTTCTTGGGTACAAATGCTCATACGGAAAATTTAAACATTTGCCTCTCAAAAGCCAATTCTAGCGTCTTCCTGCATAGTGCATCTGTCCAAGGGATTAGAGATCACCTTCTAGGTCTTTTAATATTTTGTTCCTATACGTGTAGCACCTGAGCTGTCTCTTTCCCTCACCACACAACTGAATTACCTTTTTTTTTCTCATATGTGACTTTGGTATATTTTGAGCTGCTTCTTTAATGAAAGTTGTTATTGGTAATTTATCATATATCTGAAGCATTTCTCCAAGAGTACCACCCCAGATTTTAACCCTGAGGGGTTGGAGTTTCTATACATTCACAAGTCTCCATCTAGGATTCTCCCCATTGATTATTATCCAGCCAGACTTAATTAGCTTTTAGAAAGGGTATTTACTGATGTAATATGGAGTACACTCTCCCCTAACACTTGGGAAGAGTGGGCTCAAACTTAGAAAGCACATGTGACCAAAAAGGAAACTCACAACTCCTAGTTATTGGAAATCCTTTTTTTCTATTTGTGGAGTCCTCATGCAGCTTCCATTAGTTGTAGTAGCTGTTTTCTGGGCTCTGAGGGTTGGTGCTTTCATAGAACCCTGAAGCTTCCCTTCTTAAGTGTTTCTAGTTTGTCTTCTGTGTGTAGATGCTGTCGTTAGCCTTTGTTTTGGGGGGATTTTGCTGCTGGCTCTGGTGGACCCTGTTACCTGTTCTGATGAGAACTCCAGATCTTTTGACCTTGTGGGGAGGGAGGAGAGTCAGAGAGCAGCATTCACCCTGAGATTGTTCCCCCTGCCTTCGTGCTGCCCTCTGGTATAGACCCTGAGCATCTGCCTCCCCAAGGTGCTCTTGAGCCCAGAAGCACTTGAAGCTTGAACACGGTGCTGCTGGTTTCTCAGATTCCCTGTTTCCTTAGTGTGTTATATATAACTTGTGACATACTCTCTTCAACCAGTCACAAGATATTTTCTGTGTGTCATCATCTGCTTTCATCCAATGATCAAAGCACTTCACTCTTGCCGAATTGATTAAATCCTTGTTCACAACTAGTTTACCTCCTTAATTGATTGTGAGCCTTATGTGATGTATGGGGGTAAGAATAGACCCTTACACATCTATCTATTCCTTTTTGAGTTACTTTCAATTATAATTCTGCTGAGCTCTTTGTATTCCATGATTAGCAGTCACAGCACATCACTTAGGGAATGTAATATTAAAACAGACAATCTTTTGCAGAAGCTACCAACCTAGGATTGATGAAAGTTTGGCATTACTTCCTAAGTACGATCCAGCCCAGTTTCTTCTCTTCAGTTCTATACCTGATTCATTTTCCTCCTATAGCACACATCCAATCTAGAAATATTGGTGGCCCATCTCAGTGGATTGCTTGTTTAAATGCATATCATCACCTTTGTGGATGATTTCTTTTGAATGAGTGTGAATTACAATGAAAAGATTCTTTAGTGTTTCTAGTCTTAGTTGTTCATCCTTTTTCTAGAAGGGGACCAATGACATCAGGAGTCTCGATTTGCAAGTACATTCGCTTTAAGTGAGGCAGGGCTGTGTCTGTGTCAAGTCATCAGTCTCACTCTCTCCTCCAGAGTCATTGGAGTTCAGTGGCAAGACATAAGTCAGAACAGTAGAGATGGCCCAGGATGCAATGGGAGACCTTGGCCTTTTTAAGCTAAGGCCTTTCCCAGATCTCAGTTTGTCTGTGGCAACACTCATTCAGTGATTAAAGGCTAGGCAAGTATTGTGGTAGATGATGGCTTAGTTTGCCTTCACAAAAGAAATAATTTGGTTGGCTCACATGACAAAACAGGAAAATGATAAATGGAGAAGATGTTGGAAAGTTGAAACACCAATTCATTGTTGGTGGAGCTGTGAGCTGATCCTACCATTCTGGGGAGCAATTTGGAACTATGCCCAAAAGACTATAAAAATGTCCATGCCCACTTCTAGGTCTGTATCTCAAAGAGATCATAAAAATGAGAAAAGGACTCACATATACAAAAATATTTATAGCAGTTCTTTTTGTGATGGCAAAGAACTGGAAATTGAGGGGATGTCCATCAACTGGGGAATGGCTGAACAAGTTGTGGTATATGAATGTGTGTGGGCTACAAGACCCTTATCAATATAATATAAAAATTCATAAAATAAAGAGGAGTCTTGAGGAAGAACAGAAAGTATTTATTCAATTCTTGTGAGAAAGGGACATCACCTCCACTGGGAGGGACCAGCGGAAGGAGGTGAATTACAAAAGGCAAGACACCAACATATATCCTAATGTGAGAAAACTCCCGCACGCCACTATCCCTCCTCTCCATTGGCTGGGAGGTGGGCTTACAATCTAGGTGCGAAAAACTAGACAAAGAACCAGAAAAATCAAGCACAGTCCATCACAACTAGCTGCTGATGTGGCAGTAATATGGCTAAGGTAAAGGAGAGGAATGGAGGGGTGGGGTGGGCCTTCTTGGAGCAGGGAACATGCTAGTTCATTATATCCTTATTTGGTAAAAACTTTGTGCTAGCACCAAGAGAGAGATAAGGGAGGAGGGCATTTATTGTCCCAAGCCCTGAATTCCTAAAAGTTAGGTAATCAAATTACTATAGGGTTAAATCTCAAGTTTATTCTATTCTCCCATATCCTGCTTATTTTATCAATAGGAAAAGAAAATAATTCCTATATTCTCCCTCTGTGAAGTCTTCACGAGAATATCTCCCATTCAAATATAATGGAATACTGTTGTGCTATAAGAAATGAGGAGCAAGCAGAACTCAGAAAATCCTGGAAAGACTTATGTGAACTGATGCTGAGTGAAGTGAGCAGAACTAGGAGAACATTTTACATAGTAACAGCCACAGTGTGTGAGGGACTGATTGCAATGATCAGCAGTGCAAGGACCTAAAACATTTCTGAAAAACTCATGATGGAGAATGCCATCTACATCCAGAGGGAGAACTATGGAGTCTGATTGCAAAGCAAAGCAGACTATTTTCTTTTTTTTTTTTTTCGTTTTATTTTGTTTCCTCTTTCTCATGGTTTCTCCCATTCATTATAATTCTTCTATACAACATGATTAATGTGAAAATATGTTTAATAGGAAAGTATATGTCGAATCTGTATTGAATTGCTGGCTGTCTTGGGGAGGAAGGAAGGAGGAGGGTAGAAAATTTAAAACTTATGGAAGTGAATGTTGAAAACTAAAAACAAATAAATTAACTAATAAAAATAAAAGAATTAATCTGGGAGGGGAAGATCTTCAGAGTTTCTGGCCAGAACAGAAACAATTGCTATTTACATTCACTCTGAGCCATCAAAACCTAAACTGTGAGCAAGTGAGGCTTGGGCTGGGGCCTATTCTTGGCCAATCACCAAGGCATAATAGGCATAGTCAAGTAGTTTCATTTGAATTGCAATGGGCTTTATCAAAACCTGGTTTTCCATATCTCTAGTTCAAGAAATCATAAATGAAAACTACATGAGACAAAGGAGTTAATTGTCTCAGTTTTTAGGGGAAATATGATAGCATAAATAAGTGTGGGGGGGATATTTAGTGCACAAAATATATCTTGTGAAGTATAAACAATCAAAATTTATATTCCTTTGGACAGGGTGTCCACATATAAGGGTATGAATCCCCACCTAGATTGGAGAGGGTGGGAAAGAGGAAGAAGAGGAGGAAGAAGAGGAGGAGGAGGATGAAACAGCAGCATTGCTCAACTAGAACTGGCTAGTTGGTTCCCCATCTGCAGAGAGTAGCATCTGTAGGACACTTCCGTCCAGTAAGGAATTTCTCTTCTGTTTGGACTTTGAAAAGGACATTTTCCATGGTACTTTGGGGAGAATTAGTCTTCCTGAATTATGTCTCCCTTGATGTTGATCTCCAACTGCTAATAAAGTGATCTTATCTGTCATGGAATTGGATCTGATCTCTTCAAAGAAGGTATCTCTCAATTTGTTTGACAAGATCCTTTAAGGCTTCATTTTCATCTTCTGAGTCAGATTTTTTTCTTTTGTAACTCATATGCCTTTCCTCCTATTATATGATTGTATAGGTGTGGTCTGTTCTGAAAAAATCTTCTGTGAAAAACTGCCTATTTTCCTTATTTTACCTTTATTAAGGATAACCTAAATGTATAATGTAAAACCACTAGTGTTTTCCCCTCCCCTCTCCCCTGCTCTTGGCAACATGGGTTAGACTAGTTTTTCCTTGAAAGGTGACAAAGCTATCCCTTGGACTTGATTGGCCAAGGGACCAAGGCTTGTGCTGTGCCTTCCTTGATTCAGCTTCCTGGTAGCCACTGGTTATATTGACATGGCTTCTTGGTCACCTAAAAGCATATAAAGGTCCAGAGTCAAGATTCTTCAGACTTTTCAGATGTCCTAAGATCACATGAGATGTCATACCTTTCTCTGTTGACCAGATGTTTTGATATGGAGACAAGGGGAATCCTGTTAATTAAATATTCTTGTTAAATATCCTTCTATACTAAGGCTAAATAAACCTCCGTTTTTTAACTGTTGAATGACGTATAAGTGCCTCATTCTATCCCAACATCCTGAGCTAACAGCCCAATTAGGGTTCCAGTGGAAGTTAAGCTTATTCTTAACACATGCATAGACTATTATCTTTGGAATGTAATAGAAATGAGAGACCAGGCAGAGAAGTCCATCAATGCTCATGTATTCTTGCTCACCTCTTTCTATTACTGTTTTTGCCTTTGTATATCTCTATTTGTTAGGAAGCTTTTCCTTACTGTAACCAGGGCTTTGCTTGGCATATACCTAGATCACCTAAAATGTAGAAAATACCAGGGGCTTGTCACTAGGAGAATTTGTCCTGCTTTCTTCTGCCATGGGGATGAGAGTAGTTTCTTTCCATTGGCTGTGTAGCTGGAACAAGTTGAGTCTTTAAAACTATGAGTCTAGGACAGTCTTGCCTCCCTTTTCCAAATCATCTAGAGAGGTAAAGGTCATGTTCACGCACAGGAAGGGCACCATGAACTGACTTGGTGAGGGAGGAAGAGTTACTTTTCCTTTCCCTCTCTTTTACCCTGTGGCCCTGAGAATTGGGCTTGAAGTTTTGTCTTGCTCTATTTCATTTATCCTTTTTTAGTTCTAGACTCAGGAAGTAGAATCTCTACCAGACACAGAACTGAGCTACGGAGACCCTGGAGACAGGTTTCTGGGCTGGGTGTTGCAGCTAGCTGGCCTAGCAGGAAAGTTCTGAGGAGCCAGAGTGCTGGGGACTTAAAAAAAGAAGCCCAAAATGGGCTTTGGACTTGGAACTTGGTGGGACTGTGCTATATAGGAAGTAAGCTAAGCTACGAACCTAAGTCTCTTTTGCTCCCCAGAGAATGAGGTCATGTGCAGAGGGTGTGGGGGAATTATGTTCCGCATGTGTAGGGGAGGGGGAATGTTTGTATTTTTTTCTTGCTATACCTTTGAAATGAATATTCCTTTCTAAAAGCTAATCTGACTGCTTGATGATTAAATGGAACTTAGGTGTAGGGGACCCTTAAAATTGATAGGACCACATTAACGGGGGCTGGAGCTAATGATAGAGACTAGATACCCTCAACTCCCCTTAAAGGTGCCAGAGAAGCCTAGGGGATGGGTGAAATGTAAGATGCCTGGCTTTCAGGTAATGGGGGCCAGAGTAATCACTGTTTGGTTACCATTTAGACTAACATCAGTTATTGCAACTTCTACCTGTTGTCACTAGTTTTACCCTTCGGAACCAAGCAAAACAGATCTAATCTTTCTTCTACATGGCAGTCCTTCAAATATTTGAAGACAGCTATCATGTCCTCCCTAAATCTTAACTTCCCTAAGTAACTCCCCTTTCCTCTCATCCTTCTTTGTTCGATCAGTCCTCACATGGCATAAATTCAAGATCATTCAATGTCCTAGTTTCTTTGCTCCCTAGCTTGTCACTATCATTTAGTATCAGGCCCCAGAATGCGTACAGTGCTACTGATGTAGTTAGACTAGGGCATTGTATTGAGGGCCCATCACTTTCCTAGTTCTAGGCACTATGTCTCAATGCAGTTTAGCTTTTCTGACTATCAGATCGCACTGTTTACTCATAATGAGCTTGTAATGCCTTCAAGCCACTCAGTTATCTAGCCAGCCCTCCCAATGTTAAAATTGTGAAGTTAATTTGTTGAGCTTGTGTAAGTCTTTGCACTTATCTCCATTAAAATCCATCTTCTTAGATTTGGCTCAACGTAGCCTCTTTTTGGCTCCTACCTTTGGCATCAAGTGTATTAACTAGTCCTTTCAGTTTTAGATCATCTGAAAGCTTACAAACGTATGTCTTTGTCCAAGGCATTGAAAAAAAAGTTAAATAGCACAGAGGCCAAGTCAGATCTCCGCAGAACTCCATGCGAGAGACCTCCTTTCAAGATGACATCAAAATATTAACAACCATACTTTGGGTCCAGCCAGTTCTGAATTTGGCAATTTGGTTCCCATCTCTCCATCTTTTAGCTAAAACTAACTTAACAAAACAACTGGTCAAATACTTTTCTAAAATCTAGGTAAAGTATACATAGAGCATTTCCCCAATCTAGTCTAGCATGCTGTTAAGAAAAGCAAATTACATTAATCTGGAATAACCTGTTTTGTAGTCAAAACTTTGTTTTGACAGATGGTTTTGTTTGAAGTAATTCTGACTCTTTGAAATCACCTCTTACTTTTCTAATGTTAACTAAACATTCCTTTAATTTTTCCCAGGGAATGAAGTCAGTCTCAGTGGTAGCCAAACTCATAGTTTGCACACTTCAATCTCTTTCCTGTTTTAATAATCAAGACCACGGTTACCATCTCCAAACCTATAGTATCTCTCTCCTCTCCCATCATCTTTCAGAGAGTTCTAGCAGTGGCTCAGAAATCAAACCTACCAGAATGTAGTTTCTTGCCAAATAATAAATCAGTTTCTTGAACTTATCAACAGCAGGTAGGTGATGTCTAGCTGCTTATTTACTTTTGGGCATTAACTATTTAATATTCATTTTGCTCTCCCTTTTCCAGTCCAGAGATTGTAGATTTAGAGCTAGGAGGGACCTTGGAGGTCATCTAGTCTAATTCCTCATTCCATAGATGAAGAGACTGAAAACTTGAGAAATTAAGTGAGTTTCCCAAGGTCACCCAAGTAGGGCAGAGCTGGGATTCATACTCCAAATCCATTGTTCATTCTTCTGCACCACTTGTGTTGGTGGAGAAAAAAGTAAGTTTAAAGTCACCTAATATTGTTATATCTCCATTATCTGTTATCACGATTTTACCTATTGCAGGTGGTTGTCCTCTTCCTACTTTGATCCTCCTTTTTCTGCCAGTATAACTTAAATAATGCCCATATATTTTCTTTAGGTTTCCTTAGCAGACTAGACTTATTCTGAAATTTGGTAACCCTAAGACGATTGTAATAGGATTGCACCCCTCCTGTATTCTTTCGCTGTTTCCTGACTTTGCTTTTATTTTCTTTACATGTTGTTTAACAACTTAAGTTGCTTGGTAAGTTCCCTGCATATTCACGTTAGTCTCTTTAGACAAATGCTCCTTTTCTCCTTATCAGGATTCTTTTCCTTTATGTCTTCAGGATTTCATCTCTGAGAGCTTTCAATTCCTTCTAGACTGGCTTTTAAACTGTGTCCAACTTTTTTTATCCTCGCATTCTAAGAGGTGATCCTTTCCCCTTAATGTCCCACTCCCTCCCCAAAAATCAGTTCCGCCTTGTTTTTGAGAGGCAGATCCAGAATAAAAGTACACCTTTTTTAAATTCCATGACCCTTTGAAAGATGAAATGAATCATTAATAACAATAGCTACCATTTAAATAGTGCTTTAAGGTTTGCAAAACACTTTACATGCTATCTGTTTTGATCAAGAAATTTTAACTGCTTGGCTTTTTCAGAGAGTGTTTTAGTACTTAGAGTTCAAGTCTACCATCACTACTATAGCATTCCTCCATGATGCAAAATCTGTGATTTGTTTCCTGACCTTGATGTCTTACTTGATAGCACCCATGCATCCTTATCCCTTAGAGGACAAGCAGCTTCTTCTTCCTCAGAGGGTCCTCTTTGGAAAGAGCCTCATATCTACTCCTTAGTTTCAGTTATTCAGGATTCTTCTTTCCCTCTTCCTTTTCCGTATCACAGTCTTCTACTCTCCAGCCTCCTGATGCAGGTAAGGATTACTGTCTGCCTCTCCAGATGCCTTTTCTTTGTTGTTTTCAGAGTGAAACTTTTCCAGTTTTGAAAAAGAACGCTTTATCCCATTTGACAATAACCCTTGAGAATTACTAGCAAGAACAGAGACAGGATCTCACTTCCAGCGAGGATGGAGAACAGGAAGAATTCTGCTTTAACACTTGAGGCGGGGCCAAATAACTGCTATCCATATTCAAAGGGCTGGTCAGTCCCCCTCATGGAAGAGAAGATAAAGACTTCAAGGAATATTTCTCCATTTTCTAAACAGATGCATCAAACCCACGGTCACCTGTGGAATTGGGAAATACTTAGCAAAATAAATATAAAATACAGTAAAACATAGATAATGTAACATTTTAAAACCAAGTCAACATGGTGTCTTGCAGGGATCCTTATGGAAGGATTAGTGTAACCTTTTCTATTTGAGTTGGACAACACTGTTCTAGATAATTGGGTGGTAGGTACTCCCTATTTGGAAATTTCAGCTAAAGTGGGTATTGTGTAGCCATGCAGGGTTTCATGGGGCCTTAGAAATCCCTGAAACTTTATAAAATGTATTCAGACTTCTTAAGATTCCTTTGGCTCTTGAGTTCTATGTTAAAGGGCTGTTTGGAGGGCAGTTTTCTCTCCTTGTCCTTTATTCTTCATGACATTTTTTGCACTTCAAAAGAAATGCTAAAAATATTCTTGTAATATCATGATTCCTTTGAGTTCTATCTGGGCATATAACATTTCTGTATGTTGTGGTCATCATTTTGATCAGTTACGTGTTCATCTGACAAGGACTAGAGATTCTCTGGTTTGTTTTGGAGGTCGCCTTTCGTAGGTGGGGCCATATCTTGTGGTTTTTGTAAACATTAGTTCTTCCAACACTGGGAACTTCTTAAGAAGTTTTTCTAGCAAAAGTTTCCTAGGTGGCACATTTTCTTTCTTAGGTCCTGGATGAATGTCTTCAATTTTTTCATTTTCTTCCTAAGGTTTTACCAGGGTTCTTTGAAAAATCCCTGAGAACAATTTTGCTATGTCATACTATGTAAATAGTGGTGCATTATTTGGTAATTTTCTATGGTCTAACAGAAGGCTCCAGACCAGTGACTTATTTTTATGTATTATTTAAACAGTTCTAGGTGATTTCATCACTCAGAAGGTGATTTTCCTTTTACATTTGTGTATTTAGGATTTGTTGGCTTCATGTTAACAAGAGATTTAATCATGCCAAAGACCTGTGATTTCATTGGTGTGGGAATTTGGTCTAGCACAATGAATCACAATTATAATATAGCGTCTTAGAGCCATTCTTAATTTCTTTTCTGTCATGGATTCCTTTCACAGTCTAGTGAAAGTCCAGCTTAGGAACCCCTTCTCAGAATAATGTTTCTAATGCATAAAATTAAATGTAAAAGTTTACAAAGGAATCCAGCCATATTGAAGTAAAGTTATTAAAATATGAAAATGACTTCACAGACCCTAGGTTAAGAACCTCCATCTGAGAGGTTGCCTATGATTCAGCATGGTTAAGTTATTTGCTCATGGTCACACAGCTAATGTGTTCTAGAGATAGGATTTGAACCAGGGTCTTCTTGACTCTTGGTCCAGCATTCTGTGCTCTAAATCACATCTTACGAAATATGGTGATTTCCAAATGTTGAATTAGGTGCCATCACAGAATAATTCTAGAACTGACCATATCTAGCTATCTGAGCTCTGACTGTTCCCTTGTGTGTATGATGAAAGGTTCAAATTATACAGTATGCTTACCTTACATAAGCTATGAGGACCTCTTTGTGGGCAGAGTAAAGTTCAGAAAGAAGCACATAGATTTTTAAAAATTATCATTCTTTGGCAGAATTAAGGTAATTCCCAAACATTCAGTTACCTTGAGATATCTCAGTGAGGACTGTGATGAGAATTACTAATGTGAATACTTGTAGAATAAGAGGAAAACTTGGGCCTTTCTGTAAAGGGAATGTGGAAAGAATAATCATTCTCATTTTACAGTTGGAATGAAGGAAACACAAAAAGATGGAGCCATTACCCCAAGCTTATACTCTGAGTCATTGGCAAGGCTAGGTATGGAGCCCAGTGTAATAGACTTTGAGGAAAATATTGTTTCTCCTTTGATTTTGAGACCAGGATTCTTTGTGGTTGGTATTCTTCTAATGACCCAGTGTTGATAAATTAACAAGTATCTTTTGAGTGCCAACCGTGTTCAGCACTGCTGTGAAGATACAGAAGAGGAAGAAGAAATTGATCCTGCTTACAATTTAAAAACCATATAATACTAGCATTTCAGAGAAGAAAAGGACGTTAGAGTTTGCTTAGTCCTTCTATAGAAGCTCTGACAAGTGATTACCATACTTCTGCTTGAATATACATGATCCGTGGCACATAATAGGCACTTGATAAATGTTTATTGATTCATTGATTATACACAGAAATAGGGAACTGATTCCTTCAAAAGCTAACCGATTTCATTTATGGATAACATCTGACTTCCTGAAGCTCTTTTCCTCCTTTTAATTTTTCTCTGGCATTTAGCAGAGTGCCTGGCACGTAGTAGGTGCTTAATAAACGTTTATCAATTGATTGATTCCTCACTGGGGCAAGTAGAATGAGTCTAATCTATCTTCCACATGGCAACCTTCAAAAATTGATGAGTCTTCATATCTCCCATCATGCCCATGCCTTTTTTCCCCTACATTAAACATTCCCAGATCCTTATTTTTTTCACACAGTCTTCATGTGGCCTGGTTTCAGATTCTTTTTTCCTCACCTCTGATGAGCACATTCCAGTTTATCAGTGTACCTCCTGAACTAAATAGATAGGGCCTGCCTATTCATTAGATTGTGAGCTCTTCAAGGGTAAAGACTGTCTTTTGTCTTTGTTTTTACCTCTAGTGTTTAGCATAGGGCCTGGCATGTAGATGTTTATTGACAGGCTGCAGAGTTCAGTGGGACTATCATCCTACTTATTCCAGCTACTCTACTTCTGTTAGTACAGACTAAGGTTGTATTGTATGGGCAGCTAGATGGTACAATGGATAGAGTGCCAAGCCTGGAGTTAGGAAGACTCACTTTCCTGAATTCAGATCTGACCTCAGATACTTACTAGTTGTGTGATCCTAGACAAGTCACTTAACCCTGCTTACCTCAGTTTCCTTATCTGTAAAATGAGCTAGAGAAGAAAATGGCAAGCCAGTCTAGTATCTTTACCAAGAAAACTTCAAAATGGGGTCAGAAAGAGCTGGACATGACTGAACATGACTGAATGACAACAATGACCACAGAAGTTTGTATTAATCAATTGCCTCACTGTACTATTATTTCATACCCACTTTGCAATCCACCAAAACCTTCAGATAGTTTTAAAATAAATTATTGTCTACACGCTTGTTCCTCACTGATGTGGTTGACTGAGAAGCAGCGTTTAGTTCTTCATCATATGATTATAGGGACAAGACATATACGATCGAAATAGGAATAGAAATCAAAATAAACAACGTGATAAAAGTGCTTTGTTGTATGTGGTCCAGAGGGTTAATCTTCTAGGATTTCTGAGAGTAAGGAGATCAAGTAAGGGTCTAAGTAGGAGGTCTTTATGAATTATAAAAGACTTGACCTGAGCCCGAAAGACGGGGATGGGGGTGGAGATTGAGAAACTGAGCTAACTTTTAGCACCACAAATGTATTCCATACTGTAGACTCATAGAATATTGGAGCTAGAACAAACCTTGGAGATAATCTATTTCAACCCTTTTATTTTATGAGGCCCAAAGAATTAAAGTGACAATCCCAGTATCACATGGCTAGCCTTCCATATGTGGTTGCTCTTAACTGATTTAATTAGCCTAAGTGGTATTTTTTTTTTTGGTCAGGAAACATGGGTATTACTAAGTATAGTACAAATAATAAAAATCCATTAGCTGATAGAAGTAGACCAAAAATAGAAGTCTGACCTTCAGGCCCTCCCCAAATTTCTTTTCTATCATTACAGCATTGGATTTATTCATTTTTTCTCACTTAGCTTTATCATTCATGATAGCAGCAAACAGAAATGTAAATGTCCTTGCTTTCTAAATACACTTCAAATAAAACAGGGCATGATTTATAAAGGAAGTGTTTTAGAAAAGAAGTATTTTTTTTAAATTGAGGCATTTTGTTTATAATTATGTTACATTCATTTCCAAATATATCCCTCCCCTGTGCCAGCAAGCCTTCTCTGTGACAAAAGTTTTTTTTTTTTATTAAGAGGGCAAAAATGGCAGTCTAGCAAAGTATTTGGTTTGGTTTCAGAGATTTTTTAAAATAGACTCTTTAGAGGCTGCCAAATAAAGTAACTAGAGAAGGTAAAGAAACAGCATTATTGGGTTCAATAAGATTCCTTATTCTTAGTAATAATGATGACAGGGCTGGGCTTTAGATTGGGGAGCATTGATTCTCAACATAACTGGAAAAAGTTTGTTGTCGTTCAGTTGGTTTAGTCATGTCCAACTCTGTGACCCCCATTTGGGGTTTTCTTGGCAAAGATACTTGGAATGGTTTGCTGTTTCCTTCTCCAGCTCATTTTACAGGTGAGGAACTGAGGCAAACAGGGCGGAGTGAGTTGTTCAGGGTCACTACAGCTATCTGAGTATCTGAAGCCAGATTTGAACTCATGAAGATGAGTCTTCTTGACTTCAGGCCTGGCATTCTAGCAGCTACACCATGTAGTTGCCTCTAATAAAGTAGAAGATAACTGAATAATTAGAAAAAATCATGGGCATATTACTAATAAAAGAGTCATTGAGAGGATTTTCATAACTGTTAATCAATATGATTAGTTTCTCATCATTTGAAAATCTTTATAAGAATAATGCATGTATGTACTGAGTGCATCCTTGATGAAAATAAGAAAAACAAACAAGAAGGCTTTTTTTTTTTGAAAATGACATTCTATAATAGACCATGTCTTTAGAGTCCCAATTGACTGTAAGGGGCAGAGAACTGTGCTTATTATTTGTTGACTGTTAAAAAAAGCTTTTGATTTGTTCAAGATATGCTCTCCAAGGCTGTCCAAAAGTATGCCTCCCATGCATATGACCAGATTATGTTTCTTTGCCAGATGCAACAACAGAGATAATTTTGAGCTACTGATTATGAACATTAAGTGAGTAGGGCCTAAAAACAGGAGACATAAGCTTGCTAAAGGTGTTTTCTACACTCATGGAGGTTGTCTTGTGAAAGATTGAAATGGAAAAAGGGTATTATGCTGATTATATCAAGGCCTGGATCATTGCAGGGCCTCTTAAAATAAGATCCATAAATACTCGAGTACAGCCTGACTATCCACATAGTGAAAATCAAGTGGATGAAGAATCTTTTATTTAGATATGACATGTAATTGGATAAGTTCTCAGTCTCTCTTTCTCTGTCTCTCTCTCTCATAGTTGCTTTTGAGGGATATTGATCTGGACCCAGAAATGAATAGAAAGAAAACTGAGTCGTATTGCATTTGGAAAATTGTGCATACAGTAATCCCAAGCTTCTTTCTGAAACAAAAATACGTCTTTTTAACATTGCTCTTCTGCCAGTGTTTCTACATGGCTATAAAACATGGAATACTACAGTCTCCAAAGAGTAAAAATCATGGGTTATCCAAAGCTAGTGGAGAGGTGATGATGGTTATACCATATTACCAACAACAAATTATGTTTGTGGAAGTATCCACATAGCTGAGATCACAGATCCATTGAAGCCCAATAATAGTAACATTTCAACAAATGTCATTAAGCACTCCTCTGGGCTTGCAAAAATGAAACAAGACCCTCAAGAGCTAATACTTTTGTGTTTGTTATTGAGTTGTTTTAGTTGTGTCAGACTCTCTGTGACCCCATTTGGGGTTTTTCTCAGCATAGATACTGGACTGGTTTGCCATTTCCTTTTCCATCTCATTTTACAAATGAGGAAACTGAGGCAAAAAGGTTAAGTGACTAGTAAGGATCTGGGTTAGTTTTGAGCCCTGGTAGATCATTCTTCTTGACTTCAGGCCTGGCACTCTACCCACTGTGCCACCTAACTGCCCTTGCACATTCACATATTATGTAAGTTATATTTTTTATATTATATTATAATTATGCATTGCATATTTTTATATATAAATATAATAAATGTATAATGTATGTGTTATATAAATATATCAATTAATTAAAAGAAATTGATTTAAATTAATTACATTAAACTTAATAATTAATATAATTTAAATGATTATAATATCTTTGTACGTATACATTGACAGCAATGATACATAGCTATATGAATGTTTAAATATTATACAGGATTTGTAAAAGCCTTTTCAGGTTTCAAAAATACTTTTACTTAAATTTCTTGAGAAATGGTATTTTCTTAACTACATTCTTTATCCTGTTCTAAAAATCAATATAACTATACAAATATGAGATATATATTAAAAACTAACAAACAGTGCTTTGTCTTTTTTTTTTAAGTTTGATAGCAACCAAACTTGGAATTCTGCTAACAGTACAGATTTGAATACTCTGAGAAATTTGCTCCAATCCCAAGGCCTCTCCATTACAGTTTTGTTAGAGTTGACACATTCCCCATCACTACTGAAGTGTAGTAACATTGTCCATTTAACTTTGTTTAACATGGGGTTGAGGCCTTGATAAAGGCCCTGGCAGCCATTGTTAGATAGTGTTCCGGGCTTCGGGGAAATGTTTTGTTAACTGTCCTTGAACAAGCTATATATCACATCTTAGCCCAAGAGGCAGGACTTTGTGACCTAGCAGCCTGGCATGCATGACCTAGTATGGGTGGAGAAGGTTAGAGGAAGATAGCCTAGGAATGACTAATCAGGTAGCCTTAGAGAGACAGCATACCTAAATGATAGAGAGCCAGCCTTGGAGTTAGGGAGGCCTGGAATCAAGTCCTACTTCTGACATCCAAATCTAGATTTTATGATCCTCTGGTCCTGTGATATGCTGGCTATGTGACCCTGGCAACTATTAATGCCCCCAGGCTACTCTCCAAGGCTACTAGACATGTATAGATGTTCATCTGCATTGGTGAGGAAATTTCTTACATCAGTGAAACCATGACTCCATTTAAAAAGCAGAGGGGAGAGGGTCGATACTTGATATGACAGGTAGAGAGACAATCTCACAGTAATGAGTTGATGTGTCAATAGAGAAAGGGCCAAAGGCAAGTAAGGATGTGTGATAACAGTCCAAATTAAGCACACTGGATGGCTGAGGGGAGGCAAGGTTCACTCAAGAGCAGAGGAGGAGAGGATGAATCCCTAGTTAGTAGCTTTGGCCTCCAGGAATAATCTACAGAGTGGCCAGCTGCCTTTGTGGCCAAGTGCCTTGAACTCACAATTGCATCTCTGACTCAGGTTCATTAGTGTTGCTAATGAGCTGTATGGGATGTGTAATTGTAAGGCAGGGTGGGGCTCTATTGTGAGATCTTGGACTAAGGCCACTCTCCTCCCTCCCACTTCCTGTCTGAGTCACTGCCCAGTGTTAGGAGGTCTGGCCCTGTTGCAGCAATGTGGAAAGAGTGGATAAAGGTACTGAGAAGTACCATAGAGGTGTTAATTAGAAAGCCTGAGTGAGTAGGAGCTCAAAAGCCTTGAAAAAGCCTTTAATATACAATGTCTCTATTTAAAAATGCTAAGAATGTGAGAATAGGTCCCTTCTTACCATGACAGAAATTGTTATTGCATTGTCTATGTTAAGAGATTTTTTTTTCTATTATCCATCCATCAAGAGAAGATTTTGGAAAGTCATTCCCTAGGGTTGGGGACACCCACGTGAGTGGGAAGGGGGAGGGAGAGAGATGGGAGTGGGGGAGAGGGAGAGAGAGAGAGAGAGAAAGAGAGAGAGAGAGAGAGAGAGAGAGAGAGAGAGAGAGAGAGAGAGAGAGAGAGAAGGAGGGAGAGAGGGAGCACATCTAGAGTAGTATGTAGAACTGCATCTGAAGGTACTTGAATATGTTTTAGGCTTATAGCAAATCATCTCTGATTTTCATGAGTTCAGTTCGTAGGGGAGAGGTCTACAAGACAAAGAAGAGACTAGGCTCAGATTCTAGTTTAAAATGAAAGGTCCATTTGGACCTTTGGTCTAGTTGGAAATTTTTTGAGATCAGGACTGGGCTTGCTTGACACGGTGTATTGAACATAGTAAGTGTTTAACAAATGTTGGTAGAATGAAAAAAACTGCTTCACCGAAGGGTTGAAACAGTCGTAAGTGGCTAACAAATGTTGCTTCATTCACTCACATGGTTTTTCTGAGATAAGCACTTTGTAAATTTTAAAACCTTGTGTTAATGTATGTACCATCTAGTCTTTCCCTTCACACATTTTTGTTGTTCAGTCGTGTCTGACTCTTAAGTGGGGTTTTCTTGGCAAAGGTACTTGAATGGTTTAACATTTCCTTGTCCAGTGTATCCTCATTTTACAGATGGGGTACTGAGGCAAATAGTGCCCAGACTTGGGCAGCTGGCCACGCTGTGGATTATTCCTGGAGGCCAAAGCTACTAACTAGGGATTCATCCTCTCCCCTTCTGCTCTTGAGTCAGCCTTGACTCCCCTCAACCATCCAGTGTGCTTAATTTGGACTGTTATCACACATTCTTACTTGCCTCTGGCCCTTTCTCTATTGGCGACTTTCCCAGTGTCTGAGACTAGATTTGAACTCAGATCTTCCTGACTCCAGGCCCAGCTATCTTCTGCACCACCTAGCTACGCTCTCTTTACACATAGACACAAGGAAGAGCTAGCCTGGTTTTGAGGTACCTACTCAGTACCATAGCTTAAGAGCTCCCACCAATGTGTTTACTTTTTTTAGCTAGCCAAAGACCATATTAGTTAAAAATAGAAAGTTAATCAAACAACCTAACAAATAAGGGACAAGTGGTTCCCTTTCATCTCATGAACACTGTGTGGTATGGTTTGTCCTTTGTTCTTGAAGAGGACCATGACATCAGGGAGATGATGACATGACTTGCAGTTGACTTTGATTTGAGTGAGGAGGTGTAAGGAGGTCACCAGCCTCACTTTCTCCTCAAGAGGCAGCTGGATCCAGGGACTAGATATAGATCAAAATGACTGGAGAAGGCTGAGGATACAGTGAGAGATCCCAGCTTTTTTAAACTAAGGTCTTTTCAGGCACTCATTTTGAGTGAGGCAATGTCCATTCAGTGAATAGGCCTCTTTAAGAAGTGAGTCAAGACATGGGCCTTTTAATCAAGAAAAAAAAAATCAAACTGGGAGGGGAAGACCCTCAGGGTTTCTGACCAAAAGAGAAACAGTTACAATTTACATTCACTCTCAGTCCTGAGGGCCCAAAAAACAACCAATAAGTAGTGCTTGGACAGGGCAGGGGTTGTTCAACCAATGAGATCTAGAGTGAATTAGGTTTAAGGCTTGGTCTTTAAGAAAGAAATCTACCCAGTAAACCCCAAGGTAATTAGGTAGGTTTCAGCCATTAAAATTTACCTTCCTTTGGGCAGAATACCCTCAGGCAAGGGCAGAGAGGAGAAGAGAGGAGAGGAGAAGAGAGGAGAGGACAAGCTGAGTTGCCCAATTGGAACTGGCCAGTTGGCTCCTGGATAGGGCAGCTTGGACTATTTACAGCTTGTGGTTTGTCCTTCCTACTGAAGAGGCGATGATGACATGACTTGCAATTAAATTTGATTTGAGTGAGGGAGGGCTGTGTAAAGTCACCAGCCTCATTTTCTCCTCCAGAACCATCTGGGTCCAGTGGCCAGATATCGATAAGAACAACTGGAGATGGCCCTTATGAACATGTACTTTACATTTCCCCATAGGTTATCACACCACTGTAAGTAAAGAGGATTTTGTTATTCCTTTTTAGATAATAGTTGCCAGGATCATGTATAAGAAGAGATGCTATGGTATCTTGTTTTGCTCCCACAGAAGTTATTGGGAGATGATCAATAGCTGTGGAGAAGCCTGTTTACTAAGACAATGGCCATCCTGGCATCAGGGGGACTAGAAAGGTTAGGCTAGAACAACCAGCTCAAACCTGAGGGTTCATGCTCCATGAAGTAGCCTCACTACCATGCCTATGTAATCTGCATAAATTAAGAAGGGAATGTAGGGAAATGAAGAATGTAAACTAACCCTAACTCAGACAAGGAGGGTAGAACTGGTCAACCTCATTCCTGCTTCTGTATTGCTCTGAGTGTTCCTAACAAGCACCACTCTCCCCACTCTCACCACAATACCCACTCTCAAGAGAGAGGTGTAATAAACGCTTTCCTCTGCCCACTCTGTTTCTGAGTTCTTTGGGTGAGAGTGGACTATCACATGGATCTTCCTAAGATTATACAACCAGGAAAGCAATGAGCTACAGAAGCATGTCTTAGGCTTACTTCCTGACCTTGCCTAGGGAGTCTGTGATCCCCACAGCCATGTTAAGAGGCTATCATGTGGGTCTTCCTAATGGTTTGACTCTGCCTGGGAAGTCCTGTGATCCCCACAGCCATGTTTCTCACAGCTCTAAACAATTTCTACTGTGACTGTGCAGTGAGATACAGGGATGATATAATATAATATTTACTATGCTTGAGCTGTGTTAAGTCATGGTGATATTGCTAAAGTTAACCTGTGAGTTTAATGTTGGCAAAATGCCTACTTTGTCTGTTATCCTATAAATCAAGAAGGCACTGGTCAGTAAGTGGGGAATAGGAATGCACAAGCGGAATGTACATGTATGCTTGCCTCAACAGGCCCTCACCGAGGCTTAGGTGGGAATGCACAAGCTAAAATGCTGTGGTGCTTTGGCCCATTCAACTGGGCCCCATTGAGACTTAGTGGACATATAGGAATTGTAGTTCTTACTATATTCTTGTCCACCTCCCTGTGAGAAGAGTAATTAGGGGATGCTGTGTAACAACAATCTTTGCTAGCAGCTACGGTGGCTGTGTAAAACCAATAACACCAGCACACAGAAGGGCTGCCAATACAGGTTCTTTGATCTGCTTTTCTAAGGAAAGCAATTTTAAGGGGTTAACAATCTCAGTTTAATCAAACATACATATATCATTCACTTAGTTCAGGGGGAAAAGATCAGCCCCCCTGAACTTCACAACAGAAATTACAAACATCAACAGACAGAGCTTGTCTGATCAAATCACAATTCATAGTTACTAGAGAATCAACAACATCTGTCTGGGTTGGGGGTGGGGTGGGGGGCAGGTTCAATGACTTGCCCAAAGTCTGTAACCCACATTCTATCAGTGAATAAAGCCCCCAAAAGACAAACACCGACCTGGGATCTTATATACCTGTCTCGGGGCCCTGGGGCACTTGATTACCTTAGTGCTAGAAGCACTCAAACAAAGAACAGTGGAAAGTCCCATTCCCAGTATCACAGCATATACAAGTCAATGACTGCTGATTGCCTCAGTGCTGAGAAATAGCTGAGAAATATTCCAAAACCTTTGGAAAAGGTT
>CM053622.1:440395327-440418466 GCA_028646595.1 Phalanger gymnotis
CTGCCTCTGCACCAGCAAAGCTTTTCTTGCACTCCTGCTCCAATCTGCCACTTGATTCCTCCCACCAGGCGAGCCAGGGACTCTTGGAGCAGCTGATGCTGGAGCTCTGGGGATGGCCACAGGAGCTTCCTGCTGCTGCTGCCACCACCTTGCCACCTCTGCCACCCCCAGGGCTGGGGTCAGACTGCTCTCACTCAGATTCAGCAGCTTTCCCACTAACTTGCTTAGTGGTCTTTGGCGTTTGTGGGTTGAGGAGTCTGGTAACTGCCACAGCTCGATGATTCATGGCCCTCAGGCCTGCTCCACCCTACTTCTGGTCACTAAATCACTATTGATGGGAGTAATGCAAATTAAAAAAAGCTACTGCCTCACACTTGCTGGATTGGCTAAAAGGACAAAAAAAGAAAATGACAAATGTTGGAGGGCATGTGGGAAAATTAAAACACTAACATACTATTGGTGAAGTTGTATATTCATTCGACCACTCTGGAGAGCAATTTGGAACTATACCCAAAGGTCTATAAAACCATGCACACCCTTTGGCCAAGCAATAGCACTACTAGATCTGTATCCAAACAGGGACAAAAAGTAAAAGCAAAAGGACTTATGCATTCATAAATATTTGTAGCAGCTCTTTTAGTTGTGGCAAAGCATTGGAAATTGAAGGGGTATCCAACAATTGGATAATGGCTGAACAAGTTGTATTTGATTGTGATAGAATACTATTGTCTTTAAGAAATGATGAATAAGATTATCTCAGAAAAACCTGGAAAGACTTACATGAACTGATGCAAAGGGAAATGAGCAAAACCGGGAGAACATTGTACACAGTAACAGCCATATTATATATGTTGATCTACTATGAATAACTTATCTATTCTCAGAAATACAATGATCCAAGACAATTCTGTAAGAGTTATGATGAAAGGTGCTATCCATCTCTAGGTAGAGCCTGAATGAAGATCAAAGACATTTTTTCTTTACTTTATTTTTCTTGATTTTTTGGCAGTGTTTTCTTTCACAGAATGACTTACATGTAAACATGTGGTTTTTTTTGTGACCACTGCTTGCCTTCTCAATGGGATGGGGGGAGTGAGCAACAGAATTTGGAACTCAAAATTTGAAAAAAAAGAATGTTAAGTTTGTTTTTGCATGTAATTGAGAAAAAATAAAATATTAACTGAGACTAAAGAATAGGACATGACTGAAACGACTGAATAACAGTAACAAAAATGTTCCACCTTCTTCATGAAGACCACTCGGATTGCCAATCCCCTGCTCAGTTATCCTTGTGCTATACTTATTAGAGTATCATAGATTTAGTGTAGGAGGAACCTTGGACATCCTAGACGGGATTTTGAACTCAGATCCTCTGACTCTTTCCACTAAATCAGGATGTCTTTTTCATCTGAGTACATATTTTACCTCCTCTCACTCCTAGAGGAAGGCAAGTACTTTTTGCCTTAAATGAATAAAAAAGTGTTTATTAAGCACTTATGTGCCAAGCTCTGTGAGTGAGAGCAGACTGTCTTTTGCCTGTCTTTGTATCTCCAGCAATTAGAACAGTCCTTGGCACTTAGTAGGCACATAATAAATAGTAGACGACTAATTGACCACCCAAAGTCAGGGAATGTGTGTTGGGGTGTGATGGAGGGTGAAAAATTAGTTTGTGTTAGTAGAGACTCGTTCATCATAAATGCAAAAAAAGTAAAAAACAAACAAACTGGTAGCCATCAAAATTCCTGAATAGGAGAGGAACAAATTCTTTTAGAGATGAAGAGGCACAGATGCTAAAATTTGGTTCAGCATGACCCAGCTTTAAGAGTATTTGTAGAACACAGTCAGGCTATAGTCATTTGGGGAGATATGCATTTTCAAAATAATGGGGACATACCTGGCAATATGAGTGTTATGAGTGTATAGACCCCAGGGCTGATTTCTGTAGCTACTTCCCTGGTGCCTCCTGCTTTCAGAGGAAGAATCAGAAAGGTAAAAGAAAGCATAGAAAAAATATGTTACTCATTTATTAGAACATAAGATCATAGATCTAACAACTGGGACTTTGGGGGCCATCTGGTCCAACCCCCTCATTACAAATGAGAAAATTAAGGCCTCGGAATACTGTGACTCGTCCAGGGCCATACAGGTAATAAATATCAGAGGGAGGATTTGAACCCAGGTCCCCCATCCTCCAACTACAGACTCCAGTCTTCTACTTTGTAAAATGAAATTAAAGTTTCCAAAAGAATAGGAATAGTGCCTTGCCTCAAATTGCCATGATATTCCTACCAGCAGCTCAATCACAGAATCATAGATCATAATGACTTCCTTCATAGGAGCATAGATTTAAAGCTTGTAAGGACCATTTTAAGAAACTGAGGCCCAGAGTTAAGTGACTTGTTGAGGGTCACACAGGTTGTAAGCATGTGAGGTATGATTCAAACACAGTTGTTGACTCTAAGTCCAGCTTTCTGTACGCTATTACCACACTGACTCAAATTAAGTTGTTTTGAAAAGATCTTCCTACCTCCTCTGAACTAAGAGATTGGGTGGCACAGCAGATGTAGAGTGTTGGGCTTGGAGTCGGGAAGACCTGAGATCAAATGTGACCTCAGCAACTTAGTAGCTATATGACCCTCAACAAGTCACTTTACCCCTATCTGCTTCATTTTCCACAACAGTAAGATGGGGATAATAAAAGCAAATACCTCCCAGGGTGGTTGTTTAAATCAAATGATAATATTTGTAAAATGCTTAGCATAGTGCCTGGCACATAGTAAGTACTAAATAAATGTTTATTCCCTTTCCTTCCCTTCCTGAGTAGGCATTTGATTGTAGGTGGCTTTCTTTACTGCTCTTCTCTTCCCATCACAACTGGAGTCAGTCTTAGGTTGATAATGTCCTCAGATGATTGTTCTCTAAGCTTCCATTAGGGAGAAGGAATCTTGTGACCTGAAAGGCAATCAGGTTTTTCTAGCTTGTTTTTGCTCGAAGGCACTGAAGCAAGTTCATCCAGGAGAAAGAACTAGTTTTCCTTGTAATTGTGGCATCTTAGAAAAAAGCTATCATATCTGATCTCATTGAAGGATTAATCCCACTCACAGTTTAGGTTTCCAAGGATGCATAATTTTGATGGGTCTAATAATAGTGAAAGTGGTTTTGGTCCATATTTTCTTTTACCTGTATTGCTTAAAATGTAGTATTTACATGGAAACGACAATACTGAAGACATACTCCACCCCCCCCCCCAAATCGCCAGTATTTGTGTATATTTCTGTGTATGGAAGGAAAATACATTACTTTGTTAATTAGCATAATCATTTGACTTCTAATGTTAGATCAGAGCTGGAAGACCTAAGATCATTTAGGCTTTGTTCATTTCATAGAAAATGTTGAAGCCCAGAGAGCAGTGTAGCTGAACCCTAGATCACTTAACTAGCCATGTGACCTTAAATGCATCCCTTCTCTTCTCTGGGGCTCAGTTTCCTTAGCTCTGAAATAAGGGGTTTGGGATAAATTATCTCTAAGAGTTCCTTCTAACTTTAATAACCTAGGAATCTAGGATCTACATAGCTAGTTAGTGGGTGACTCAGGACTGGAATCCAGGTCTTTTGACTCCAGATGTAATGCTCTTGTCATTTTATCCTATCCTCTAGGAAACCAGAGCCTCCCCACTCCTGACATCTTGCCATCTGTCCTAAAGCACATCCATTTTTCCTCCCTATACCCCTAGACCTTTTCCATCTTTTTATTTCTTTTTTGAAAACAGTCATTGAATCAATCATTGCCACTGGGAGAGGTGTGACAACTGACACCCTTTTTAGCTCTCCATTTACAATCATTGTGACTCCTCAGATTACTTTCCTTGGGTCCTGTTTTCCTATATGCATTATATCTCCCTATCAGAATCTAAACCCTGGAGGGCAGGGCCTATCTCAGGTTTATATTTGTATCCCTAATGCCTTGTTCAGTGCTTGGCACTTAATAGGTATTCATTTGTTCATTCATTCATTTTCTTTACTTTTAAAAAAATTAAGTTAATTTGTTTTTGTTACATTTTAAGTTCTGAAATGTATCCCTTTCTCCCTCCTCACCATGTACTAGAGAAGGCCACCACTGATCGAGGTTTATAAGTATATGTAAAACCATACCATGCATGCTTCTGTTTATTAGTTCTTCCTCTGGAGGTGGATAACATCTCTCTTCATAGATCCTTTATGGTTGATTGGAGTACTTATAATACTCCAAAATAACTTGGATGTTCATAATTATTCTTTGAACAATATTGCTGTGGTATACATGTTCTCTGGGTTCTGCTCACTTCGCTTTTCATTATTTCATGCAAATCTTTCCATGTTTTTCTAAAATCAACCTCCTCACCATTTCTTACAACATAGTAGTATTCCATCACATTCATCTACCTCAACTTGTTTGGCTATTTCCCAGTGGATGGGTGCCCCCTCAATTTCCAGTTCTTTGCCACCACAAAGAGAGATGCTATAAATATTTTAAAGCATATAGATTCTTTTTCCTTTTTTCCTGATCACCTTGGAAAAGCAGACCTAATAGTGGTATTGCTGGGTCAAAGGGTATAACCAGTTTTATAATTCTTGAGCGTAATTGCTTTCCCAAATACTTGGATCAGTTCACAGTTCCACCAACCATCCATTCATTTTCCATGCTACTTTGATAGAATAAAAGCTTCTTAATTTAATTTAGTGCAGAGATAATTTTATGTGCTTGAAGAACAAAGTTATTGATATATTTTAACCATTTATTTTCTACTTCAATGATTGATTCTACTTTCTGAACTCATTTTCCACATCCCACCAAACTTTCCTGTCTATCTGCTTCATCTTTCCTTCAGATTTCATTAGGGGTTCTAATTTCTGTGCTGTTTGCCAACCAGGGATATATTTTTAGCAACATGTTATGCAGCCCTACAAACTGGGTGTTCCAAATGAAACCACTGGCATGTAACCTAGTCCTAGTGACTTCTGAGGATGACACTGTAATAATATAGTGATCTCAGGCAGAGCAGATGTTTTAGACAGGAGCTTCTGTTTCCAACAATAAACCCTTCTGTGGCTGTGCGAAGGGCGTTGCCTGCCTTCTCGGAAGTGCTCTGCCACTTGGGGATTCAGTGTGTTTGCCAGCTGTGACACATATGGTGTCCTCCATCTGACCCAGTCTACAAGCTCCTTTTGAGGATTAGAGATAAAGTCCTGGAGTCTCCATTATCATGAGAAGGGAAATACATAGCAACATTTGTCCCCTTGAAGGTAATTCTCCACTATACCCATTTGGAGATTCATTGAAATAGCATGGGCATGGCTGAGTCCTCAGCCTAGGAAGCCAGAATCCCTCTTGGGTTCCTTGTGGGGAAGGATGCCAGCTGGAGATGGCAACTTAAGGACTTTGGATCCAGTTTATGCTTCTATTGATACAACAGTAGACGTGTGGGGAAATGAGGTCCTCACAAAGGGTAAATCCAGAGCCTAGACGTGAAACTTGTGGAGACCTCAATTCAGTTCTGCTCAACAACCATTTCTCATATACCTATTATGTGACAATCCCTTCCCTGGGAGCTGGGGCTACAGAAAACCACACAGTCCCACCTTCAAGTAGCTTACAACTGGATGCAGGGCTAGGATATGGTGTATTTACAAATTTTTAGGGTATGTAAGTTAATAATAATATCAATCATAGCTAGCAAAAAATTGTACTTTAAGATTTTTGAAGCATGCTATATATGTTATCTCCCTATATCCATAAAATAAAACTATGAGGTAGATGCTAGTATCATTCCCATTCTACAGATAAAGAAACTGTACTAGAAGAAAATTGAAAGAAGGGATCACTTTCACCTAGGGGAAGTCAAGGAAGGCTTCCTGGAGGAGTTGGTTCTTGAGCTGGGCCTTGAAATCCTTCTCTTCCTTCAGAAAATGGAGATGAAGAGGAATTGTATCCCAGGCATTGAGAAGGATCCGTGGGAATGTGTAGAGAGAGGACTCTGAAGTATAAGATTGGGGAATGACTGGTAATATAATTTGGTGGAATATAGAGTATATTTAGCAAAGGATTGATTGAGGGACTCCTCATTGAGTCCATTTGAGGGGTGTGGACCTTTGCCATGGAGTTAGATATGCTCCCTGTCTCTGTGTGGAGGGACATGGGCTTTGCTTGGATGACGTAGAAACTCCTGATTGTTCCTTGCAATTTGAGAAGTTGTGACAAAGATGAGAGTCAAGAGGAGCTGCCCACTCTATGGTCTGTGAGAAGATCAAAGAGAAATGGCCCCACCTATTTTGGACCATCTCTCTGGGTGCCTCGGCTATCTTTTCCCTCAATCCTTGGACTTCTTGCAAAAGGGGAAGGGATTTCTTCCCTTACTCCTCTCACCTCCACGTCTCCCCAGTCAATGGCAACTTACTTGAGAAGAAGATGGTCACTTTGCTTTCTTAGGTGGAGCTAGGACTGGCCCGTGAGTTTTTCTGCTTCATTACTTGAGCATGGGTCATTGACCATTGAGCATGGGTTATGGACCAGAAACGGATGTTGCTAGCCAAGAACAGTAGCCCGGTGGATCCCGGGTTCCTGAGCCAAGTGCCAGCTGCCCAGAGGGAGGTGATTTCCTCAACATCATACTTTGAGGAAGATGACTGTTGTCAGGATCATCTTGTAGCTAGGTACTGAGGAAAGCCATGTCTTGGCTGATGAGGAAATCCAGATCTTGTGGGCTGCTCAGAGAGCATAGGGCTGAGGTGAACATGAATACAAAATATCTGTCTAGCCTTTCCACAAAGGGCTTTTTCCTTAGTGGGCTATTTAATATATTGATGTTTTTAGTATCTATTCAAATGTTACCCAGGATTCAAGTGTAGGCCTTGCTGTGCTCATTGGTAGAATGATTTCTCAGCATTCATAAATGCTTTGTAGTTTAGGCAATCTTCATGTAGGAATGAAGGAAATGTGCACCTATTAAGTGCTTGCTGTGTACCAGGAATTATACCAAGTGCTTTGCAAATATTATCTCATTTGACCTTCATGATGATCCTGTGAGTTAGTGCTATTATCACCGCCACATTACAGTTAAGGAAACTGAAGCAGACAGGTTAAATGACTTGCCCAAATAGTAAGAGTCTGAGATGGGATTTGAACTCAGGTCTTCCTGGCTCCAGGACCAACACTCTTATCTACTATGCCATCTAGCAGACTCAATAGGAAAAAATAAACAATTGTTCTTTATGGGTTACCCACATTGTATATTGTGAACTTTTAATTTTTTATTATGAACTTAACAAGTGACAAAAGATTCCATTATCCTAATATTCAATATACAAAGAAAAGATTTGATGCAAAACTGTGAACTTTTATTATGTATAGTTTTTTTAAAAGTACATATCAAATTGTATGGTAACAAAACTCCTTTGCTTCCTCTGTAAGAAGATTGAGGGATTGGCTCTGCATTTGTGTTTGTGGGTGGAATTGGGAGAGGAGGTGCCTCAGCATAGGTTGTAGGGGATATAACAAAGCTTGCTAACACAAGGAGGAAATTACCATTTGGATCTGTCCATAGGGAAAGATTCATGACCAAAGGAGTGAGAGGATTACAGTAAATAAAATGAATAATGTTGACTATATGAAATTTTAAAAAGCTTTTGCATAAACCAACCAATGCAGCTAATATTAGAAAGTAAACTTTTAAGTGGGAAAAAAATCTTTGCAGCAAGTTTCTCTGATAATGGTCTCATTTCCAAGGCATATAAGGGATTAATTAAAATTTATAAGAATAAGAGCCATTCCCCAACTGACAAATGATCAAAAGATATGAAAAGACATTTCTCAAGGGAAAGAATCCAAGCTATCTATGACCATATAAAACAATGCTCCAAATCACTAATAATTAGAGAAATACAAATTAGAACAACTCTTAGATTCTACCTCACACCCATCTGACTGAAAAGTTGACAAAAAAATGACAGCCGTTAGAGATACTACAGGAAGACAGGCACACTGATCCACTGTCAGTGGAGCTGTGAAATGGTCCAGCCATTCTGGAAAATCACTTGGAACCATGCCCCTAAAGTTGCTAAATTATTCATACTCTTTGACCCAGCTATACTCTAGTTCAGAGAAAGAGGAAAGGGTCCTATATGTAGAAATGTACACAGATATTTATAGCAGAAATAAAGTGGATACCCATCAATTGGGTGAATAGTTGAAGAAACGGTATAGGAATGTTTTGGAGTGCTAGTGTGATGCAAGAAATGATGAAAGAGATGGTTTGAGCTGAACTTGGGAAGACTCGTATGAACTAATTAAGAGTGAAGTCAGCAGAACCAGGTAAGATTCAGCAGCCTTGCAAAAACGAACAATTTTGAAAGACTCAGGAACTGTGATGAATGTAGTGACCAACCAAGATTCCAGAAAACTGATGGTGAATAAAACTGCCCACTTAAAGGCAGAGAAGTGTTGGGCTAAATCTGCAGAAGGAGTGATATTTGTGGACCTGGTCAATATGGGAATTTGTTTTCCTTCATGATGCATATTTTCGCGAAGGTTTTGTTTTTCCTTTTCAGTGAGGGAAGGCAAAAATTAATTAAATAAAAGAAAGTCAATAAAGCTTAACTACAAGTGTGGCTGCTGCTTATGTCTAGTGAAGGACTTTTACTAATCTTTGAAGGAAGATCAAAGCTTTGAGGACTTTCTTCCTCTTCTACTTTCTCAGACTTGATTTCTAGCAGCAATTCAGGGAAAGGCACTATTTAAAAGTCCCAGGGTCATGTGTGAAGGGCCTATGGAAAAAAACAGGAGAGACAATTTGGTGCTGTCAATGAGCTGCTGCCCTGGAGACAGGGCTTTGCTTGCAGATCACAATGGAGAGCACCAGCCTGATGAATTTAGCCTAACATTTTTTTCTGTGTTCTTCCATATGCTTTCTCTCTGCTTCATCCATTCAAGAGTGGAGGGGAAAAAGAATTGAAAACAGGACCAAAACAGATGTCGGCAAACTATGGCCAACTCACTGCCCTTTTCTGTGCTGCCAGTGAGCTAATTGGATTTGTCCCTCAGGCATAGTTTATAGACCCTGGCCTAGAAGAAGCAGCTTTGAGTGGTCTGGATGTTCCTGAATAGAGCAATAATATTAAGTCCTGGTGTTATCACTGTGAGTGATTGATTCTCATTGGTGGGGGGCTCAAGAGCCATAATTGTGAAAAGGGGAAGTATATTCCCTCACAGCAGTATTACCCCTAGGATCCTGAGAGAATTTGAGTGTAGCATGAATGGTGATGGACCCCTGGGAAGGTGGACCTCCTTGGGTTAGGGCAAACTGGAGGTGAGGGAGGCAGTCCAGAAAGAATGGTGGCCTGCACCCTGTGTGATGGTTTACATTGTGGTGATCCGTGCTAGGCATACTACACAAATGTTACATGTCAAAATGAACTGATGTGCTTCTATGGAGGATGCATCAACCAAATTATATTTTTATATTTAACTTTTTCAGTCATTTCAGTTGTTTCCAACCCTTTGTGACCCTGTTTGGGGTTTTCTTGTCAAAGACACTGGAGAGGCTTGCCATTTCCTTCTCCAGCTCATTTTACAGATGAGGAAACTGAGGCAAACAGGATTGAGTTGCCCAGGGTCACACAGCTAGTAAGTGTCTGAGGCTGGATTTGAACTCAGAAAGATGAATCTACCTGACTCCAAGCCTGGTGCTCTATCCACTAAGTCATCAACTGCCTCTAAAAAAATTAAAAAAATATATATACACGCATATATAATATATATATGTTTGTATGCAAATATTTGTATACACACACATGCAAATGTATACATACACACATATATACATGCATATGTAATATATATGTGTTTGTATACACACACACACATACAAGACAGTAGCGAAGGCAGGTAACTGAGTATGCATAATATGATCCTAGAAGGTCAACGGTTTGCTAAAGAAGAGAAGAGCTGAGGCATATAATAAATGCTAAGAATGATCAAAAATGCTTTTAAAGCTGTATTTGGGAGAAAAAGAAAATGAACTGGTTATTGGTCTGTCTTTCTGTTGAGTAGTAAATTGTTCCATAAGTTGTAGTGGTGTTGGGCAGTGGTTCAAGCTATAAGGGTTTAGATCAATCACAGCAAATTAATGTGATCTATTTATTACATTTACTTTCATATAACAGGAGCAAAACATAAGTGGGGGACCAATAATTAGGAGGTAAATGGAACTGGAAAATGTGGGAAAATCACATATGGGTACTATTCTAGAGGCGCTGTGATCTTTTAAAACTCCAAGTATATTTAGATATACCTGTTTATATTATTTTTAAGCGGACATGTTTCCTCTATTTCTTGATGCAGCCCTGATTTTTGTGACTTTGGGCTGTCTCTTAAGGGAGCATCATTTATGTCTTGCTCTTGGTAGGCTTATGTTGAAATAACTATTGGACCCTGACTCCCACCCAACATATTGTCTCTGTGTTTTTCCTGATTGGTGTATTTATTTTTTTTTAGTGCTGTCATGCCTTGCCTCTTAGGAGCATTAAGACACAGACCTGTATCCTTAGCTTTATTATAATGGCACTTCCTGAGCTACTTATTGTCAAGACAAAACTTTTTGCTTTGTATAAAGATCTTTTCAGGGTTAAATTAGAAGATTAATATTATATGTGTGTGTGTGTGTGTGTGTTTGTAGATGTAATGAATCATCACAATAATTGAAGTGTATTTTTCTTTAAAGAAAAAAAAATGACCAGTGCTCCAGGTAGGCAGGCTGAACTCTGAAAGTGGCTTGAAAGGGTGGTGGGAGAAAAAGGGAGGGAAGACAGGGTTTAAGAAGAGAAAAGGAAGAATTTTTTCTTTTCTTTTTCCAGTAACTGAGGGATGATACAAACCTTTTTGTTTTATAGATGAGAAATTGGGTAGAAAAACAGGTCCAGAGAGCCCTTATACCTAGTAGTGAATCTGGGAATAGATCCCATATCTTCTCCTCCCAGTATAGTACTTTCTAGACTATACCATGCTGCATGATTAAACATTTTTATTTTTATTTTGCTTAACATATCTTTTTATTATTTTAGAAAATTCTTTTCCCCATTTTTCCTTTGCAGTGTTAGCCATATAAACAAACTTTACACCATATGGAACAGAAAATCTACCACAAATGGGATTGTCATGAGAGATGATGATTTTCTCATATTGATTGTTCTCAGCACTGCTCTTAACCCCACCCCCCCAATTCCCCATCTTCTTCCCCAAGATGCCCCCATCTTGGCATCTGAAATGCTGTGATCCAGGCTGTTTCTATTTTTAGATATAGATTTGTTAACAATGAATGTTCATGTGTGAAATGGAAATTTTTCTTCCTCTTCTAATTGAGCCTTTCCTATGAATGTGATCTGAAGGAACCATACAGTTAATCAACAGTCATTAAATTGAGCAAAATTCATGCAAGACTTGAGAATAATTTGCAAAAAGTCAGAAAGTAATTTCTTTCCCTTTCTCTTGCCTTAAGGGGAAGTGGACTTTTTTTGTATTAATAACCTCATTAGCACTGTTGCCGTGGTTAATAAATTACTCTGGAGGATGTGCTTTCTGGCAAATTACCACTTTCTCCCTATTTTCTCATGATAATTGCAATAACATCTCCTTTATTCTTATTGCCAACTATTGAAACATTAGATGAAGAAAAACAAATCCAGTTTTCATGCTAGATATAATTAAATGCAAAAGTTATTCTAAAATAAAGGTTTAGCTACATATGGCCAAACCCAAGGAATTCAGTAAGATGGAAGAAGCTGTAACATAATAATTTTTCAGCTTAAGATTCTCTCAAATAAAATTAGGAACAAATAATGAGGAGGTTGATGAGACACAGCATGACATAGTGACTGGAGGGCTGGCTGTGGAGTCAGGAAGACATACCTGGGTTCAGTCTAGCTTTGATGGAAGCTACTGGCTAGTAACCATGGGCAAGGCATTGAACTTCTCAACCCCAGAGGCAAGTCTCTAAGACATTTATTACAAATGAATTGTCCATCTTCACTGCTGAAGGAAGTTTCTATTCTAGGAGTTCTCAAAATGGCTGAATTCACAAGTCTGCACCAAAAAAATGGAAAAAAATTTGTCCTACAATATAATGTTAAGCTGTTCTGCTTATAATCTCTAGGGACATTTTTTTTCTTCCTCAAAAATGAGAATGACATTTGACCTTCTTCCATTTTCAGGGAATATGTTATTCACTATTTTTCAAAACCTCTGTCTGGTGGCTAATAACTTTGTTCCCCCAATAAGTCAGGAATAGATATTGGGGTAGAGTCCCTAGGGATCACAGGTCCGGAATAGCAATAGTAACCATAAAGATTATTATATACTTTCACTTAGCCCACAGAAAATGAACTTGCATCTCAATATTTTTATTCAATTACAAAAAGCAGTTATCTATGTGTGCAATAGATAGCAGAAAATTAAATATAAAAGAATAGTAGCAGGGCAATGACTTGGCCTATGACTTTCCTATTTGAATTCAACTGATCAAGGTGAGAACAACAATTTTTTTTTTTTACAAATTAAAGTTTTTTTCAATGAAAAAAAATCCACCTTCCTTCCTATCTACTCCCCACCAATTGAGAAAGAAAAACAAACCCCATATTTTTGTTGTGGTTCAGTTGTTTAGTCATGTGTGACTTTTCAAGATCCCATGGGCCAGAGCATGCCAGGCCCTTGTATCCTTCACTATCTCTCAAAGTCTGTCCAACTTTATGTTTGTCATTTCCATGACACTATCTATCCATCTCACTCTTTGTCATTCACTTTCCCTCTCGCCTTCAATCTTTCCCAACATTAGGGTCTTTTCCAGTGAGCCCCATCTTCTCATTATGTGGCCAAAGTATTTAAGCTTCATCTTCAGTATATGACCTTCCAGTGAATAGTCTGAATTCGTTTCTTTAAGTATTGACTGATTTGACCTCCTTGCTGTCCAAGAGACTCTCAAAAGTCTTCACCAGCACCACAATTTGAAAGCATTGATTCAGTAGCACTCACCTTTCCAACTGTCACAGCCATATATGGCTGCTGGAAGAACCATAGCTTTGACTAGATGGACCTTTGTCAGCCAGGTGATGTATCTCCTTTTTAGTATGCTGTCCAGATTTGTAAACCCATATTACAGACAGGTATAGTCAAGCAAAATAAATTCCTGCATTGGCCATGCCCATATATATGTATGTATATACATATGTGAAATATAATATTCACACCCATATGTATTTCCATATGTAATCTGAGTTAGTGAATTTGGTCAGGAGGTGGGTAGCATGTTTTGTCATGAATCCTCTGGAATAATGGTTGGTCATTGCATTGAGCAGAGTTCCTAAGTCTTTCAGAGTTATTTAGCTTTACAATATTGTTATTATTTAATATATTCTGCTGACTTCATTCTGCATTAGTTGATACAAGTCTTCGCAGGTTTCTCTGAAGCCATTCCCTTTGTCGTCTCTTATAGCACAACAATATTCTATCACTTCATATAAAAGAACCTGGAGAACAACTATATTTTCCCCCACAACAACACTAGTAATATGGTGGCAATCCAAGATCAGGTCATTGCCACCAGAAATTAGAGTAAGTTTAGCCTAAAAGAACCCAAATATTAATCAAAGGGGATTATGGGAAGAAATAATAGAACCTGTGTAGCACATCATTACATGTTGAACAAATTTATCTTCTACCAAATATCTAGAGAGCTGTGACATGGTGGCTGAAATTATACATCAGAAGCTTACATTTTTCATAAATTAATAGATGGAAAATTCTCATACTACTAACATTTACCTCAAAATATGCTTGAGAATTCGGCAAATAGAACTGTAGCTTTATCATTGATGGAACTGCTACGCACTGCCACTCAGAAATGATCATGACCCATAAATGCTGAAGAACAATGTTTTTAATAGATATCACCTTATCAAATGCTGATAATCTCCAAACTACCTGAGATGGAAATCTTTGATAACACACAGAGTTGGCAGGAGAAGCCAAATCCATGAGGAAACATTGTGAGGTGTGTATCATCTCCATCATCCTGTCTGCTATTGAAGTTGGCCAAAAGATGCTTTTATTGAGCTTAGAAAAGGTGAACTTAGGTAGATTAGGTTCTTAATACTTTGACACAAGTTTAAAAAAAGAATTATTTTATCTACCTGTGCAACATAACATAGAACATTAAATATAAAATAATAATAATATGACAATAATTTATCCCAGGGAAGGTTTCCATTTGAACTCTTTTGGAAAAGATGAGATATAGTAATAACTACTACTCATACAAAAGACGTGAGACATCATTAGTATTGTCCCTTTCTTTATAGATGATGAAGTTGATGCCCAGAGAGGCAAAGAGGCTTGTCAGAAGTCATACAGCAATGCAAAGGCGGGTTAGGGATCAGAACCTGGGTCTCCTGAGTCCTAAACCCATGACACTCATAGGAGTCAAATAAAAGAATATTGATTAAGTATAAGTGCTATGATGCAATTAGATGGCCCAATGGTCCCGGAGTCAGGAAGATTCATCTTCCTGAATTCAAATCTGGCCTCAGACACTGACTAGCTATGTGATCCTGGGCAAGTCACTTCACTCTGCCTCAGTTTCCTCATCTGTAAAATGAGCTGGAGAAGGAAGTGGCAAACTGCTCCAGGACCTTTGCCAAGGAAACCCCACATGACTGAGAACAACTAAACAATGTTAATACTAAACCCGGCATTATACTAGTGGCTGCGGGGCTTGCAAAGAACATAGAGGACACAAAAATCCTACAATTTGATTGCGGACATAAAGACTTATGCCCATGAAAGTGTTAGATAATAATGAAGGGCAATACAAGTGTTTGTTACAGTATTGATCTGTGTCATGCAGGCTCTAGATTCAGTAAGAATTTGGAGTTAACTTACTACTAAAATAGCCTCTGATGATTTATCTCTATGTTGATAACTTCATCTGATTTGTGATTTCATTGATGTAGGTAATTTCTCCAAAAGTGCAAATTGTGACCCATCTGTACTCTCTTATCCTGGAAAACTTTTGTTCATGTCTTCCTCTAAGTCCTTTGTAGGGGATCTAGCCAGCGTTTGAAGGGTTTCCTTCTAATTCTCTTGACGTCGCGTGAATGCCACTTTGCTACACAGCGCGTAGCAAAGTTAAATGTCTCCAGTTAAATGTTTCTTTGATAACAATTTTTATGCCTCTTTTCTTGTTCAGTTCTTCATTGCTAATGTGTCATAGCCTGCTCAAGCCTACATTGTGCCTGCCTCCCAACTGCCAAAGGATAATAAAGTAGCAGTCCTGGAATAGGTCTAATTGGATGGTATGAAGCCATGTCTGTAAAGATAATGGTTCTTCTGTGACTTTGTGTATTTTATTTTGAGTTTTCCCTACTTGCTTTGCTCTTTTGTCAGAGCTGCATGATTTGCTTGTGTCTGTTCAGGGCTCGGTGGTTGTGGTTTTTGTGTGCAGCATTACAAGGTAGAATGTGTGTGTGTGTGTGTATGTGTGTGTGTATATATATACGACTATATAGATATATGGCATATATCTATAGTCAGTATATTGTTAATATATTATGAACATATTATCAGTCATGTATACATATATACACATATACATAACACATATATGCATATACACATACACACATATGTGTGTGTATATTTTATATGTATATATAATCTCCTTGATTAGTTTTATCAAAAGCTGTATGTCTGGTCTGTCAGCCAGGACTTGTCAGTCACTTATAATGGTTCTATTTCACTTTGCAATTTCATTCATTCTTCATTCATTCATTCAAAGAAGCAGCATAGCATAGTGGATGAAATCTGTCCTTGAAGCTAGTCAAGACCTGCTTCTGACATATACTGCCTTTGTGACCCTGGCCAAAACACTTAACCTCCCAGTGCTCTAGGCACCTATGACTGTAACTTGCAGAGAAGCTGGCTACCTTCATTAGTAGTGAAATTAAACTCACCTGGGAGTTCACTGAGCTAATGAAATAATGGGCCTGGTATCTAGCCTATTCATTTAGCACACATTTATTGAATGACATTATTAAGCCAGAATGGTAAGTACAAATCTAATTTGCTATAAAAAGCCTTTTCAGATCATCCTTAATGCCAGAGCCTTCCTTTTCCTGATGATTTTCCAATTTATCTTGTAAATACCTTATTTGCACATAGGTGTTTGCATGTTTTCTCCTCTATTAGACTGTGAAGTACTTGGGAGCAGGGACTGTCTTTTAATTTTCTTTGTATTCATAGCACTTAGCATCATGCCTGGCATATGTGTGTGTATGAGTACGTATATGTGTCTCATATACACACACATATATGTATACACATACACATACATGCACACATACACATACATACAGGTGTATAAATGATACATTTTAAAGTTTAATTTGCATCATCATTTTCTCCTTCACTTTCTTAAGTCTAGACAGTTAACTAAACAATAAATCAAACCCTGATTTGTGATATTTGCTTATTTCCAAGGTATAAATTTTCACACTGAAAATTGACTATTGATCTCAAGAGCCAGTCTGAGCAAGGTCCAGCGCACATTTACAATAAATAGAACAAGTGAATGAAAAAAAGTACTTATTACTCATTTGCTATGTGCCAAGCTCTGGTAATGCAAATAGAAAAAAGTAAGACAGTCTTTTCTCTCAAGAAGCTCTGCTTTGGGAAGATACGGAGATGGAAGACCCCGGACTATACAACATTATACATAGGCTCAGCTTCAGTACAGTTGGAAAGGGAGAGAAGTCCCAAAGGGTCCTGAAGCAGGGAGAATGGCAGGGCCCAATGATCCTCAGGCTGCATGTGACAGGTCAGATGGCAGCAACCCAGGATTTGGAG
The DNA here is from genome assembly GCA_028646595.1 of Phalanger gymnotis. Taxonomy (NCBI): domain Eukaryota; kingdom Metazoa; phylum Chordata; class Mammalia; order Diprotodontia; family Phalangeridae; genus Phalanger; species Phalanger gymnotis. The sequence continues at coordinate 440,412,251 of CM053622.1, forward strand.
GGTATAGTGACTGAAATTTGAACCCAAGGCCCTCTGTCTCTGTCACCAGGATACTCTCTACTCTGCCTTGCTAGTTGTTGTTATGAGGAGTAAATGAGATAATACATAAGTATGTTATAATTTTATAAGTACTATATGTGTGAGCTATTTGTGAGCTGTATAAATGTGAGTACAACCTCTCGAGGTCTCAGTTTTCTCATCTGTAAAATGAGGGGATTGGACTAGACATCTGTCTCTGTCTTTGTTTCTATATATATCTAAAACAGGGGCCTAGGAAGGTGCCAAACCCTTACTATATGTATGTATGTATATATATGTACATATACATATGTATATATGTACATATACATATATACATATGTATGTATATGTGTATATATGTGTGTGTGTGTGTGTATGTATGAAACAGGAGCCTGGAATGTGCCAAAACCTTGTTACATATACATGTAATGTAGGTAAATAAATAAATTAAAAATATGTAGGTGACAGGGATCTGGAAATTTGACAACCCCTTGTTAAATACAAAAACGTATTTGTATATATGCATATACTTATACATACACATGATATATGTATCTTATAGATACATATATTTATATATAATATGTGTATGTTATGTCTATAGGAGCTTTTTAATAGTCAAGGCAAGAGGTGATAAGGCTATACAAAGTTGGCTATGGGAGTAGAAAGAAGAGGATGTGTAGGAAAAGTGCTATGACAATAGATATGACAAGATTTGGCTCTGTGGGGTTAGTGGGACTGAGGAGTCAATGATGATCCTGAAGTTGAAACTAGGACAAGAGTTTGGTAGTATTCTCAACTGTATCAGAAAAAGAAGGTTTTGGGGGAAAAAGAATGAGATTTCTCAAATATGTAGGGAACTGAGCCAAATTAAAAAAAAAAGCCATTCTCCACTTGTTAAATGGTCAGAGGATATGAACAGGAAGTTTCCAGAAAAAATCAGAACTATCAATGGTCACGTGAAAAAATGTTCCAACTCACTACTGATGAGAGAAATGCAAATTAAAACAACTCTGTGGTACTACCTCCCGCCTGTCAGATTGGCTAACAGAAAAGGAAAACAACAGATGCTGAAGGGCATATGGAAAAATTGGGACACTAATGCATTGTTGATGGAGTTGTAAACTGGCCTAACCATCTGGAGAACAGTTTGGAACTAGGCCCAAAGGGCCATAAATCTATCCATGCCTTTTGACCCAGCAATACCGTTCTAGGACTCTATCCCCAGAGGAGGAAAGAAAAGGGAAGAGGATCTATTTGTACCAAAATATTTATAATACCTCTTTTCGTGGTGGTAAAGAATTGGAAATTAAAGGGATACCCATCAATGGCTAAACTATGTGATTCTGATGAAATACTATTGTGCTACAAGAAGTAACAAGCAGGATGACTTCAAAAAACCTGGGATGACTTATATGAACTGATGCAAAGTGAAGTGCGCAGAACCAGAACATTGTACTCAGTAATAGCAGTATTGTAAGGGAGACCAACTGTGAAACTGATCAAGACAGTGACCCAAGACAATTCCAAAGGACCCATGATGAAAAACACTATCCAACTCAAGAGAGAGAACTGATGAACTTTAAATGCAGATTGAAGTGTGTATTTTTTATTCTCTTTATTTTTATTATTTTTTGTTTGTATTTTCATTTGCAACATGAGTAATATGGAAATGTTTTGCATGACTTCACATATATAATCAATATGAAATTGCTTGCCTTCTCAAGAAGGGGGAAGGATGAGAGGGAGGAGAGAATTTGGAACTCAAAATTTTTACAAATAATTGTTAATTTTTTTTACATGTAGTTGGGAAATATTTAATGAAAGAAAAATAATTTTAAAAAGAAAAAAGAGTGAGGGTCCTCTTCTCTGTTTCTTTTATTCATTCTCTCTTTTCATATATAGGTGTATATATATATGAAATAACCCTATATATACATATATACACATATAGACACACATATAAGGCATATATGTGTGTGTGTGCATACATGTGTCTATATCTATATTTAAGCATGCAAATATATGTATATTATGTTCTATGGCAGAAATAGAGTGTGGCAGCCCACCAGTGATCCAGCATGCCATCCTTGTGGGGAACCACAGTTCTAACCTGGGAAGTGTGGTGTACTATGCTTGTATAAATGGCTTTGAGAGCACTGGAGGGGACCTTACCTCACTTTGCACAGCAGACGGTACCTGGAAGAAAAGCACATTACGTTGTACAGGTATGAACCCTGTCTCAACCTGGATTCTTGTCACTTCGAAACAATATAAAGCCTGTGTGTGTGGAAATGGGAGGGCTCCAATATTACACCTATTTGAAAAGTCTTCTCTCTCTCCCAGCCTCCCCAAATATGTATCTATGATAATGATAGGTGGCATAGTATATATGTGTATACATATACACACTTGTGCATATATACATAGTATATTATGTGCATATACATATATGTATATGTATACCCATATAGATGTGTGTATGTGTTAGCTAGGTAGAATAGTAGATACAGTTCTACACCTGAAGTCAGGAGGACCTGACTTCAAATTCTGCCTCAGATACTGTACCAGCTGTGTGGCCCCGGGCAAGTTACTTAACTTTTCTCATCCCAAGTTTCTTCATCTATAAAAGCATCTGCCTCACAGTGTTGTGGTAAAAATAAATAAGATAGCATATTTGAAGCACTTTGCAAATCTTAAAGTCCTATGTAAATGTTTACTATTATTGTTAATAAATTTCTTAGTGCCTTAGGTTCACTGTAGCTACTCAATTTGATGGAGAGGCAACTTTATACAGTGGGAAAAGTCAGTTCGAATCTCAGCTCTGATGCTTCTAAAACCTGTGACCCTGAGTAGGTCACTTAACTTCTTTGGGACTCAGTTTCCTCATCTATAATATGAGGAGGTTGGACTAGATGGTCTCTAAGGATTCTTCCAATTCAAACTTTATGATTCCGTTATCTCGTGGTTCATGTTTGTTGGAGGACTTCCACACATTCGGAATGTGGAATCATATTATAAATTGGAGAGACAAAGTCAGGTATTGATTTCTTTCTTTTTTTTAAAATTTTAGGCTTAAATACCAGAACTCAAATACAGAATAGAAAAAAAAGAAACATATCATAAACTTAAATATTCAAATTGAAATACAAAGAAAAAAAGCATGTTATGTGCACAGCAGAGCATAAGAGAAGATTTAGAATATATAGTAATAAATTTTCATTTCAAGAAATCCTGTATAATAAATACTACACATTCTATTAAGGGCTGTCCATCTTTTCTTTGCTTACTTGTGAGTTTTCTTTTGTTCTCTGTTGTGTACTTTTACTTTGTTCTTTTCCCTCCTTCCCCCCACCCAGAAGACCACAATTAAGTACAGATATATTTATATATAGATATCTACATACATACATACATACACAGACATATACTTTCCCAAACAAATTCTACTCCTGATCTTTGTTTTTATATTTGTGCGTATCTCTCTTCCCACCTTATTTAAAATAATTAACTTGTTTGTTTTTAGTTTTCAATATTCACTTCTATAAGTTTTGAATTTTCTCCCCTTTCCTCCCCTCCACCTTTGCAAGATGGTGTGCAATCTGATATAGGTTCTACATATACATTCTGATTAAACATATTTTCACATTAGTTATGTTGTATAGAAGAATTAGAACGAATGGAAGGAACCATGAGAAAGAAAAAACAAAACAAAAAGAGAGCACATAGTATGCTTCCATCTGCTTTTAGACTCCATATTTCTTTCTCTGGATGTGGACGGCATTTCCCATCGTTAGTCTTTTGGAGTTGTTTTAGGTCCCTGCATTGCTGAGAAGAGCTAAACTATCGAAATCAGTCATCTATGTGTATCTCTTATTTCCTATCCCTCCTGACTCCTTGAGTTTTCTTCTACCTGCTAACCTTGCCCTCCTATTACTAACTCCCTCCAAGGAACCCTCCCCTATCCTCCCATTCCCATACATCTAAACACCCTTCTCTATCCCCCTTTAACCTATTCCCTCACCCTCCCCACTAGAGATCCCATCTTTTTCCTCTCCTCCCTCCCTATTCCCTTACCATCTTATTCCTTCTGAATTTAGAAGACTTTTATACTCTTTTAGATATTTATCTATTGTTTCCTCTTAAACCCATTCTCGATAAAGTAGGTTACCAGAACTACTAGCCCTCTTCCCCCATCTAATTCCTCTTTGTTGGTTCTTCCTCTTTCCCACTTCATTTGTATAAGATTATTACTCTTTGTAACTGTTCCTAGATGGTTTTATTTTTTAAAGTCATATCATACTCAGGTCTACCCCGGTCTTTCTTACCAACTACCAAATTGCTAATGACGATCTTAGACACATGTTTTACGTTTTACATACACAAAAGGCAAGTGGCCTGTCCTTATTGAATCACTTGTAATCAACCTTTGGTATGTACCTTATGTTTCTCTTGGCTCTTGTATGTAAAATCTTCTATTAAGTTCATTTTTTTTAAACAAAGTCCTAGATGTCTGACAGTTGATCAAATGTCCATTGTTTTTCCATTCAGGTTTATGCTTAACTTTGCTGGGTATGATATTTTCGGCTGGAAACCCAGTTCTTTTGCTCTTCAATATAGAGTGTTCCAAGACCTGTGCTCCTTTAATGTCTCTGCTGCTAGGTCTTGTGTGATTCTATAGCGCCATCATATTTAAACTGTTTTTTTTCTTGTTGCTCTTAATATTTTATTCTTGAGCTAGGGGTTTTAGAGTTTGACTATAATATTCCTATGATTTTTCCTCATAGGATCTCTTTCAAGTGGCGATCAATGATTTTTTTCTATTTCTACTTTCCCCCCTTGTTCTAATGCTTCAGGACAATTTTCTTTAATCACTTCTTGTATTATTGTATCAGGATGCTTGTTTTTATTCATATCTTTCCTGTAGTCTGACTATTCTTATGTTTTCTCCTCTTGATCTGTTCTACAATTCAGTTGTTTTTCTTACCAGATGTTTTACTTTCTCTTCTATTTTTTCATTCTTCATATTTTGTTTTATTATTTCTTGATCTCTTATAACTTCACTGGCTTCCTCTTGCCCAATTCTAATTTTCAAGGTGTCATTTTCTTCCTTAAGATTCTGGATCTACTTTTCTAATTGGTTGATTTTCTTTTCATAATCTTCTTGTTTTTCTTGAATTGTTCTTATTATATTTTAGTTTTTCCTCAATCTCTCTCACTTGATTTTTAAAGTCTCTTTTAAGTTCTTCTATAAATTCTTTTTGGCAGGTGACCATTTGACATTATTCTTTAGAGTAGAAGAGGCTTTCTTTGTTTCGCTATCTTCCTCTGAAGATGAACACTGGTCTTCTCTATTCTCATAGTAACTTTCTATGGTTGCATTCTTTCTCTTTTGCCTGTGCATGTTTTTGTAGTAATAGCTTAATTTTTGTAATTATCTTTAGTCTTGGGGTAAGGGGAACAGTGCTTCTGGCCTCAGACCTTCAGTTTTCCTCTCTAGCCTGGAACCAAAGCCAAACCTCCAGCCTCCTGTAAGTGCCCACAGCTAGGGGCATCAGCCCCACTGCTTTTGTACTCACTGGGTGTGTGCTGGTTCCTTCTTGCCCCTGCCACTCTCTGCAACACAGCTGGGTCTGGTGTTCCTTGTCAGCATATTTTCCTTCCATCTTGCCTGGCTCAGACACCCAACTCCCCTCATTGTTAGGGGAAAAATTTCCTGTGGTTGGGGCCCAGGCAGGCTCCCAACCCAGCTAACCACAGGGCTTGCTGCTTGTTGTTTAAGGGGACCCTAGCCTGGAGGTGTTTACTGTCCACAGGGACCAAACCTCCTCCTGGGATTAAGGAGGACCCTGTTGTGCCCCTATTCTCATTTATTTTTACCCACACTTTGTTCACCCTGTGGTATTATTTTATCTCTTTTGTGGGGGAAAATCTTGAGAGTTTGAAATTTTCTGACCCACTCTGCCATCTTCCAGGTGCTGATTTCTAACCAATTACCTTAGTTTGGACGTGGCCTATAATCCCTGATTAACTGATTCTGGAAAGGTAGATTTCTTCCCTAAAGAGTAAAAGCTGAAGGCATTTTTCTTGGGTCACATCTCTATTATGTCTAGCATCAGAATTGCCCTCTCTGTAGCATTTGAAATTATTAACCATCCTATCCTAAATATTCTCTCCTCCAGGCTTTCAAGACAC
>CM053622.1:440418966-440434096 GCA_028646595.1 Phalanger gymnotis
ATTTTATAATGCTCTCTATCTCTTGTTGGGTAATGAATTCTTTTCTTTTCCATAAATCTGATAGGTAAACTATTCCTTGCTCTCCCAAATTGCTTATAGTTTCAGCCTTTATTCCTAAATCATGAATCCATTTTGACTTTATTTTGGTGTATGGTGTAAGATATTGGTCTATGCCCAGTTTCTGCCCTACCACTTTCCAATTTTCCCAGCAGTTTTTGTGGAATAGTGAATTCTTAGCCCAGAAGCTGGCCTCTTTGGGTTTATCAAAGAGTAGATTGCTATAGTCGTTGACTTCTCCATCTTGTGTACTTATCCTATTCCACTGATCCCCAACCAGACTTTATTTTATTTTGTTACATTCCACTCAATCTGAGACTTGCCAAGTACTATTTCCGAGGGGCCCTTGACCATCCCCCCTACCCCCACGAGAGCTAACAAAACAGTGGAAGCTTTCTTTGTGGTTGGGGATTTTTGTTTTGTTTTAGGGTCATTTTAAAAGAGTCAGATGATTTGAAGATTTTTCTAGGGTCACTGATTCTGCTGGGAAGAAAGAAGAAGAAAAAAATCAGTTTCCTCATGGCTCAGATGCTTAAGAGGGTGGCAAGTGACAAGATGTATGAAATGGAGCTGAAGGTGAAATTGTAGGCAGTTGATACTGTTAGTTTAAAGTGACCACTCACTAGCTGTGAGACCCTGTTCAAGTCACTTAACATCGACTACCCCCCAAAAAATAAAATGAAGCGACCACTCCTTTTGATGTTCTTCTTCTCTCAGTCTGTAGAGTGGGTTTAGGGTTCATGACAGGGTGGGGAAAGCTCTAGAGTTGGAGTAAAAAGATCTAAATTTGAGTTCTACATCTGATATTAAGTGTGTGGAAGTAATTCCAGTTCTGAGCTTTAGTTTCTTTAACTATAAATAAAGGGGATAAAGATCAAAATTACGCTAGCCATTTCACAGGTTTCAGTTCTATAGTGGGAGAAGTAGCTCTCTCCAGAAATGACTGTGACATAAAAACTAAAGGCATCAAAACATTTATTTTATAAGTAATTTATCCATATATACTTATTTTAAAAGAAATAGGGTTATTCTGGCATGGCCATTCTTGATATATCCATGTTATAACCATTTCTCTTTCTAATGATCATAGACCATCTTGTTAATAATATGGAAGTCAAGCTCCTTAGCTAAGAATTTAGAGAATTACCTTTTTTGAAATTGGGACCATTTTTTTTGTTGTTCATTCATTTCATTCATGTTCTGATTCTTTGTGACTCCTTTTGGAGTTTTCTTGGCAAAGATACGGGACTGATTTGCTATTTCCTTTTCCAGCTCATTTTCCAGATGAAGAAACTGAGGCAAATAGAGTTAAGTGACTTGCCCAGTGTCTGATAGTGTCTGAAGCTAAATTAGAGCTCAGAAAGATAAGTCTTCCTGACTCCAGGCCTGGCATTCTATTCATTGTGCCACTTAGATGCCATGGGGCCATATTTATCCACCTCAAATTTCCTTTTTCTCTGGTTTCTCAAAAATCGTAGGCAACATCTTGGTAGTCACATCCTCATGTCATTTCAATACCCTGGAAAACTGTTTGTGTCTCTTTTTAAAAGGAAATTCAGTTAAGCAAAAATAATTCCCAGAACAATTGAGTCTGATATCACATTCTGCCCCTGCAGTTTTCTCATCTCTGCAAAGAACAGAAAAGGATATTTCATTACCTGTTTTCCTGAACCAAAATTGGTTATGGCAAATATTCAGAGGCTGGCTTCCCTTTGATATGGTTTTTCAAAGTAATAATATTTATCTTACTCTTGAAAAAATTACTTTTTATATTCTTTACCTCTTTTAAGTCTTTCACTAAAGTTGTAAGGTAGGGGGGGACTGCAGGTGTTATTTTCATTTTACTGATGAGGAAACTGTCACTGGGTAAGTTAAATGACTTGCCCATGGTCACATGACTGGAAGTGCCAAGGATGGGATTTAAATCCAGCTCTTTTTGACTCCAAGTCACATATGCTGTACCATATAGTCTTCCTTTGTGTTCTTTTTATTTCCATAATTGTAGTCATCTTATGCATTGTTCTTCTGATTCTTATTTCACTCTGGATCAGTTTATAAAATATTTCTTTGTTTTCCTCAGTTCCTCATATTTATTACTTTTTTTCCTGCACGATAAGAAGGCATTATATTCCCACGTTGTAGTTTGTTTAGGTATTCCCCAGTGGATGGGCACTGACTTTGCTCCCAGTCATTTGTTATCAACAGAGTGCTGTTATGAAAATTTGGGCATAAATGGGACTTTTCTTTATGTCCTTGACCTCTTTTGGATATATTTCTAGTAGTAGTCTTGTTGAGGCCTAGGATATAGACAAGATAGTGCTTTTTCTTAAACAATTCTAAATCATTTTCCAGAAATGCTGGCCCAATAGGCAATTGCACCAACAGTATATTCATGTGCCTGTCTTTCCACAGCCCTTCCAACATTGATGGTTTTCTATTTTTAGTCATCTTTGACAATTTTTGGGGTGAGGTGGAAAGCTTCAGTGCTGATTTCATTTATACTTTGCTTGTTACTAGTGATCTGAATTATGTTTTCTCTGGCTATTAATTGCTTGCAATTCTTTTGAAAACTTTATATATTTTAACCATATTTTAAATATATTTTTATATTTTTATTTTTACTGGGGGAATGACTCTTGGTCTTATATATCATTCATGTCAATTCCCTGTGAATCTTGGATATTGGACTTTTGTTAGAGATGTTTCATAATTTTTTTCCTACCTGATTTATCTTCTTAGTTTTAAAAAATTTCTTTTTTCTTTTTTTGACAGAGTTCTCTCACAGATTAGGTAAATTCTGTAGATATAATACACGTAGACTTCAGCAAAGCATTTTGTAGATTCTCTCATATGTTCCCTGTGAACAAGATGAAGAGAAATGGGCCAGACAACCATAGAGCCAATTGGATTTGGGACTGCTTGAATGACTAGGCTGAAAAGTAGTGACTGACGGATGAATGTTGACCTGAAGGGATATCTTAAATAGAGTGGTCCTTGAGCTCTATCCTTGGCTCTAAACTGTTTAACTTCTTTTTAAAACAGTGATTTGGGTGAATGTATAGATAGCAAGATTATAAAATTTTCAGATAGTATGGAGGAGTGAGAAATTAGAGGACAGAATAAGTGCCTAAAAGGATCTTGAGAGGCAAGACTACTGGACCAAATCTAGTAATATTAAATTAAATAGGGATAATAAAATCTCATATATAGGTAACTTGGCTTTTCAAGCCAAGACTATTTTGCATAGGTCTGACTCTAGGTTGGTGGATAAAAATGTTGACAAAATGCTGCATTCCTGCCTGAGAGACAGAGTTAGTGTGAGAGTTTTGTAAAGAAAAGACATTCTTTCTCTGCAAATATCTCTCCCTCAATTCTAGAAGAGAATCTAGACCCATGCTTATATGTCAAAAAAGAATGTCACGCCTAAGCAGTGATACAAAAAAAACCTCAGGTCTGAAAATCTGAATTCCACATACCTTCAAAAAACTACTTGTAAATGTACAGGATGAAGGGAAGACATTACTAAATAAGTTCGTGTGAAGAGGAAGTAGAGTTTGTAGACGACCATAAACTAAACATGTCAGCAGCGTGATATGGTGGCCAGAAATGCCGATGCATGTTAAATGGTGTTAAGAGAAACAAAATATCCAGCACAAGGGAGGTTATAGTTCCACCGTATTCTCCCTTATATAGACAAAATCCATCTGGATTATTGTTTTCAGTTCCATATTCTACATTTTAGGAAGGGCATTGATGAAGATTAGTGAGGGCTTACAAAGGCTGATTGATGCACCCAAACGTGTTTAGCCTGGAGAAGATTATGGCAGAATGTGGTAGAATCCTCTAGTATTTGAAGGACTGACCTATGAAGGAAGAATTAGCATAAATTATCCAGCATTTAGCATAATGTCCGGCACTTAGTAGGTACTTAATAAATATTGATTGATTTTTTGCCTCCAGAAAATACAATAAGGATTGGTAGGTAGAAGTTTCAGAGAGGTAGATTTCTGCCCTGTGAGGAAAAACTTACTATTAACTAGAGTCATGGCAAAGTGGAATAGAGTAACCTATGCCTGCTAGGTGGTGTGTTCCTTTGCTGAGGTCTCCAAGTTGAGACTGGATAACCATTTTTTGAGGTTGGTAGAGAAAGGATTCTTGTTTGAGTTGTCAATTGAATTCGATAACCTCTGAAGTTCATTCCGTTCCAGTTCTGAGTCTGGGCATATTTTCTAGATTCTGCATTCCTCTTGACTACCCACAGTTATTGGGGATTCAGTGGATATCATGTGGAGAAGAGGTGTTCACAACAGCAAATAGGACTATTCACTGGGGTGAAGTTCTAATCCTTCCTTAGAACTCACCACCTGAGTAATATAGAAGGGCTCTTCTAGAAGGTCTGAAGACATATAGGTTTTGAAAGGATAACCAGACTTGATCACCAGTACCTAATGACCTTAGGGCCTTCTCTTTGACCTAGAATCACAGGACCTCTGAGTTGGAAGGAGCCTCAGCAGCCCTTCAGTTCAATTTGTTCCTAAACCCGTGTCGCTTCTACAGTATCATCAACAACTGTGGATCTCTTAAGGCTAAGACATAAATTCACCTGGGCAGCTGCCAACTTGCTCAGATCATACTGATGATGGGATGGGTATAGGAAAATATAGGACTCATAGTGATGGCAAAAGTGAATCCACTTGGGTGAAACTGCTTTATTACACCAGAATTCCATAGTTAGCAGGTAGGTCTTCTTTGTGGTAGGTATACAGCACCTGAGATACTGTTCAGAGGTGCCATTTGTGCACTTTGCCAGCCTTTTAACAAGAGTTGACATTTGTATATGTCACTTGAAGGTTTACAGTTTGATTTATATCCATCATCTAAGGCTCTTATGTAGGGATCAATCAGCAGTCAAGTCTGACAGACCACGTGAGTTGTGAGTCACTATCTGTCCCATGGAAAGATTAAATTTCTCAGAAAGAAATTAGATGTGTTTTAGCTGCATAGCGATTCCTCTGACTGACCTGTTAAACCCCAAGGATAGAAGGATCTCAGTTTCTTCCCCTTTGGCCCCATTCTTTATGCTTGTATAATAAAATCTTATTAATTTGAAATTTGTGCTAATCGTTATGAGGGTTGGGTTAAAGTTTATGCTTCTAGTCATTATGGAAACAGGGGTTTCTAAACAGTGTTAATAACATATTTTACAAACTTTTAGCAAGAACCTCAGAAGTGTATACATTCATGCAAATATCTGTTAGTCACAGGTCAGTGTTTAGTCAGGCATTAAAGCAAGTCCCTCTATGAGCACGATTTGAAGATAACCTCTACCAGGCAAGACTTAGGTCAGTTCTGCATGCATTTGAAAGTAATGAAGTAGCATTTCTCTTGAAAAAAAAAAACAACTAACCAACCAACCAAACTCTAATATATACTTTTTACTAAACTTAGCCTTCCCTCAATTAGCATGAATTAATGAGACTTTATTATCATTAAAGATTTTACCATGGTATTTTAGCTGCCTTCTGCCTTGCACTCCTTCCCTTGGTGAGTTCCTGCTAGTCTTTGTTTTCTTCTGTTTTGTTTTGGGGAAAGGTGTTACGCAGAACATGTGCCAGGATGGGGCCTACTCAGCCCATTCACTAGAGACTGCCTCAGAGAGGTTTATCTTACTACATTTCTGTCATTCACACGAGCCATAGTGGAGAGCTGTAGTTGAAGCCAAGTCTTGTCTTTTTGCTGTGTGACTACGGACAAATAGTTTAAATTCTCAGCTCTTTCGTCAACTCCCTAAGACCACTAATTGCAGAGAAGGCTGTCACCTGCATTGGGAGGAGTTAGCATCTTCATCCAGCTCCCTATAGTAATGAAATCATGGGTTCAGTCCCCATCACCTTTTTCCTCTCCCCTAGGCCTCTGTCTTTCATTAGCTCTGGGTTCTAGTTCAGATTGTGAAGGGCCATCAGTGGCTGGCAAGAATCACCATTCATTCTCTTGATATTGACAAAGGCTGTCTGTCAGGGCGCAGATGGGTACATAACCCCAGGGTGAAGTTTTGAATGGCATCTGGGTGGCAACTTGACCTCATGGGCAGTCTTTGCATGTTCACAGATTGCAGAACAGTAGGAAGTAGACAGAGTGATGAAGTGATTTTAACTGCTTCCATTCTAAATGGATGTTTCTGCTCATTAATGCTCTGCCTTAATTTGGATATGGACATAGGCTGGCCTTTGCAGAGAAAAGCAGCAGGAATGAATTAAGGGACAATCTTGATTATACAGTCACCAGGAAGAAGCTTTCACATTCATTTTCTTTGTGGGGCTTTGCCTGCTTGGACAACACTTGTACTTTTTTGCAATGGTCTTTCTTTTTTATTTATAGATGTATATTTATTTATTTTGCTGCAACATGTTTATTATGTGCCCAAAATAACTATGTCACAGCATACGCAGTCTTGCCTGCATACACTACAATGAGGTAGGGACTTCACACACAGATTCACAAAAACCTACAAGAGCAACTGGGATACACAACAACACAACATCAGCTTAGCAGGAGCGGGAGGAAAAGGAGGGAGGGTTATAATGCTAGCTCTTTGGCACACAGCTTCCCATAGAGGGGCAAGTTCTGTTTTCTTCTTAAAAAAAGTCAAGTTTTCAAAGCCAAGCAGCCAACTGCCCTGTTGCTTTATACATTTTTAACTACCCCCCCCAAAAAAAAAGAAAAAAGGGAAAGGTCTTTGTCCCCTCTAAGTGAAAGGTCTTTTGTGAATCTTCATCTGCCCTCATCAAAAAGTAACCCTTTTTAGCTTAGTTACAAAAAAGAAAAAATTAAGTCCTGTGACTTTGTGATTAAAAATCACTATTAACTCCCCACTTAAGTGCAACTGAAGAAGGTGTAGGAAATGGTTTAAGTCTATGTACAGCAGCTCCACCATTGCTTATCCTATCCAGTTTTAAATTTGAAAATCTTGTCTTTTTCCAGGTTGCAATGCCTCTCTCCACAACTGTGAGAAACCCTAAGCCGCAGTCCCCAGCCACAAATTTGCATTAATGTTAAAAGCTGCCAGGAATCTTTTTTTATCTCAATGCCTTCCTATTGGGACCAGCTTCTTATGACAAGCACTGACTTTTAAGTGATATAGCAAAAGCCCAGCTCCTTGCCCATGTCTTATTCTTCTGGTTGCAGAGTTCAAGTATGGGGACAATGTGGGTAGAATGTTCTCTTTTTCTTCTCTCCTCTCCATCACTACTTGTCCTGTATCTTTAAGTGGCTAAGGAAGACTCCGCGGGCTCATTTAGTAGAGGAACGGTCCTGGGTAGTAAGTAAGGCAGTTTATATTCTGAGGAGCCTTAGAGCCAGAGGGAAGAACGGTATTGTTTATTACAAATCTGTAGGATAGCCCATCCATCCTGAATCACAGAAATGGCCTGATTTTGTCCAAGGTTCTGGGTATCCTTGAAGAATGTCAGAGAAAACAGTGAGAGGCATACTAGTTGGGAAAACTGTGTTCTAGTTAATAAAAAAGGAAACTTGGAGCACAGCTTTTGGACACAGGACTATAGTGGAAAGAGTGTTGTTGCATCTGACAGTTGGGAGAGATAAAGGTTCAAATCCTGTCTCTGACAGTGAGTTTCTTGACACTTGTGTGGCAATGGGCAAATAACTTAAGTTCTGTAAGTTTTGTTCTTATTGTTCATTCATTTCAGTTGTGTCCAACTCTTTGTGGCCCCATGTGGAGTTTGCTTGGCAAAGTCCGGGAGTGTTTGGCCATTTTCTTCTCCAGCTCATTTTACAGATGAGGAAACTGAGGCAAACATGGTTAAGTGATTTGCCCAGGGTCACACAGTGAGTAAGTGTCTGAGGCTGGATTTGAACTGAGGTATTCCTAACTCCAGGCTGAGCGGGCTATTTACTGCTCCACCTAGCTGCTGCCAAACCTCAGTTTACTTATCTTTAAAGCAGTGATAATGAGATCTATTGTACTTACTTTTTAGGCTCACTGTGAGGAAGAAATGACAGACTTTGCAAACCATAAAGTACTGTAATTATCTTTGTTTGTATTCTTAGTGCTTGTACAGAGGAACATGAGGAGAAAATGTTGGATGCTGGAGTGTGTGTGTGTGTGCGTGTGTGTGTGTGTGAGTGAGAAATGCCAAAATAACACACCCTGGCATAGTATACGCCAGCATGAAACCCTGCTGTTCAGGTGCCCATCCTCCTAGATCTCTCCCTCTCTTTGCAGATGGCTAGCCTGGAGTGGTGCCAGGTAGGTGCTGTCAGCCAGTGGTTGTCACCATGACGACAGTGAAACTTTCATTGATTTGTAGTGGAGGCATGGTGGAAGGAGAGACACTCAAGGATAGCTTCCTCTTCCATCTCAGTATTATTGAGGGCCTCTCTGTGTTTCTCTACTATTTGGAACCAGCATCCCCATTCAAGGCCATTGCCAAGATTTGCTTCTACTATTATTAAAGAAAAAAACTAATTTTGAGAGAAAAATTTGACCAGTGGTTATTTTCCCTGCCCCATCCTCTTCACACTCCCTCCTCCCCCAATCCCTTTGGTCTTATAATAAAATAATTCTGGGACACAGCTGGGTTTCAAGGTTTATGCCTCTTGAAAATATTAACCAAGAGTTCCAGGAAACCAAGAGTGACCCTCTCCTGACCCCTCTGCCTCCCTTCCTTTCCTGACTTCCTCCCCCTCGTGTCCCTAAACTCCTACCTTTTACTGCTTCTCAGGTTTATTTATTCTTCCTATTTTTCCCCTTGCTTAGCCAAGGGAGAGATGTCAGGAGATTGGAGTTATCTCTTTTTGGATCATTAAAACTACAATTCAAGACAGGATTGCCTGGTGATTTGTGGTGACCTGAAAAAATGTTTTTTTCTGGGTAACCAGATTCCACTTTATCTGCATTTCAATTGTATTTCAACCTGTGATCTCATCATTGTGGGCACTCTTTCTCTCTACCAAGCAGCAGCTTATAATCCTTGCAGGCCCTTTCATCCTGTACAATGCTTGTTTATGTCTTTTTAGTATAAATCACTGTATCTTCTATAGAGAATCCTGCATTGGAGGCTCACTTCTGATTCTTTTCGTAGTTCATGGATACCAGTACAATAGTCAGGCTCTGTCATCCTTCCCTCTTGCTCCATGAGCAGTCTCCCTGGTAGTAACTGGGGGCGCAGTGGATTGTGGGCTGAACCTCATCAAGAAGACCTAAATTCAAATTTGGCCTCCAATCATTTACTAACTGTAGGATCACTTAACCTCTGTCGACCTCAGTTTTTCTCAACTGTAAAATGGGGCTAATAATAGCACTTTCCTCTCTGAGTTGTTGTGAGCATCAAATGAGATGGTATTTGTAAAATACTTAGTACAGTGCCTGGCACATAGTTGGTGCCTAATAAATGCTTGTTCCCTTCCTTCCCACCTCCCTTTCTGGGCATCCATGTCCTTGATGTCACTTCCTTATACCACTTGTCACATTGTTAATATGCTACTGCCTACTAACACTCAACATCTTACTGCTATCCTTTCTTTGGGCCTTCTGTGATTCTATGAAGATTGCGGGGATCCATGGTTCATCAATACGTTCCATCACCATTGCGTTATTCACGTTAAGAATATCAAAAGAGCCAAAGATAATTGAAAATGCTGTATAATTTCTCAGAGATGACACAGCCTAATTTCTTCTTTCTGTTCAAATCTGGGCCTAGCTCATTATTTATCTGTAGTGTCTGTCCTAGATGTATATTCAGATAGACTAATTCAGTGGGTTGTCCATCCAGTTGCATGCAACAATCTGAGCACTATGTCAAGTCATCAAGCATTTATTAAGAGTTTACTATCTGTCAGGCACTGTGCTAAGTGCTCGGGAAACAAACACAAGCAAAAAGAAAGGCTTTTATTCAAATGGTAGAAAGACAATATGTAAAAAGGGAGCTGAAAATGGGGAAGGTAGAGAAGATGCTGGATGGAGCATGGTAGGAAGGTCCAGAGCATCAGAAGTGGATCCAAAAGACAAGTGAAGGAATGAGTATGACTGGCCTGAGTACATCCTCAAAATATAGGTTCTGAGAGTAGGAGGAAGGAGCCACAGGGCAGAGGAATCTTCTAGGGGGAGAAAGTCACAGCAGTTTAGGGATCATCCAGGGTGAGAAGGGAGCTGAGGCATGGTGGATATTATGGCTACTTCATTTGTTTCGATGTTTCATTATGGATGTCTAGACTGATTTCTTTTGAGTTGCTATGAATCTTAATAAGGAGATCCTGCAGTATTCTGCACTTCAATGTAATACCATCTGCAAATCTGGAGAACCTTTCCATCAATCAAGACTCTCTCTTCCATTTAGAATTTGCAAAGGATGTTGTGTTTCAGTGGAGAACATCTTTGGGAAGAAATAAGTCCATAGGCAGTGCAGAGGATAGAATGTTGGACCTAGAGCCAAGAAGACCCAAGTTCAAATCTGGTCTCAAACACTTATTAGCTGTAGGGAAGTTGCTTAACCTCCATGTGCTTCAGTTTCCTAGTTTTCAGTTGTGTCTGACTCTTTGTGACCCCATTTGGGGTTTTCTTAGCAAAGACACTGGAGTAGCTTGTCATTTCTTTCTCCAGTTCATTTTACATATGAGGAAACTGAGGCAAACAGAGTTAAGTGACTTGCCCAGGGTCACACAGCTAGTAAATGTCTGAGGCCAGATTTGAACTCAGGAAGATGAGTCTTCCTGACTCCATGCCTAGTACTCTATCCACTATTCCACCTAGCTGCCCCTATTACTATTATTCATTGCTTAAATATGAGCAGTCATAACCATGCCATAGATTTGTATATGATTTTATGGCAAACACGAGAGCTATCTTGTTTGAGTAGCATCTATAAAGTTTCATTTTGTTCTATTTTGTTCATTTTGACTTTGTAGTCAAGGAGCAAAAGATGTAAAAGTATGTTGTATTCCTTACACCTCTTAATTGGCAAAGATATGGTCTGTTTTAGAAAATGCTGTGTAAGAGACTGTTTATTTTCTTCTCATGTTTTCTTTAAGAGAAACTTTGATGACTGCACATATCATTTTGATAAACTTATTTTTAATATTTAATATTTTGTTTTTCCCTAGTTATATCTAAAAACAATTTTTAACATTCATTTTTAAAACTTTGAGTTCCAAATTCTCTTTGTTCCTCCCTCCCCACTTCCCTTATTGAGAAGGCAAGCAATTCCATATAGATTATACATGGGTAGTCATGCAAAACGTATTTTCATATTAGTCGTGTTGTGAAAGAAAACATAGATAAAAAAACCTCAAGAAAAATAAAGAAGGTAAAAAAAGTATGCTTCAATTTCTATTCAGCCACCATTCTTTCTCTTGGGATACATAGCGTTTTCCATCATAAGTCCTTCAGAGTTGTCTGGGATCATTGTATTGCTGAGAATAGCTAAGTCATTCATAGCCGATCATCTTACAACAATAGTTTGTACACAGTATATTTCACTTTGCATCAGCCCATGCAAGTCTTTCCAGGTTTTTATGAGAGCATCTTGGTCATCATTTCTTATAGCACAATAGTATTCCATCATAATCACATAGCACAATTTGTTCACCCATTCCCCAGTTGATGGATATCCCCTCAGTTTCTAATTCTTTGTTTCCAGAAAAGAGCTGCTATAAATATTTTTGCACATATATGTTCTTTTCCTTTTTGTTTTTTATCTCTTTTTGGAGATACAGACCTAGTAGTGATATATCACTAGGTCAAAGATTATTGCATGGTTTTATAGCCCTATAGGCATAGTTCCAAATTGCTCTAACGAATAGTTGTATCAGTTCGCAACTCCACTAACTGTGCATTAATGTCTCATTTTTCCCACGTCTCCTCCAATACTGGTCATTTTCCTTTTCTGTTTTATTAGCCAATCTAATATTTATGATGTAATACCTCAGAATTGTTTTAATTTGCATTTCTCCAATCAAAAGGGATTTAGACATTTTTTCATATGGCTATAGATAGCTTTGATTACTTCATTTTAAAACTGTTCATATTGTTGATGATTTATCAAATGGGGAATGACTTTTATTTTTATAAATTTGAGTCAGTTTTCTATGTATTTGAGAAGTGAGGCCTTTATCAGAGAAACTTGCCTCAAATTTTTTTCACAGTTATTATTGCTAACTGTATTTCTCTCCATCCTATTCCCCTACCCTTGCTTATTCTATTCTCTCTCTCCCTGCAGCCTGTCCCTTCTCAAAAGTGTTTTGCTTCTGACTACTACCTCTCCCAGTCTGCCCTCCCTTCTATCACCCCCCCCCATCCCTTTCCCCTCTTGCTTTCTTGTAAGGTAAGATAGATTTCTGTATTCAATTGAGTGTTTACGTTATTCCCTCTTTGAACCAATTCTGATGAGAGTAAGATTCGCTTACTCTTCCCACATCTCCCATTTTCCCTTTCACTGTAAAAACTTTTTTGTGCCTCTTTTATGTGAGATAATTTACCCCATTCTGCCTCTCCCTTTCCCTTTCTCCCAGTGCATTCCTCTTTCTTACCCCTTAATTTTATTTTTTTAAATATCATGCCTTCATATTCAACCCACACCTGTGCCCTCTGTCTGTATATACTCCTTCTAACTGCCCTAATAATGAGAAAGAATTTTTATGAGTTACAAGTATCATCTTCCCATGTAGGAATATGAAAAGTCCCTTATGATTTCCTTTTCCTGTTTACCTTTTTATGCTTCTCATGAGTTTTGTATTTGAAAGTCATATTTTCTATTCAGCTCTGGTGTTTTCACCAAGAATGCTCAAAAATTCTTTATTTCATTGAATGTCCATTTTTACCCCTGAAGGATTATACTCAGTTTTGCTGTGTAGGTGATTCTCGATTGTAATTCTAGCTCCTTTGCCCTTTGGAATATCATATTCCAAGCCCTCCGATCCTTTAATGTAGAAGCTGCTAAATCTTGTGTTGTCTGTGGCTCCATGTCACTTGAATTATTTCTTTATGACTGCTTACAATCTTCTCTCCTTGACCTGGAAGCTCTGGAATTTGACTGTAATATTCCTGAGAATTTTCATTTTGGAATCTCAGGAGGTAATAGGCAGATTCTTTGAATTTCTATTTTTCCCTCTGTTTCTAGAATATCAGGCCAGTTTTCCTTGATAATTTATTCAAAGATGATGTCTAGGCTCTTTTTTGATCATGACTTTCAGGTAATCCAATCATTTTAAAATTTTCTCTCCTGGATCTATTTTCCAGGTCAGTTGTTTTTCCAGTGGGATATTTCACGTTTTCTACTATTTTTCATTCTTTTGTTTTATTGTTATGTTATTTCTTGATTTCTATAGTCATTAGCTTCCATTTGCTCAATTCTAATTTTTAAAGAATTAGTTTCTTCAGTTACCTTTTGTACTTACTTTTCCATTTAGCCTATTCTATTTTTAAGGTGTTATTTTCTTCAGGTTCTTTTTGTGTCTCCTTTATTAAGCTGTTGACTCTTTATTCATGATTTTCTTACATCACTCTCATTTCTTTCCTCATTTTTTCTACCTCTTACTTGATTTTCAAAATGCTTTTTGAGCTCTTCCATGGCCTGAGACCAATTCATATTTTTCTTGGAGGCTTTAGATGTTGGAGCTTTGACTTTGTTATCTTCTTAGTGTGTTTTGATCTTCCTTGTCACAATAGTAACTTTTTATGGTAGACTTTTTTCTGTTTGCTCATTTTCCCAGTCTATTTCTTGACTTTTAACTCTTTGTTAAAGTGGGGCTCTGCTTTCAGGGTGGAGTGCACACTGTCCCAAGCTTCATGGATTTTGTGCAGCTGTTTTCAGAGGTAATTTGGGGACCTGTAAGTTTTCAGTTTTTCCAAAGTGGTATGATCTAAGAAGAGTTGTGTTTACTACTCTCCTGGCCTGAGCTCTGCTCTGTGAGTGACCACAAGCACTCTTTTCTACCCTGGAACTGTGACGAGAGTCTCTGCTCCACTTTGGCCACAAGCTCTGGTGTGCTAGTGCTCCTCCTCGCCTTGGGACTGCCACCCAGAACTGTGTATGGGCTAAGCAATAGAGTCCAGCCCTGAGTGTCAGCAAAGAGACCCCTGTAATCTTCTGGTCAGTTTTTTGAACCCCTTACCATCTGTGGGCTGAAAACTCTGGAAGTAGCTGCTGGTGCTGATTCATTGGATCCTAAGGTCTGCTCCTGTTTTGCTGGGGCCTGATCTGCGCTGGCACAACCTGTGCTGGATTGTCATCTGCTTTCACCCAGGTGCAGCAGACCTTTCCTGCCAACTTTCCAAGTTTTCTTTGGCTGGAGAATTATTTAACCCCATTGTTTTGTGGGTTCTGCCACTCTATGAATTTTTATGGCATTATTTAAAGATGTTCAGAGGGGTTTGGTGAGATTTCTGAGGAGTTCCTGCTTTTTCTCCACCGTCTTTGCTCTGCCTCCTTTGATAAAGTTTTTGCAGGTATGAGAAAATAGGCATATCTATTTGTGGTAATTCATGCCTTCTTGGGCATCTATCTGACTGCCCATTCTCACTTTCCTTTCCTTAATTGTCATCCATATGATGTCTGTCATGCCCATTAACTAGGTTCTGTCCTGGGTATTCTTTTCTCTTTCTAGACTCTTTCCCTTGGTAACTTTATCAGGTCTCCTGGGTTCAATTATCCTCTCTATGTTGACGATTCCCAGAACATACTCTCTCTCTCTCTCTGTATGTATGTATTATGCATATGTATAGATATAGCTAGCTATATCTGGGAATTATCTATATCTATTTATACATATATGTGTGTGTATAAATGTTTATGTGTGTATATATACACACACATGCATATATATATATGCATATATATATATATGGAGAGAGAGAGAGAGAGAGAGAGAGAGGTGGGGGGAAGAAAAACTAGAGGTCAGGAAAGAGACTAGCGATGAGACAATCCTGTATCATCAGCTGCCTATTGGACAGTTCAGACTGTGTTTCCTCTAAGTATCTTTTTTTTCTTTTTTTTTTTTGGCAGGGCAGTTGGGGTTAAGTGACTTGCCCAAGGTCACACAGCTAGTATATGTGTCAAGT
>CM053622.1:440434596-440453232 GCA_028646595.1 Phalanger gymnotis
CTCAGTCACGCAGCTTTTCCCACTAACCTTCTCTGATGTCTTTGCTCTTTGTGGGTTGAGAGGTCTGGTACATGCCACAGCTCAGTAATTCAGGATGCCAGGGCACTCTCTGCTCCCCTCCTGGTCTGGTAGGTCCACGTCTGGTCTGTTCGCGCCGTGCTTGCTGGGCTCAGCTCAGCTCCCCTCAGCGGGGGGCTGGGAGCTCCATGTGGGACAGACCTTACCCAGAGACCATCCAGGCTGTCCTGGGCTGGGGCCCTGCTTCCCTCTGCCACTTTGTGTGTTCTGCAGCTCTAGAATTGGTTCAGAGCCATTTTTTATAGGTTTTTGGAGGGACTTGGTGGGGAGCTCACGCCAGTCACTGCTTCCCAGCTGCCATCTTGGCTCTGCCCCCCCCAAAGCTGTTCTTAAAACAATACTGTTATCACTGGAGACATTGTTCTCTTGGGTCTGTTCATTTCACCCTCCATCATTTCACAGAAGTCTTTCTATGCCTTTCTAAGACCACTGAGCTCATCATTTCTTATAGCATAGTAGTACTCCATCACAACCACACACCACAACTTGTTCAGCCACTCCCCAATTGACATGCATTCCTGTAATTTCCAGTTCTTTGTTGCCACAAAGAGAGTTGCTACAAACATTTTAGAACATATAGATTCTTTTCTTTTTTTCCCTGATTATCTTGGGAAATAGACCTAGTAGTGGTATTGCTGGGTTGAAGGGTATAGGCAGTTTAATAACTCTTTGGGCATAATTACAAACTGCTCTCCAAAATGGTTGAAGCAGTTTACAATTCCACCAACAATGAATGAGCATTCCCTCCAACATTTGTCACTTTCCCCTTTCAATCATTTTAGCCAATCTGATAGGTACAAAATGATATCTCGAGGTTGTCTTAATTTAGATTTCTCTAATCAATAATAATTTAGAGCATTTTTTCATATGACTATATGTTGTCTTGATTTCATGAAGTTTCTAAAGCCCTCTACAAGTCCTAAAGTGCTGTATAAACCTTAGAATCATTGTTGTTTGTCCTCCCCCTTGATCTTTTTTCTCTTTCTTTGTTAACACAATCAGGAAGGAAAACCATTTGAGTTATAGGGGTAGAGAGGTAGTAATCATTGCCAACAGCCTCCAGGGAGGGCACCTACAGTAGAAAAGAAAAGCAGACAGAGGGTGCCTTATATTTTAGTTTCAGAGCTGAGAGAGAAAAGAAAGGTATGGAGGTGGGGTGGGGGTTGGAAGAGAGGGACTGGGAGAGACAAGTCTAACAAGGCATTTAGGTGGTGCTGTGCCTAAAGTGGTGGACTTGCTATCAGGAAGATCTGAGTTCAAATTTTGCCTCAGACCTTATTGGTAGCATGATCCTTGCAAGGCATTTAATCTCTCAGCTTTAATTTCATCATCTGTAAATTGGTGATAATAGCACCTACCTCAGAGGGTTATTCTGGAAATCAAATGAGATAATTAGAGCTCTGTAAATCTTAAAGCACTGTATAAATGTGTGCTATTATTAAGGCTTGTGTGACAAAGCAATGCAGTCTTGGTGTCTGTTGTCCCTGAGGAGTCTTCCCTGTATATCTCTGTGATCTTTGTTATCTGTGTCCTTGGGCCAGTTTTATGTGCTTATCTGTGCTGAGAGTGTCATGAGGACTTGGGCACAGAGAACATTAAAGGTTTTGGTTGATGACACTGCACTGAGGTCAGTGACATCAGCATCCTTTGGACACCTCCTGGAATCTCCTCTGTGCCCTTCTGGGAACTCATTGGAGGTTTCAGGAAGCTGGCATTCTTCCCCTCTTACTCCTTCCACCTCTGGCCCACGTTTTCCCCATCTCGGTTTTCCCGATCGCTGCCGACAGTAACACAATGTTAGTAGAGGGTAGCAAGAAGAGCTGGTGAGAGCGGAGGCCTGATTTGTCAGGGGCAGTGGCTCCTTGTCAGATTGTGTCAGGTTGCTTCAGTATAGAAAGAAGTAAGAACTTTGGCTAAATAAGGATTGACAGTTAGGAGACAAAGTGGAGCTGTGAGGGATGAAAGGATCGACTCCCAGAACCTGACTGACTCTCATGGGTGGACACTCATGGCAGCCAACCAATCAAACCTCATTGAGCCCAGCACTGAGAAGCTGTACTGAACCTAGACGGCACAGTTCTTGAACTCACAGAGCTTCTGATGGAGTTATGGAAAACCGATTAACAAGACCAATTAAAGCAATTGGAGGAAGCCGTATGGGAAAAATGATACACCAGATCCTCCTATCATAGATAAAGAACTGGAAAGGACCTTACAGATCATGCAGTTTGACTTTATAGGCAACAAAAGAGAAGAGCAGAAAAGTGAAATGATTTGCTGAGGTGATTTTCATAAACATAGCAAGCTTCTCAGGCAGGATTCAAACCCAGGCCTTCCAAGTTTAGTACTCAACCAGCATTAAGTACTCTGTGCCAGATATGGGACAGTTGGCACATTAGAGAGTTGAGTCTGATGTCAAGAAGACTCATCTTCCTGAGTTTAAATCTGGCCTTAGACACTAACTGTGTGACCCTGGGTAAATCACTTAACCCTGTTTGCCACAGTTTCCCCATCTGTAAAATGAGGTGGAGAAGGAAATGACAAACTACTCCAGGATCTTCAAGAAAACCCCAAATGGGGTCACAAACAGTTGGACGTGACTGACAAAATGACTCAACAACTCAAGTGCAAAGCTTCCTGCTAGGCATTCTAAGTAAGTGCTAATGTGGTACAGGAACTGGTGGTGATAACTAGCAATGAACACGTAGAAATCAGACATTAAATATTTGTTATCCTAACATTTAAGAAAATCTATCACAGTGTACCCAGAGTAAGTCCCCAGTGTGACCTGAACCAGATTTAAATGTAATTGGGAATTATTTACCAAAATGAATAAAACTACAACAAAACATAAATAATGTTAATATTTGGTTTTCTAAGTCAATATACAGCCCATGGAGATCCTTATGCATGTTTTAGTGGCCCCATTTCTATTTGGTGTACCCTACAAAAGATTTGTTAGATTGCTTCAGGAGGAAGAGGGTAATTTTATTTTATAAGCGTACAGAAAGAAAGTGGTTCAAAGAATAGCAGCCCAGTAAACTGCCAGGCATCGTGGGAATTTTCCCAGCCTGTTTTATGAAGGTCATCCAAACCCATCACTTTGTTCTCACCTCCAGTTTGGGCTGCCATATCCCTTCCCTTATGAGGACTGATCAGGGAAAGAGACAGAATCTTGTCATCTCTGAAAGAAACTCGTCTTGAAAGCAAAAGCCAGCTGGCTCTAATATTAGAGCAGTTGATCCTTTTAGATCTTAGCAGACACAACCACAAATGTAAAGTATAACTGCCAAAAAGAAATAGACTTTATAAACAGTCCAGAGCGTGTCTCAAAACAGGGTAAAAAAAAACCCAATTATTCAAAGGACTGAAGCAAATGTGCTCATCAAGGGTGGAAAGGGCATTGGTTTTGGAATCAGAGGACCTAGGTTCGAATTCTGCCTCTTTTATTTAGTGAGTCAAAGAACAAACAATGGAAACAGTAACTAATTTCATTAAGGAGAGTGATGGCAATGAGACCACATCAAAATCTGTGTACGTGTATAACCTATATCAGATGGCTTGCTATCTTGGGAACAGGGGAGGGAGGGGAGGGAGAGAAATTTGGAACTCACAATCTTACAAAAATGAATATTGAAATCTATCTTTACATGTAATTCGGAAAAAAATACCAGTAAGTTAAAAAAATCCTTTTACAACTTGGCCCCAATCTACCTTTCCAACCTTGTTTTACATTATTCCATTCTATAGTATACTCATACTGGACTTGCTCTTCTTCACTCACAGTATTTTGGCTCCTATCTGTATGCCTTTTCATTGGCTGGCACCCCCTGCCACAATCCCTAGAATGTACTCCCTCTTCCCCTTAGAAATCTCTTTTCTTCCCCTTCAAAACTCAGCCCAAACCTCACCTTTCACAAGAAGCCTAACCTGAACCTCCAGGTGCTAGTTCCTTGCCACCTACCCTAGGCTTATCTTGTATTTATTTCATATACATTTTGTATATTCATTTATAATAGGGATACATGTTTATCTACTCTGATAGGCTATATCCCCAGCACACAGTGGCACACAGTAGGTGCTTAATAAGCACAGTCCTTGATTAATAATCTGTCTTTGATTCAGCCTACAGAGATGCTGATTATTTCTACACATAATCTTTAGTTCTATCCTTCATTTAATTACTTCCTTCACTCATTTCCCCTTGTATTTTCCACCATTTCTCAATATGGACCCCTTTCGCTGTCTTCTCTATTTCAGCTATTAAGCTGTGGCTATATAATTCCTGGTCAGTTCAAGCCAAGCAAGCTGGGACTGTCTGTTTCTTCACCATTCCATTCATTTTCCTGAGAGTCAGTCTTTCTGAAAGGCCAGCGAGCAGAAAGTGTCCAACCCTCCGTGCCCATCCCATTCAAACTAGATGGTTAATGAAGCTAGTTACCTTGTGTTACCCAGTGAATATGGTATGGTATTTTATATCTGCAAGTTAATCTCCTTTCATTCCTTTATCATCACAGAGAGGAAGGTCAGTCACATAGTTGTTAGAGTAACTACTTCCAATAGGATTTCTAACTCCCTACATACAACACTTGGGTTTGCGAAACTTTTCCTATTATCAGCCAATCATTCCTAGGTCAGGGATATTGTAGAGGATTCTTATATTAGGTGGGAACAGATGACCTCCAAGGTCCCTTCCCCCCTGATTCTATGTTTCTAGCTCTGGGCTTGAAATCAGGAGGCTCCTCAGTTTGAATTTTGGCTCTGATACTTACTATAACCAGCGGCAAGCCTTTCTAGACCTCAGAGGCTGTTTCCTCATATGTATAACAGTTTCCTCATATGTATAACGAGGACAGTTACCTCGACAGCCTATTTAAAGTATTTTGAAATCATTAAAGAAGATTCTTGTACAGAAAGAATTCTGCTGCCCCAATACACAATCTTCCATCCCTTGATGGGAAACCTAGTTTCTACTCATAAGAACATTTCATCTCTAGATGTTTCAACTACCTTGAGGTAATGAATGTTTTGTAAGAATAGGAAAAGAAATCGATATTAACAGGTAATTATGAATGGTGTTGATATGATACCTGCACTACACCTGAAAATAACAAAAGCATTTCCTTTTTAAGAGCAGAAAAGAGTTGCTATGTCCCACCGAAGGCTAATTCAGATGTCCTTAAGTCATTTATCTTAGAAAACATTTTTTTTCCTGTTAAGAACTTCAATGAAGCATACTCTACATTTTTGTAGTTTCATTCTTTAAATAAAATTGGCATAAATATAATAATCTAAAGACCTGACACAAATAATGTTTTATGGCTTATGAAAACATTTTCCATTCATTGTCTAGTTTGATCCTTGCAAAACAACCACACTATTTGATAGGTTAATGTAAGTATTATGAACCCCACTTTACAGATGGGAAAACTAAGGCTCAAAGAGGTTAAATAAAAATATGAGGACAGACGCTAGACCTGGGATTTCCCTTTTTATGGAAAACTCCCTGGAGAGGAAAGTCTCTGCCAATGCAGGTCAACATATTCTCTGCCACTTGGAATCTTAGGGAGTTGCCTGTGGGGCACTGACAGGTAATCCAGGTTTTGCTTGTTATAATGACCTTTCTCCATTCCCTACCCTATGATACCTGTATTTTTTAAAATGGATATTTATAGTGAGAGTTCCAAGGTTTCCAAATAGTCATACGTACATTTTCTTATTTGATCATCACAGTAACTCTGTAAGATAGGTATTACAGTCCCCATTTAACTCAAGTATCCTAATTTATCTGTGATCTCTATAATTTGGATATTACCGCTAATGATACAAGGCACAACTTTCCATGCCTGGAAAACTTTGGTGAATATCCTCCCTTAAGTTTGTCACAGAAAGTCTACCACACCTGCAAGAGGCCTTCTTTACTTCCTTCAACAACCATGAGGATACCAGTGCTGTCCATTTGAGCTACCCACTTGTCACCCTCTGCCCTTACCATATGGCCAACTTCTTTTCTGATTTGATCTTCATTTCCTTGACAATACATCTTTTTTGCATTTCTTCATGATTCATATAGTGCAGAATGGTCACACTCATTATGTCCCTCTCCATCACACTTTGTAAGTAATTGATGAACACTTACAAAAAAAAATAATGGCTTGGCAGAGATCTCTATGATACTAATTTTTAATTCTTCAGAAATTGTAATGTTCTATGTCTCATCATCATATGACACTAGTAAAATGTTAGTAGCAAGAAGAGGGATCTTTCCCCCCCCACCCAGGAGAAGTTTGAGGTTATTAAAGGAATTTGGGAAGCTCCCTAAGGTTTAGTGATCTCATCAGCTCCTATGGGTTCAATGTCATTTCTATATAGATGATTCTCAGATCTATTTATCCAGCCCTAACTTTTCTCTAGGACAAGTAGGTGGCACAATGTTCTAATCTGGCCTCAGATACTTAGCTGTGTGCCTCTGGGCAAGTTACTTAACACTGTTTGCCTCATTTTCCTCATCTGTAAAATGAGCTGGAGAAGGAAATGGCAAACCACTCCAGTATCTTTGCCAAGAAAACCCCACTGAAAAACAACTGAACAAACTTCTCTCCTAAGTTCCAGTCTGACATTGCCAACCTCCTGTTGGACATCTGGAACTCAACAAGTCCAAACAGCACTCGTCTTTCCCCAATAACTCCCCATCTTTTTTTCTCTTTATGGTTGAGGGCACTACCACCCTCCCAGTTACCCAGGCTAACAACCTCAGTGTCAACCCAACTCCCTCATCACATACCCACTGTAGAATATAAGTTCTTCAAAAGCAGAGTCTCTTTTGTTTCTGACTACATCCTCAGCATCTGGCACAGTGCCTTGCTATTAATCTATGCTTGTTGAAGGAATGGATGAATAAGCATGGCTATACCTTTTTCCTTGAAGAACGAAAAAATCCTCTTTCTTTATCAAATTATTAAACATTTCAGAATAACCTAACCTCCAGTACTATAACCCAGGCATCATAGATCATTCTGTATAAGGTCAAATAAGAACATAGGTTGCTGCCAAGAAAATTTACCCTAAAGAATTGCTTTTGATTTTTATTTAGCATGTAGGTTGAGGTTAGCAGTATTGCCAATTGAGTTCACCTGTCTACTCTACTTTCAAAAGAAGTCTTTACCTGTGACAGAAATAAGAAAGCTTGAGAGCTGGTGTATCCGGCACTGGTATGAACATTCATGTTGGGGTATAAAAGAAAGCCTCTCTAGAAGTAGTTTGTAATTTGTTTTTAACATTGTACTTCTTTCCCCTGGTCCCCCTGGCTGACTAATCAGGGACCCTAGAACTCTGACTCTTTCCCTTGTGGTCTTGGAACAAGGAAGGACCTGTGAGAAAGAAAAGGGAGGGGACATCCATGGAATTTAATGCAGCTAGTCTTGGGCTTATTAAAGAATCAGCGCATCCTCCCCCACCAAATACACAAAGCCTGCTGGGAAAGCACACTGCAGAAGCATTTCCCCTGGGCTTTAGCAGATGGCTTTAATTATGGCTCCGTTGCATCACCAGTGGAATTCTTTAGCCTACTATTTGGAATTCCAGCTCTCCAAACAATAGCCAAGTCTCTCTAGATAGTGATAAAAAACCAATCACAGAATCACAGGGCACTGGAGATGGTAAAGACTTTAGGTGTGGCTTGGTAGCTAATGAGATAGTTCCCTGGAAGCTTGCAGGAGGAGCCACACAAGTAGAAGGAGGAAAAAGTAAACTAAGTGATGGACATTTTCTTGGTTTCAATCAACCCCTAGGTTGTTAGAGAACACAGATTTCTAAGAAATAACCTCATCTCAAACATATTTACTTTCACTTATTTTCATCATTTTATTATATTTATTAGAACATTTGACAATTGTGTACTTTTCATTAAAAGGGTTGACTGCCTTTCTGTCTATAGCTGGTTTTGTCTTTTCCTTTTCTGGCCATTCCCTTCCTTCCTCCCCTCCCTCAACCCTCTTAGCAAAGATTGAAATTCTCATTTTGGATCTCTGCTTCTATTGAGGAAGCCAGTTAACTTCTCTATGTTATAAGCTACTGTGAATGTGATGTTATTTGTACCTTATAATCCATGAATTTGTAAGCCTTTGGTATGACGTGGTTTGAAATAGAAGTGGAAAGGTAAGCCTCCTTTTTGTATCATAAGTATAGCACTTTAACCAGAGAGAAATTGGATTTATCTTCGAAATACTTTGAACTATTTCTTACTCAGAACATGACTCAGTAGTCCCACATGCTTCATTTTGTCATGCTAAAAGTTCAGCTTTCCATCGGAAGACAAAAACAGGGTGATTCCCCAACATGCACGCGTGCACACACACACACACTTTTGGTGAGAGTAAAATGCCTTACTTTATTTAGAGGCAAATTCCTATTTGTGATGATTCATGCCTCACTTTTTTTTTCCATTAAAGTTATATAGCAATAAATTGCTTGGTGGGTGAATCTTGGTCTCTGATTGTGAGTGAGTGCACTTTCCAGGCTGAGGGTGACTAACGGAGAGAGAATTGTCTGTGCTTAATGTACCCCAGATGCTTGGCTGTAAATTGCAAAGCAAAAGAAATGTATAATGAACCCATATTTTACACAATCAGAACTGGGAGACTGAATGATAACTTTGGGGAGAGAAATGATTAAAATTCTTTTAAATAGATTTTTGGAACATCCAGAACCTAGATTAGGAATCCAGAGAACAGGAATGCAGTTGCTAGCAAGGATCTGGGGCCTTGGGAAAGTCATTTTGCTGCTTTGGATCTCACTCACCTCATCTGTAAATTGGGGTGGGACTAACTAAGGTTCCCTTCAGCTCTGTCAGGTCATCTAGTCAAACTTTCTACCTGCATTCCAAAATTTCCTTTGCAATATCCCTGCCGGGTGGTCATTTCACTTCTATTTAAATGCTTCTTTTGAACACAACCTCACAATGCAGCTCATTCTCTTCCAAAATTAATTTTTATATCAACACAAGGTAAATTTCTCTTCAAATGAGCACCTGAACTGCCCTGATGTCTGTGCAAGTCATTAAATAAGACCAAACTGAAAGTTCTGCTGCATACTAAATTTTCTCAATTAAGCCTTCTGCAAGGTTGGTAAGATTCCTCTGTTGAATGTTGACATACAGGATGTCATAACAATGGGTCTCAAGGGCAGACCAGCTTTTTTGTACATTTTAGAACCACAGAGAGGACATTCAAGATCCCTGAAAACACACTGGTGTCTAGTTTATGTATGTCCTTCCATAGGGGTCTTTCAAAATCTCCAGGAGAGGAGGATTTTATGCCACTTGTTTCTCAGGGGTACAAAAATGAAATCAAAATAATTCAAAGAGGTTGTATATATCCCAACACTAAAGAGAGACAGAATTGAACTCTCTTATCTCCCAGTCTCTGGCTCAAATAACAACAGAATTGCGTTATAAGACTAATTTCTAGGGAGAAAATTTGCATCTTTACTTACAAGCATTTACTGTATTATATTTTTGTGTTTCTGGGGACATGATTTGACCTATGCTATGACTGTACTTGTTATGACAAGGTTATAACAATAACAAACATCATTGCTGAGATGATTTCATTAAATATCTCACATGTAGGACTGCATCTAATTGAAAATTAAATAGGAAATGCCACTTAAAATGAAATAGGTGCATTTTCATATATAGCTGTACTGTATCAACATATTACTGAGAGCCAGTGTTGCATAGCGGGTAGGGAGTTTGCCTCAAAGTCAGGAAAATCTAGTTTCAACTCTCATCTCTCTCTTTTTTTTTGGAGTGGGGAAGGCAGGGCAATTGGGGTTAACCGACTTGTCCAAGGTCACACAGTTAGTAAGTGTGTCAAGTATCTGAGGCCAGATTTGAACTCAGGTCCTGTGCTCTATTCATTGTGACATTTAGCAGCCCCTGAAGTCCCATACTGTGTGACATTGATTAAGTCATTTAATCTCAATGCCTCAGACAATTCTCTGAGACTATATGTTGCTGACTAGGTACCAACCTGCATTGGTGGAAGGAGTTTCCACACCAGAAAGTTCCCTATGCCAATTAAATCACAGATCTGGACCAAAAGGAAATCAACATATAAGTGTACTGTCCTTCATGTTTAAAGATAGGTGACTGGAATGTCATGTATTTTTAAAAACACATGGTTTTAAATGCCATGCATCTTAGCCAAAGGGGGAACCTGGACCACTGAAGATGAAAATTTTGGTGTCCTACGATATAGGAATATCTTTTAACAGACCACTTTGAGTGTGATCTATTATGGTGCTTGAGGACATGGACCTCACCAAAAGCCCCCAATACCTCCACAAGTAACTCTCTCTCCAGAGATGGATACCAAGAGCTCTGGAGTGGACAAAGAAACTCACTCTGACTAGTCAGGACTCTTTAAAGTCTAAAGCAGGGCTTCTTAAACTTTTTTCCCCTCGAGACCCTTTTAGCACTTCTTAAACTGTGAGTCACAACCTCGTGACCCAAAGTTTGAGAAGCGCTGGTCTAAAGGATGGTAGCTCTAACATCCAGCTAACTGGATAGCTCTGAACTACTCCATTATTTGTACAGGGCCATTCCAAGCCTAGATTTCTGCCACTCACATTTACATGTCTTTGCTCACCTTAAAGCCTCTCTGTGTATTATTTGTCCTTGCATCTCACACAGTAAGTAGCACAGTGGTTTATTCATAATAGCTATTCAGTAAATGTCTGTTGGGTTGAATTGGGATCAGGGAAATCTGTCTGCTCCGTAGAAACTATGAAGGTAAATTCCCACAACACATTATAATATAGTGATTTCATCTACAGCATATAGCTGCAGGATCACAACCAATGGAAGTAAAAAGGACATTTCCCTAGTATTTGGTGATAATCCTGAACTAATCGACCAGAAGAAGCCATTTGACCTAACAAATATTTCTTTCTCTGAATAAACTCAGAGAATGCCTCGTTTTGTGTCAACAAGGCCAGAGAAAGCTGGCCACAGCATTCTCCTGTCAATGACTACCAAGGACAGGGTGCCTGTGACAGGACTTTTGCTTATCCTAATATTTTATGGAAGATGGTACAGTGAAAGCAGGGATGCACTTGAGCACTCTCACAAATCCTTTCAGACACCTCTAAAAAAGTGAATCTGAACAAATCTGAGAGTGGCAGAATCCACTAGGAGACAGAGTGTGGCAGATTTCCAGCCCAGGAGGGTCCAGAAGGTTGGCAGGAAGGACCTGTTGCATTGGGCAGGGAGAGCCTAGAGCACAAGGGTCTGTGCCAGGCCATAGCAGAGTGGGAGTGGGCCCTGCCAGTCTGAATCACCAGTGGCAGTGGTGATTCCCACACCTCTCAGCGCAGGATTGGAGTCTGACAGAGCTGGGCGAGACAGAAGTCCATTATCACCACTGTTATTCAATATGGTACTAGAAATGTTAGCATTAGAAATAAGAGAAGAAAAAGAAATTGAAGGAATTAGAATAAGCAAAGAAAACACGAAGTTATCGCTCTTTGCAGATGATATACTTAGAAAATCCTAGAGAATCAAGTCAAAAACTACTCGGAATAATAAATAACTTTAGCAAAGTTGCAGGATATAAAAGAAACCCACAAAAATCCTTGGCATTCCTATGTATTACTAACAAAGGCCAACAGCAAGAGATAGAAAAAGAAATTCCATTTAAAGTTACTGTAGACATTATAAAATATTTGGGAGTCTACCTTCCAAAACAAACCCAGGACCTATATGAACACAACTACAAAACACTTTTCATACAAATAAAGGCAGATCTAAATAAATGGAAGAAGATCAGTTGCTCATGGTTAGGCTGAGCTAATATGATAAAAATGACAATTCTACCTAAATTAATTTACTTATTCAGTGCCACACCAATCAAACTACCAAAAAATACTTTATAGAGCTAGAAAAAATAATAACAAAATTTGTCTAGAAGAACAAAAGGTCAAGAATATCAAGGGAATTAATGAAAAGAAATGCTAGGGAAGGTGGCCTACCCATACCAGATACTAAACTGTATTATAAAGCGGCAATCATCAAAACTACTTGGTACTGGCTAAGAAATAGAGTGGTAGATCAGTGGAATAGGTTCAGTACACCAGACACAGTAGCCGATGACTATAGTAATGTACTGTTTGATAAACCCAAAGACTCTAGCACCTGGGATAAGAACTCACTATCTGACAAAAACTACTGGGAAAACCAGAAAAGAGTATGGCGGAAACTGGGCATAGATCAATATCTCACATCGTATACCAAAATAAAATCAAAATGGGTTCTTGATTTAAATATAAAGGCTGATATTATAAGCAATCTGGGAGAGCAAGGAATAGTTTACCGGTCAGATTGATGGAGAAGGGAAGAATTTTTGATCAAATAAGAGATAGAGAGCATTACAAAATGCAAAATGGATAATTTTGATTGCATTAACTTGAAAATTCTTGTACAAACAAAGCCAATGCAACCAAGATTAGGAGGGATGCAGAAAACTGGGAAAGAATTTTTACAACCAATATCTCTGATAATGGCCTCATTGCTAAAATATACAGAGAAGTGAGTCAAATTTATAAGAATACAAGTCATTCCCCAATTGATAAATGGTCAAAGGATATGAACAGGCAGTTTTCAGAGGAAGAAATTAAAGATATCTATAATCATATTTCAAAATGCTCTAAATCACTATTGATTAGAGATATTCAAATCAAATAACTCTTAGGTACCACATCTCAACTGTCAGATTGGCTTACATGACAAACAGGAAAATTATAAATGCTGGAGAAGACTGGGAAAATTGGAACACTAATGCATTGTTGGTAGAGTTGTGAACTGATCCAGCCCTTCTGGAGAGCAATTTAGAACTATGCCCAGAGGGCTATAAAATTGTGCATACTCTTTGACTCAGCAATACCACCTCTAGGGCTATATCCCAAAGAGGTTATACAAGTGAGAAAAGGACCCATATGTACAAAAATATTTATAGCAGCTCTTTTTATGATGGCCAAGAATTGGAAATTGAGGGGATGCCCTTCAAGTGGGGAATGGCTGAACAAGTTGTGGTATATGAATGTAATGGAATACTATTGTGCTATATGAAATGATAAGCAGATGGACTTCCGAATAACCTGGAAAGACTTATGTGAACTGATGCTGAGTGAGGGGAGCAGTACCAGGAGGACATTACACATGATTATAGACACATGGTATCTGTGATGACTAACTTTGATAGACTTGGCTCTTCTCAGCTATGCAAGGTTCTAAGACAACTCCAAAGACTTGTGTTGGGAAAAGCTATCCATGTTCAGAGAAAAAATTACAGAGTCTGAATGAAGACTGAAACTAAATATTTGCTCTTTTTTGTTTTGTTTGTTTCTGTTCTGCTTCTTTTTTCTTGTGGTTCATTCCGTTGGTTATAATTCTTCTTTACAACACGACTAATGTGAAAATATGTTTGATGTGAAGGTATATGTAGAGCCTATATTGGACATTATGCCATCTTGGGGGAGGGAAAGGGGAGGAGAAAAAGGGAGAGAAAATTTGGTATTCAAAAGCTTGTGGAACTGAATGTTGTAAACTAAAAATAAAAAAAATTAATTAAAAATATTTTATGGATATGTACTATGTTATGGCATGTTAATGGTAAAGAAAACACAGATATCCTAGGTTGTAATGTCAATTGACACTTTGTCAACCCTCTTATCTTACTGTATTTACCACTTATTCAATTAAGAAAATTCCTTTCTCATACCATGATTAAACATATATGGAGATCATAAATTTGAGTGGCACAGCCACCCTGAATTGGGATGGTTCAAAAATGTACATAAGCTTTCTCATTGCTTTTCTCAGGCAGTCAGATTTTATTTGGCTCCATACATGTATGTATGCTATTAGATTTAAGGGATTGAACAATATGAATTTATGTATCACCTAGCCTGTTTGCCTCTTTTAACGGAACTTTGAGATCGACAAGAGACATGACACAACTGACACACCATCATCAGGAAAACATGAACTCTGAGTTGTTTTCCTAATCTAAGGATTTGATTGCACTAAAATACCTACTTCTTTCATGTAATTTCCTATCAGACCAGTACCATGAATCTTTCAGTTGGGTAGGAAAGGACAAGACTTGGGACAAAACAAAGCTAGCTAGTCCCCACGGGGATGACCTACTCATTCACACAGCACTCTGATCAACTGAACTCACACTAGAGGTGACATTATTACAGGTTCATAGAAACAAACAGGGCCCTCTCAGCCATAGAAACTTTTGACACTAACATAGCCTAATATGATGTTCTGAATTGAACATCATTGAATCGAAGCCCCAGAAAAACTGTCCAGACATTCCAGACACCAATTATTTCTCTTTCCCCTTACAACTACCACAATGAAACAAATCATTTATTGAAAACTTAGATAACACTCAATTAGCAAAGTTGATAAAAGATAGAAATAGTCAATATTGCAAAGGCTATGAGAAGTCAGGAACACTAATACATTGTTGGTAGACCTATGAATTGATCCAACCATTCTGGAAGCAATTTGGAATTTTAGAGATAATTAAACTAGTAAGATCCTTCAACCCTGTGATACTAACCATGAATGCCAAAAAGGTCAAAGACAGAAAGATCCCATACATATCAAAATATTCATTTTTATGGTAGAAAAAAATAGAAGACAAAGTAGGTGCCGCACCTATTGAAGAATGATGGAAGAAATGATACTATGTGAATTTAGAGGAAAACTATCACATTGATGGGAAACAAAAAAGAAAAAGAAACCAGAAAAGCCTAGGAAGAGTTGCTGAGGAAGAATGAAGTGAACGAAACCAGGACAATACAGAAAACTATAATAATATAAATGAAAACTATGCTAAAAGGCCATGACACCTGTGATCTAGGTCCATGGATACGAAAAAAAGAGACACTCATCCAGAATCTACCAAACGTTGACACCATAGAACTAGGGTTTCTGGAATTACTTGGAGATTTCTGGGACAAAGGCATTTGAAGGAAAGAAGCTGGGTTTAAAATGAGGGTTGAGGATTTACCCTCCATCTTAGAAACACACAGCTTGGTGTTTTTCAGTTGGAGCATTTTACTCTCAAACTATCCCTTCCTGAGGGACTGTGATGAGATGATGGCATTGGTGCAAAGTTGGAGATGGGAATATTTGATGCACTGATCAGACCATGTGTGGTAAGAGAGCCCAACTGCCCCTCAAATGCAATTTCCCTTTCCTCTGGGAAAGGAAACAGTTGTCATTAATTGCCTTACTCCTCTAGAGTTTCATCTCATCTCTTCCGAAAGAGAGCCTACCACAGGAAAAGCTGTTTCTGGCTTTAGGGGGTGCTTTGCTGACAGCATCTGCCTCCACCTACCTCTTGTTCTCTTTCCTCTTGGCTTTTTGTTCCTTTGATTTCACTTAGGTCTTGTGATATAGAGGAAATAGTGGTTGCTAATCTGTGTTCTATGTTTAATGTTATCAGGGCCACTGTTTGTTTGTTTTGGCTTTTATATCCCTAGCACTTAACACAGCATCTGGTACATAATAGGCATTTAATAAATGCTTGTTTACTTGACTTGGCTAAATATGGGTAAAACAAAAGACAGATCCAGCTTCATTGAGAGGCACAGGAAGGTATCAGAGTAATGATTATGTGCCCCTGGGAATTACAAACCTTATGGTGTCGATTTGAGTTAAACTTTAACCAGATCAAAGTGGATTTACAGGAGAGAATTATAAGCAGAGAGAGATTAATAATTTAAAAGGAATCAAACCTTTTGATGTGGTAGAAGAATATTTTTGATCCAGTGAGAATATTCTGTGCATTTCTATGTGTACTGTGTAGCCTCTACTGGATTCTTTACCAGTGAATACTTTGTTTCAGTCAGTCAGTAAATGTTTAAGTGTTGACTGTGCCAGGCTCTGTGCTAAGTACTGGAGATACAAAGGGAGGAAAAAGACAAGTCCCTTATCTCAAGGAGCTCACAGTCTAATGAGGGAGAGAATGTGCAAACAACTATGCACAAACAAGCTATAGAGAACAAAAAACCCAGAGCGAAGGCGCACCCTCCTAAATTTACAACAGGCAATGGAGTCAGCAGCAGCAACGTGGTAAGTAACATTTATATAGTGCTAATTCAGGCCAGGCACTGTGCTAAGCACGTTACAATAATTATCTCACTTGTTCCTCACCACAACCCTGAGATTGTCGCGATATTATAGATTTATAGATGATGAAACTGAGGCAAAGAGAGGTTAAATGACTTCCCCAGGGTCACATAGCTAGTAAAACGGCTGAGGTTGAATCTGAATTTGGGTCTTCCTGACTCCAAGCCCAGAGTGATATCCATTGCACGACTTAACTGCTCACACAGATATCTATATTATGCATAGGGACACCCTCACTAGTATATACATATATAAATGCAGATATATGTAAAATATGCACATATCTACATATATCTGAATATAGGTATAATATATTACATGCTGGTAAGTATCTAGTCCTTATTATAAGAGAGCAGAGGACAAAACACATTTCCCTCTTTGTAGAAAAGATGGGAACTGCAGGTGCAAAATGTTGCGTGTATACTAGAATGTGGTTACTATGGTGACTGGTTTTGGCTGACAGTTTTTCTTTATTACTGAGAGAGTTTACTGGTTGGGGATGGTATGTTTCAGGAAATGACTACAACTTAAAAAACAAAAGGCACAAATATTTTTTTTAAAAAGGAAGTAAGGATATTAAAAACTGTAATGAAATGGGAAAAATTAAAAGTCATATAGTTCGCTAAAGAAAATACTTGACGAGTCATTATTTTTTATCTGTAAGTCATCTATAAGTAAAGTTATGGTCCTTTTGCTTGCTTCCTATATTACTTCCATCTATAAGCAAACACCAGGCAATTCAAAGGAAATTTTTACTGTGGGGGAGAATTAGTATTAAAGGCAGTATAACATTAGTTAGTATTAATAGTAGAGGTGACCCTCAAAATGCTTAGTTCAAAATTTAACATAAACCTTTATCAAAAGCTTACTAGGTAGAGAGAAATAAATTAATAACAGAGAAATAAATACCTAATGATTTCCTTTGCAAGGCCATATAGTTTTTCTGCTGTTTTTTTTTTCCTTCCAAAAAACAAATAGTTAATACAGTGTAAGGAGGAGGAGTAGTGTTAGATTTGGAGTCAAAGGAGCTGATTTTGAATATCACCTCTGCTACTTAGCATCTGTATACTCTTGGGCCAA
This sequence comes from Phalanger gymnotis, assembly GCA_028646595.1. Classification (NCBI taxonomy): domain Eukaryota; kingdom Metazoa; phylum Chordata; class Mammalia; order Diprotodontia; family Phalangeridae; genus Phalanger; species Phalanger gymnotis. The sequence goes on from CM053622.1 coordinate 440,451,965, forward strand.
GCTAGGTCACCTTTCTTAGGATTTAGTTTCTTCACCTATAAAATGAGGGAGTTGGACTACACAACCTCTAAGGTACTTTTTATACACACTCTTCTTCGTCCCCTACAATCTGGCTATCTCATTATTCAAATGAAACTTGTCTCCAAAGCTGCCAATAGTCTCTTAATCATTCAGTCAAATGGCCTTTGATCAATCCTTACTCTTGTTTTCTCTACTGCCACATTTGACACTGTTGACTACCTCCCCTTCTTTACTGATTTATGTTCGATAAAGAAATTGAAAGAATTTTGAAATAAAAACATAGGAGTCAAGAGAAAGGGATGTTGTAGCCAAAATATGAAGCTTCCAAGTAAAAGAAAAAGAAAAAAAACCCTGCAAGCGGTCAAAAAGAATTCAAGTACTAAGAAGCCACAGTTAAGCATTGCACAAAGCAACCACCATTATAAAGGAATAGAAAGTTTGGAATATGATATTTATGAGGGTAAAAGATCTTGGCTTACAACCAGTAGCTTATCTAGAAAAACTGAGTATGATTATATAGGGATGGATCGTGATTGAAATAGAAAATTTCCAAACATTCTTGATTAAAAGATCAGAGTTATGTAGAAACTTTGAAATTCAAAGACAGGATTCAAGAGAAAAACAAAAAAGGTAAAAATTAGTCATAAATCATAAAGGAATTAGATTTTAACATGGGAAGATGATACACATGCCCTCTCAGGACTCTTATCTTCATCAAGGGTCTCAACAGGAACCTAAATTAAAGACAGAGAGCCTGTGAGTGATTTCCAAAGTAAAGGTAAGGGGAAATGAATATACTTAGTAGGGGAGAGAGAAGAGAGAAATGAAAGGTGATAAAAATACTTTCACATAATCAGGGTACACAAATAGAAAACTATACAAATGAGGAGGAAGGGGTGGGTAGTATATTTGAACTTCACTTTTATCTGAACTAGTCAAAGGGAAAAATACATATGCACAGCTGAGTACAAAAATACATTCTGACTCAACAGGGAAACAGGAAGGAAAGAAGAAAACAAAGAGGAAGGGAGAAGAGAGAAGGTACCTTAGTCCTAGGGAAAACAAATGCTAGCTTAAAAGATAGACTGTGCAGAAGGGTGTGCCAGTAAGGCCAAAAGGGCTTAGTTTAACCGGTGCCCTTGAGGAGTTTGGCTTTTGTTTAAGGTGAAAGTACTTTCACCTGTTAAATGCTAAGCCCCAGGCCCAAAGCCCTATCAGGTGTGAAACCTGTGTGGGCATAGATTAAG
>CM053622.1:440453732-440476036 GCA_028646595.1 Phalanger gymnotis
TATAAGAAAGAAAAAAAGATTAAAACCTATGAATGGGTTCCAGGCAAGGGAAAAAGAAGAAGGGAAGAAGAACCGAAGCAGAATGCATCAAACCTAGAGAACTGGTATTGAGTACACTCCCTCTCTCTCACTACCTTTTTCCTTAAAATGAGGGAGCAGGAAACAAAGAGCAGCTGAAGTATAAGCAAACTGGAGTACAAAAATATACAATCATGATTGCAGATCATCCATAAAATGGAAGAGGATAGCAGAGTGGATTAGAAAAGGGATTCCAATTATGTTTTTTAAAACACTTGTAAAATGAAAATGCACAAAGAGTAAAAGAAGGGACTGGATAAAAATCTATTATGCTTTAGTTAAAGTAAAAAATGCAAGGATAGTAATCATGATTTCAGATAAAGCAATAGTAAACATAAACATTAAACAGGAAAATTACATTATGTTAAAAATATCATAGATAATGAAATAATATCAATACTAAACCTATGTGAACCAAATGACATAGAATCCAAATACTTAAAGGAGAAGGTAAGTGAGTTGCGGGGATACATAGAGAATAAAATTATAATATTTGAGTACCTCAATTTACCCCATTTAGAGCTAGATAAATTTAACTAAAAGATAAACAAAAGTTGAGGACCTACATAGAATTTTAGAGAAGTTAGATTTACTAGACCACTGGAGATTACTGAATGGCAGTAGAAGAGAGTAGACCTATTTCTCAGCTTTGCATGACACCTTTACGAAAACCAACCATATTAAGGCATAAGAGCCTCATAAACAAATGCCAAAAAGCAGAATTATTAAACACATCTTTGACAGAACACAATTGCAATAAAATTATATTTAAATTATATTTATATTATAGTAAAGAAGCACTGAAAGAATGATAAAAATTAACTGGAAACTAAGTAATTTAATCTTAAAGAATGAGAGGGTCAAAGTACAATTGATAATTTCATTAAAGATAATGATAATGATAAAAATGGGACAGATCAATGAATTAGGCATGGAACCAAAAAATGAGAAAACCAGGGAATTAAAATAGCACAATTAAACACCAAAATCAGAGAAGAGATTAAAAAAATTGAAAGCAAAAAACCTCATTGAATTAGCTGATTTTTGAAAAATAAATCAACAAAATAAACCATTAGTTAATTTGATATTTTTAGAAAAGAAAGGAGAAAATCAAATGACCACTATCAAAATGTAAAAGTTTATTGACAAACTATGAACAAATAAAAGAAATTATTAGAAATTATTTCACCTAATTCTATGTTAATAAAACTGAAAACCTAAACAAAACAGATAAACATTAACAAAAATATATAAAGGCCCAGATTAACAACAACAACAAAGAAGTAAAGGACTTAATCTCAGAAAAAAACCCCAACAAACTTAATAAGCCATAAGTGAACTTCCAAAGGAGAAAAAAAACAGACAAACCTGGGACTATATTGATTTATGAATGAATTTTATCAAACATTTAAAGAATAATTCCAAGACTACAAAATATGTTTGAAAAAAATAAGAAAAGAAGAAATTCTACCAAAAATCTTTCTATGGTACAAGTATTATCTTTATATCTAAGACCAGGGAGAGTCTAAGCAGAAAAAGAAAATGTCAGACTAACCATATCTCTAATGAATGTTTATACAAATATTTTTAAAAAGATATTAGTAGGGAGACTAGGACAACATATCACAAATATTATATACTATGCTAAGGTTGATTTATATCAGGAATGTAGGGCTAGTGCACTGTTAATTAGGAAAACTATAAACAGTGAGAACAACAAAAAAAATCATACGATTATATAAATAGATGCAGAAAAAACTTTTGACAAAATACAATACCAATTCATTTTTAACAAACACACACCAAAAAGCATAAGAATAAACAGATATTTTCTTAATATGATAAGAAGTATCTAACAAAAACAAAGAGTCAACATTATCTGCTATGGTGATAAATTAGAAGCCTTTCCAAAAACATCAAGGAAAAAATAAGAATGTCCATTATCATTATTATTATACAATATATTTGCTAGAAATGTTAGCAACAGTGATAAGACAAGAAAAAGAAACTGAGGGAATAATCATAAAAATGAGGAAAGAAAATTATTGGTTTTTTGCAGATGATATAATGGGTTGTTTAAAGAAAACTAGAGAGAGAACTAAAAACATTTGAAACCACTACTTCAGCAAAATTTCTGGATATAAAATAAACCTTTATAAATCATTATAACATTACTGTATATTACCAACACAATCTAACAGGAAGAGATATAAAGGGAGATTCCATTTAAAATAACTAGAAATAAAACAAAATGTTTAGGACTCTACTTGCCAAGACACAAAAACTATATGAAGGTAACTACAAAAAATTGTTTATACTAATACATCTAAATAACTGAAGAAATATTAATTGCTTATGGGTAGGCTGAGCCAATACGATAAAAATGACAGAACTGCCTAACCTTAATTTACTGATTCAGTGCCATAACAATCAAATTACTAAGTGATTACTTTATAGAGATAGAAAAGATAAAATTAATCCAGAGGAATATATTGTCAAGAATCTTAAGGGAAATCGTGAAAAAAGTGGAAAGGAAGGGGGCCTAGACATGCCAGATATCAAAGTACAAAATTGCTTTGTAAAAAGCAATTATCACCAAAACAATTTGGTACTGGTTAAGAAACAGAGAAGTTGATCAGTAGAACAGATTGGGTACACAACATACAGAAGCAAATAAGCTCAGTAATTACAGAAATGAAAATTAAAAGTACTCTGAGATTCTACCTCATCAGACTGACAAGTTTAAAAAAAAAAATGATGAATGCTGGAGAGATGGTGGGAAAATAGCTACATTGATGTACTGTTGGTACCTTGAACATAGTAGGTACTTAAGAAACATAAAGGCTTGTTACTGCTGGTGAAGCTGTGAACTAGTCCAAGTCATTCTGAAATTGGAACCATATCCAAAAGTTATCAATCTGTGCATATCCTTTGACCCAGTGATATCACCTTCAGGGCTATGCCCTAGAGAGATCAGGGAAAGAGGAAAGGATTCACATGTGCAGGGGCAAAAAATTAGAAACTGAAGAAGAGCCTAACAGCTGTGGAATGGCTGTACAAGTTTTAGACTTTTAAAGCCTCTTTATTAACTGATCCCTTCCTACAGTTCCAGTCTTCTTCCACCTTACTTCCTTCCACATATTCTTAGATCCAATGACACTGACCTCCTTGCTAATCTTTGAACATGATACTCTTACCTTCCAACTCAAGAGTTTTTACTGGCTATCCCCCATGCCTGGAAGCCTCTTCCTTCATCCCTGCCTCCTGGCTTCTTTCAAGTCTCAGTTAAAGTCCCATTTTCTGCAAGAAACTGTTGTCGGTCCTTCTTAATCTTAGTGCCTTCTCTCTAAGACTACCCCTAATGCATCTTCTATAGATAGAGGGTTTTTTGTACCTAACTCTTTGCATGTTTTCTCCCCCATTAGACTGTGAGCTCCTTGAGAGAAGGGACTTGTTTTTTTCCTTTCTCCGTACTTTCAGTGCTTAGCAGAGAGCCTGGAACAGTCCCCATGTATTTATTTGACAACTGAAACAAAGTAAAGGATCTAATAAAGAACCTACAGAGTACACATGGAAACGCACAGCAGCTCCTGGCTGCATCAAAAAGATTCTTCTACCACATTGCAGGGTTTGATTCATTTTAAGTTATTAATCTCTTTATGTTTACACTCTCTCCTGTAAATCCACTTTGATCTAAAGATTAACAAAGTGACACCAAAAGGTGAGAGCAGTTCCTTGTTTCATTTTTTCTTTCCTTTCTTCGTATCCTTAGTGTGTAGGATAGTGCCTGGTACACAGTAGATGTTTAATAAATCAAATTGACTAATATACTGATTAGAATACTATTATACTTTAAGAAATGATAAAGATGGTTTCAGAAAAATCTGAAAAGGCTTAAATGAACTGATATAAAGGGAAGTGAGCAGAACCAGGAGAACAATTTATACAACAGTATTGTAAAGACAAATAACTTTGAAAGACTCAGGAAACTCTCACCACGCAATGACTAACCATAATTCCAGATGACTCATGGTGAAACATGCCACCTACTTTCTAACAGAGAAATGATGGACTTAGAATACAAAATGCTATGTATTTTTCTGGATGTGGCCAATGTAGGAATTTGTTTTGCTTGACTACATATGTTTGTAACAGGTTTTATTTTTCTTTCTTTTTCAGTGGGGAGGAGAGAGGCAGGAGGAAGAGAAGGCAGATTTTCATTGATTGAACAAAATAAAAATTAATTTAGAAAACTAAGCAGCTCATCATCAGAGCTTCAAATGTTACTTAATAATTGTATGATGTTGGGTGAGTTGTTTCACAGCACTGGACCTCACTTTCCCCAATTGTAAAACGGAAAGGTTGGACTATGATCTATGTGAGGCAGCAGAGTATAACAGAAAGTGCACCACTGACTCCAATCAGAGGATCTGTTTTCAAATCCTACCAATCACCTAATGGCTGCGTGACCTAAGCAAAGTCACGTAATCTCCCTAAGCCTCATCTTTCTCATCTGTAAAATGGAAGGATCGGATTAGATGGCCTCTAATGTTCCTTCCAGCTCTACAGATATGATTCTACATTTTCTAACTTTCCTTCAGCCACTAAGGTCTGTGATCCTGATAATGACAGAGGTGATGTTTTTGTTTTTTTAATCTTTCATGTAAAAGCCAGTGTTGCTATTTCTAAATTTCTGCTCCTGTACCTAAAAGACCCTGGGAAGTGAACTATCTTAGGTGTGTATAGATGCATCTCTGGTGGCACAGTGGGTGGAACACTGGGCTGGAAATCAAGAAGATTCATCTTTGTGAGTTCAAAGCTGGTCTCAGAGACTTACTAACTGTGTGACCTTGGATAAGTCACTGAACCCTGTTTGCCTCAGTTCCTCACCTGTAAAACGAGCTGGAGAAGGAAATGGCAAACCACGCCAGTATCTCTGCCAAGAAAACCCCAAAAGGGTTGGACACAACTGAACTGAACAATATATGTGTATCTATATGTACACATATTATATGTGCACTCATATAAGTACAATGCATACATATAAACAGAGATACACAAATGTTACTTTATGCACATATGCTATTTTTAACAGTGTATATACATATATATGTTTTACATATTGAATGTCGTGTGTATATCCTGTACATACAGAAACAAAAACTTTATAAGGAAATGGGATTTTCCTTTTATTTAAAACTGTTTTTCGGTTCCTTTTCTGAGCATAAGAACAGATTTCAGATAAGTGCTGTCATGTGGGAAGGCTCTATGGGGTTATTAATAAGTGGGCTAATATTTGGGAGGGAGGAAGCTGTATAAATAAATATAGTTTGTTCTATTGTGCTGGCAAAAGGTCCTCAAATTCTATTTCCACTTGGGACTATTGGCACATGCCACAATCTCCTCCCATACAGGACTCAGCTTAAGATACACTAAGAAAGGTTAATGATTTGACCAAGCTCACTGTTAGGAAGGTTAGCAACCAAAAGGAGTGACAAGTTCTTTGCTGCAGTCTCTTCCTCCCATTTTCCTAAAAGCACTGGTCTTAGAACAGGGAGCATGATGTGAGGGAAAGTGCACTGTACATCAAGTCAAAAAAATCTGAGTTGAAGCCGTGACTGTGTGACACAGTCCTTAGCTTAGATTGTTGTTTCCTACCCAGGAAAGCCAGGAAGTTGACCTACAGCAAAATTATGATACAAAAGTAGATTGACTCCCCTCCTATGGAGTCATTTAGCCTGGGGGGGGGGGGCTAGGTTTAAGTATACATCCCCAGCTCTTGGAAGAGCAGGTCTTCCCAGAAACTAGTGGAAAGGGGGGGGAGACCTATTCGGGCAGTCAGTGGAACAACCTGGGGTTTTCTCTTCAGTCTGCCTTCCGTGGGCTTCATTTGCTACACCTAGTAGATGGAAAGGTCCTTCTGGGCAGGGGCAATCTCTTATTTTTGTCTTTGTTCATTTCAGTGCCTGGTAGAGACACTGGCACATAGTAGGCATTTATAAATGCTTGTTGAATTGAATCACGTTGACAGACGCACCTTAAGTCATCATCCACAATTGTAATTACAAACAGGCTAGAAAACAATACATTGTTTAGGATATCAGAGAGGTGACAAAGTCACCTTTATTACTCAGTGGACTAGAAGGTTATTGTCCTGAGGGGCAGGAATAGGACACACACACACGCACACCCCCACCCCCACCTACCTGGCAGAGGCTTTTCACCATGCCAGTATCAATAAGGCATCAAGGGGGGTGAGATAGTGTATGCGCTTATGTGCTGACCAGAGATGGCTGAGTCAGACTGAGGCCTGTTCGGTGGAGTCATCTATGAGAGTATCAGCACATTAGTGCCAGGCAGGGAGAGGGAAAGCTAACAGCTGCATTAAAAATTACCCAACACTGGGAATTAGATTGATTCAGACAGATGGTTAACTTTCCCCACTGCTCTGCATTTTCGGTTTCTGACGTGGTCCAGATTTCCAGCACAGGATCCGGGTTCTTGCAGCTGGCCTTTCCACTCATCTCAGTCCCTTTCATTTAGGGACTACAGATATTAATGCTTTATTTTCTGGCTCACAGTTGCTGTCTTCATGCTTCAGATCTATTCCTGTCTCAAGTAGCCACTACCCTCATCTCCCAATTTTTCCCCTAATCTGCCCATTCATTGGCATTTGTCCATCCTGTCTTAGGTAGGCTGTGGCACCTTTCATACCTCAAGTATCTGTGACGGCTTCTGTCATAGATATTTCCCTACACACTAAAGACAGGCTTATTGGGCATAGACTCAGAGCTAGAAAGGCACTTAATAGGTCATCTAGTCCAGGTCCCTTGTTTAACAGATGAAGAAATAGCCAATGTTAATGTTTTGCAAAGTGCTTTGCACATGGAATCTTATTGGAGCTTCACATCAACCCTGTGAGGTTGTTGTTAAATCATTTTCAATCATGTCCCCATTTGGGGTTTTCCTGACAGAGATATTAGAGTGACTTGCCATTTCCTTCTCCAGGTCATTTTATAGATGAGGAAACTGAGGCAAACAGGGTTAAATGATTTGCCTGAGTCATATGGCTGGTAAGTGTCTGAGGTCAGATTTGGACTCAGGAAGATGAGTCTTTTGGAGTCTAGGCCTGTTACTCTATCCACCATGCCACCTGGATGCCCTGTGAGATACGTGATATTATTAGCCCCATTTTGCAGGTGAGCACACTGAGGTTAAAAGCAATTAAGCACAGGGTCACACAACTAGTAAATGCCTGAAGTAGTCTAGTCTTCCTAACTCTACATACAGCTGAAGGTGCCACCTACACTGATTGAAGCAATATTTTCTCACCTGGAAGTTCCCTTTTCTAAAGAAGTCATAAGTCTAATCCCTATCACTACGATGGCCGAGAGGCAATCTAAATTATGGTACTTCAACCACTATGGAACCTATTTGAAACTGAGTTTATGAGAGGCAGTACGGAATAACAGAGTATAGGACCTGGAGTCAGGAAGAACATGGTTCAAATCTGACCTCTAATATTAACCATATGACAATTCACATAACCTCTCACAGAAAGGAAGAGCTTGAAGGGACTTGGAAAGGCATCTAGCCTAAGTGTCCCATTTTGCAGAGGAATAGACTGAAGCGCAGAGAAGCTAAGGCCAAGGTTACATGGGCTAGTTAGGAGAACCGGCATTTCAAATCAGATTGTCTGACACCAAATGCATTGGCATTATGAGCTCGCATATGCTAGCTTAGCTTTAAAGCATAATGGGAAAGAATCTTTGTTTTGAGGGCTGACATTTCTGTGAAATCTGCCAAATCTTTTCAAAGGAAAAGTTGGAGGACTCAAAACATAGTCTAGGTGTGCACTAGAGTCCCTTCAACAAACCCAATGCAATCTATGAGTTCAAGAGTTCAAGAACACATTCTGGACAAGGGAGGAGGGGAAATGAGGAAGGCAGAATAAGAAACATACCGTTCCTTCCACGTTACTTCCCTAATGTAATTATCTCACATGTATGCATATGCCGTATAGAGGAAGAAGAACTCTAATTTCGTTTATGGTCTGTGAGTTCTGCATTTTCTGTGGGGTGAAATAAAGACAGCCTTGTACCTGATCATATCGGATCGTATAGGAAAACGATGAAGAACATGTGTGTAGAATAGATCTAGACATGTTAGCAAGTCAACACACATTTATTATCTACTATGTTCCAGGAGCTTAGATATGAGTTATATTCATTGATTTTTCTAGAGTAAACTTTGGGTGGGCAGCTAGGTGGCACAGTGGATAGAGAGTTGTGCCTGGAGTCAGGAAGACTCATCTTTCTGAGTTCAAATCTAGCTTCAGACACTAGTTATGTGAGCCTGAACAATTCACTTAATCCTGTTTACCTCAGTTTCCTCATCTATAAAATGAGCTGGAGAAGGAAATGGCAAACCATTCCGGTATCTTTGCCAAGAAAACCCCAAATAGGGTTACAAAGAGTCAGACAAGACTGAAAATGAACAACAACAAACTTTGGGTGGAGGCCTAAAGAGCTAAAGAGGACTGTTATTGTGAAGAAGCCCTTTGAGATTAACCCTGGACCTTTGTGGGCTCCAGGTTTCACAACCCATTGGACTGCACCACATTGTTTGTGGTAACTGTGTTATTCATAATTTTCCTTCATGGTTCACTCAGCTCTAGCTGTCCTACTCTCCTTCCTCAAATATTCAGGTATGTACTTAGCCATTTACACAGCGGATCCCTCCCCCAGCAGAATGTAAGCTCCTTAAGGGAGGAACTATTTTACCATTTCGTTTTCACATTATCATTGCCTAGTATATAGTACCTTGCACGCAGCAAGTGCTTAATAAACACATATTAGCTTGGATTGGATTATCAGGTCCATAAAAAGCCATCACGGCTCCCTTCCTTTGTCACACACACCTTCCAGTCCTCCTAATAAAAAGTCAATTCGATGAACTTTTATTGAATACCCACTATGTGTAACGCAACATGCTAGACATAGGAGCTTAAATAGTTTAATAGGGTACAGTATTTCTTGGGAGAATGGAAGGGGACAGGCATTTATTAAGCACCTAGTATGTGCCAGACACTGTACTAAGCACTTCATAAATATTATCTTATTGGATTCTCACAACAACTCTGCAAGGTAAATGCTATTATTATCACCCCCATTTTACAGTAGAGGAAACCAAGGCAGACTCGCCCAGGGTCACATAGCTAGTAAATGTCCAAGGCTGGATTTGAACTCAGATCTTCCTGACTCTGGCTCAGTACTCTACCCAATGAATCACCTAGCTGCCCCCGGGGGCTTCCAATATAATAATGTGAGTAAGACATGTACACAAGTTCCTAGTATACAGAACAGTGTGAAAGTACAGGACGGGAACACATGCTCTCCCTGAGTTCAAAGGAATCAATGATTACTTCTGGCTGGCAATCCAGGAAAATTATGTGGAAGAGATGGAAACTTAGGTAAACTTTGAAAGACAAGTAGCATTTCCTTAAAGGGAGATAGTAGGAGAAGGCATTCCAAGAGCAGAGAAGGGTATGAGCCAAGTCACAAAGGCAAGAAATGTAAGGACATGCTTGCAGAGTATCAAGCAAATTATATTGACCAGATTGTAGGCTACATGATGCTAAATAATCTGTCTCTCTCTCTCTCTCCCTCTCTCTCCCCCTCTCTCTCCCCCTCTCTCTCCCCCTCCCTCCCTCTCCCTCCCTCTCCCTCTCCCCCTTACTCACCCTCTCTCACCCTCTCTCACCATTGGTTTGGTCCCACCCTTTATTTTGATTAAATGGACTCTATTCTGGTCTCTCCTTCATTTTCCCAGGCAAACCTCCCATTAGACTATCCTTGAGACTAAGGAATGGCTTTTGCCTTTCTTGGTATCCTTGGCATTTACCACAGTGCCTGGCATACAGTAAGCAGTTGTTGAATAACTTCCCATAACAATTCTCTGCTTATTAATAGAAAACATAATAATAAAATCTACTATATAAGATGTTTATGTTTTCAGTTCCAACCTGGTTTTCATACATACCATACTACTAAGAAAGAGAGAAGCACTAATATGACCACAGCAGCCACGGATCCGAATCCAACACCTATCATCTGTTGCAAAGTGAATGATGAATCTGAAAGACAGAGGCACAGACTCAGTTGGACATCAGTGAAATATATAAAAATTCAGTGTGTTTCTCAAACAACTCAAGAAAAGGTACTCACTTACTGAAGAGGAAGAAATTCAAGGCAAGATTCCTACTCTCACATGTCATCTAACTGAGGAGGCAATAAATAGTGAGACTTTTTTTTCAAATACGAACTTGTATATTCAAATAATCTTTCAAAGTTTCATCTTGGGATATAAATGCTACAATATTGTCAACATAATTTAAAATATTTTGGAGCATTACTTTGGGAATTGTGCTAAGTATTATAGCTATCTGTGTTAGTCCCCCTACAAAAGTATAAGACCCCTGAGTGTAGGAATGACGGCTTATCTACATTTCATATCTCCCCCAGGATTTATTATCATGCTGTCCATGCAGTGAGTGCTTAATAAAAGTACTATGTGTTGCATATTCTCCTCAAGATGGCAGACTGAGAAGACACAGAACAACCCAACTCTCTCAAAAGTCTAGCAGGAATAAAAACAGAAAATAAGAATGAAAAATAATCAAGAAACTACAGAAAATACATTTGGTTAGCCCAGGTCTGCCTCTATATACTATAAAAAGTGTTCAGCCAAAAAGCCCAGCCTGGAAGTCCCTAGACAGAGCACAGAAGCCTTCTACCACATGGACCAGGGACAAGCCAGGAACTATACTCTAAAAGTCATGAAACTGTTTGACCCAGAGATATTAAAAGTCTGTATATCAAAGTGATCGAAGGTAGAGGAAAAAACATTCATAAGTACAAATACATTTTTGCAGCTCTTTGTCTTATAGCAAACAACCTCTGACTCTAGAATCAGTGCTTTCTCCATGGTACCACACTGCCTCAAATGAAAAAAAAGAAAAAATTAAGAAGGTAGTAAGAAGGCCTAGATAGTACAGACACCAAAAGAGGAGAGTCATTCTAGAAGTAGAGGGTAGCCAACTGTGCATAAATACTGCACAAAGGAGGTTAGCAACAGGATCTTTGGGTTTGCTTAGAATGAAGTCATTGGCTAAGTGAGGAAACTTGATTCTTTTGACTATAGAATAGCAGAATCTTAGGGCTGAAACAACTGCAGAGGCCATTTTGTCCAACTCATGTCTACATAAGAATTGTTCTACAATATACCTTATACTTATGTGATCATCCAAATTGTTTCCCCGGCTTCCTTCAAGACTTAGCTCAAATGCTACCTTCTACAAAAAAAACCTGTTCTGATCCTCAGTTCTGGGGTATCCCTAGTCATTGCTAGTTCTCTCCTCTGAGATTATCTTCTGTTTACGCTGCATATATATTATATGTAGCCATTTACATGTTGTCTCCCTCATTAAAATATAAATTCCTTGAGGACAGGGAAAGGTTACCTTTTTTGTATTCCTTTTGCTTAGGAACATGCTTCACACATAGTAGGCACTTAAGGAATGTTTATTGATTCATTCACTGGTTGCAGATCTCCAGTGACAGACCCTACTACCTCACAAGTCAGTTCATCCCGCTTCTGAATAGCTCTAACTTCTAGGAAGTTTCTCCTTGCATCAATGTGGTATCCCCCTCTCTGAAATTTCCATACATGATTCTTACTTATGTCTTTTGTTGCCAAGCAGAACAAGCCTAATCTCTCTTCTATGTAATAGTCTTTCAGATCTTCCTAGAAGGAAGATCCTTCCTAATCTTCTGTTCTTCAGCTTAAACCTCCCAAATTCTTTCAACCATTTCTCACATGATATGTTGTAAAGGTCTGTCATCATCTTCATCAAACTTCTCTAAATGGTCTTGCACTTGTCACTGTTCTTCTAATTGGTGAAAAGTATATACAGTTATCTCTTTCACATCATAACTTTCCATATTGCAATTCTGATATATCAAGGGTTGACATAAGAAATTAAATGGGATTTTAGGGGGGAGTTTTGCCAAAACCACAGACAACACACAAAGGCCAGCAGATGACACAGAGTCTATGACCAAATAACCCAAATTTTGCAATAAGTTACTGTAAACACTCCATAAAAGAAAAAGAAACAAATATAGACTTCTTCTCTGGTATGAAAGGAGGACCCAAAGTATTTTACATGGATTTTCCAGATTGCAGGGGCACTAAACCCATAACTCCCATAATGTGGAAGTGTGCCTTTTTTTGTTTGTTTCTCTTGTTACTATGTGTCCATTTCAAAGCATCTACTTCATTTCAACCCTCTGATCAGCAATATTTAGAAGTTCTCTATTTCATTAAATAGCCATTTTCCCCTACAGGTTTATACTCAATGTTTGATGTATCCTACGACAAGCTCCCTTTTTTTTTATAGTGGCAGGTAACAAATCTTGTATGATCTGACTGGAACTCCTTGGTACATGAACACTTCCTTTTTGGCTGCTTGCAGTGTCTACAATTTGATCATGGTATTCCCAGGAGTTTTCATTTTGGGTTTCTTTCAGGATATGACCAATGAATTCTTTTTATTTTTAATTTTCATTTGGTTCTAAGAGACCTGAGCAGTTTTAATTTATGACTTCTTGAAATATACTATCCAGAATTTTTTTTAAAGGAGGGAGTTGATTTTCAGGCAGTCTAATGATTCTTAGATGATCTCTCCTTGACCTGTTTTCCAGGTGAGTTTTTTTTTTTTTAATAACACATACTTTTTATTTTCTTCTGTTTTTCCCCAATATTTTGATTTTGCTTTAAATACTTTCTGTTGTCTCACTGAGTCATTATTTTCTGTTTGGATTTTTCTAGCTTTCAGGAAGTTCAATTCTTGAGTAAGGTTTATTATCATCTGTCCTAAGGTGTTAATTCTCCATGCTGTTTTTCTTCCCTAGCTCTTCCATTTTGTATCTCATTTCATCTTTCCCAGGAACTCCTGTAGCTCGTGTCTCCAGGAGATTACTTTCTTGAGTCTCTGCTTGAATTTGTGAAGGAGTTACTTTCTTCCTCTGGGTTTACTCTTTGTGCTACTCTTAGTCCAAGATATCTCTTCATTGTATTTAGCATTTTCTTCTGTTAATTCATATCTGGAAGCTTCAGTTTCTGAATTGAGGGCTTGTTCTTGGATCCAACTATATTCTCATAGTCCTGCATGGTGTATGTGGGTCCTACTTCATCTAGAGGTCAGTGGTAAAGACTAAGCTCCACCAACTAGAGGAAGGCCTTGTCTCCTGTTGCGGCTTGGGCCCAGTCCTGGATGTTTGGTTGGGCATGAGCTGTCTGGAGGCTGAGTCAGGTGTGGCTGTCTAGTTGCTTATCTGGTTCTGTCTCCTGCTATGAATGGGCCCTTGGGTCACCAACACTCAGTGTTGTCCCTATCTCCCGTCTCAGATTAGGATGGGGCTGTACTTCTGCTCTGGCCTAGCCCTGTGTCCTGACTTGGAGGGGACTAGGTCCCTCAGTATCACCACAATGGACAATGGGGTTGACCCTGTCTCCTGCCTCAGACTGAGCCCCTGGGTTGTCACATACTTGGTGATAGTCCAGCCCATATTCCTGCCTGGAATGGGGTTCCTGGGTTACTCTAACCTGGATGCTGTTCTGAGTCTTTCTTCTGCCAGGATAAGGCTTCTAGGTTTCCTGCACTGGGTGATACTCTAGACCTCTGTCTCACTATGGGACCATGCTATTTCACAGTTCTTTCTGTTCTATACTTCCACAAGATTCTGGCAGTCCTTCTGCGTAGTTCCAGACTGGATGGAGGAGAATATAGCTGATTCCTTTTGGTTTTCTTCATCTTTGTTCTTTCTGATACATTTTTGGATCTTTGGTAGGGTGTTTGGGAGATTTGGGCTCTATAAGCCTAACACGGCATCATCTTCCCGTATTTCTCAAGTACAGGGGATTGCTTAAGGATTATTATCTTGAGCCAGCTCCTGGGAAATTCATGATCATAAGATAACAAGTCGTTTTATGCTTGGAATCTAGGCTGGACTGATAATCCAGCAAACATTTAAAAAGAAAACTTTGACCCCAAACTTATAACAAAGTTGAACCCCAGCACCGCCAGAAATAGACTATCAATGCCCATATTCACAACTCTGCTCAAGTATGGGATTCATGGCTAAAGACTTTCCTGGCTGTTCATAATGATTACATTGGTCTCAGGTAGCATTGATGTATTTTAGAAGAAGCAAGGAACCCTTTTTAATAAGGCCCCTGGAACGCTCTAAGAGCAGAAACTCGGAAGCTATTTATAGTCAAGTATCTGGTGAAGAGGGAGCCTAAAAACTGGAAACCAATATCCCAGTGACGTAAGGAAGCAGTGAAAATGATAATGACACGCCTTTCCTATTAGGACCTGGGTCTCAACACCTGGGAGAAAACTTATCTTGAATGGAGTCAATTTGCTCCAAGTCTCAAATTCAATTTAATTTCCAAGCTGCACCTGCATGTCTCATGGGACCTCTGTCCTGCTTCCCTGTTGACTTGGATAGGCTAATATCTTGGCTAGTAGCAATTAAAGTGAGTCTAGAAATATCAAGGGACTCTATGTAGTACTTCTGAAAGAAAAGCATTTCCAAGCTAAGTAACTGAATAACAGACATCGTAAGAAGTCGTCCCTGTTGAAGAGCCCTTGCAAACACCTGTACCCCATGTAGCACCAAAACAGGAAGAAACTTGTATAACAGGTTCTATTTCATTTAATGATTTAAAAATATTTAGCAAAACAAAGATCTGGTCCCTTTTAGAAACCAAGCTGTAAAGTCAAGGAATCATTCACCCTACAGAGCTTTAAGTGAGTTTGAAATGAGTGACAAATTCAGGGACTTTCCATGTATCCATTGGGATAGAGGAGTTCAGAGAAACTTGCAGAGCTATGCTTCTGGGTCACATGGTCCTCACAAAGAGAAACTAGAGCCCATTAGCATTATTATTTGGAGAGTGGTAGAAAGGTATTAAGGAGGTAATTAGCATCTTTCCAAATTTATGTAGAGACCAATGGAGGAGTACCGAGAGACCAGGGACCAGGAAAAGGCCCTGGAGCATCCTTAGAATTTGCAGGGAGACAAAGGCCTTTCTTTAAGTGAAAAGGAAAGCAAAGTTTACCAGAGCTGAGTTTGTAAACAGGAAACACTAAAGGTACTTAATTAGTACACAAGAGTTGCTATTTTAATTTACTCTTCTAACTGATAATATTATTTTGATTGTGAAAATAAAACAGAAATCATTTCTTCTTCTGTCTGTTTGGTGGTAGAATGTTTATATTTGTGTAGTGAGGGGAGAAGATGACACTGAAAAATGATGGTTGGATGCGATAGAAAGTTTACATGGAAGAGATTTTTTTCAGAATATATTTCATTGCTGTTAGCAATGCTTTGTTGAGACTTCAGACTTTGCTCCTCATCACATTCTCCGGGACTTTACTCAATTGATCAATCAGTAAACATTTGTGAAGTGCCTACTATGTGCCAGGCACTGTGTTAAGTACTAGGGACACAAAAAGAGGCAAAAAAAGAGTCCCTGGCCTCAAGGAGCTTACAGTCTAATGGGGGAGACAACAAACAAACAAACATATCAAGACAAGCCAGATACAGGATAAATAAATAACTAGTAGAGGAAAGGCAATAGAATTAAGAGAAGATGGGATTTTAGTTGAGGCTTGAAGGAAGCCGGGGAAGCCAGGAAGCAGAGTCAAGACGGGAGAATTTTCCAGGCATGGGGACAGCAAAGGAAAATGCTCAGAGCTGAGAGATGGAGTGTCTTGTTCATGGAACAGCTAGGAGGCCAAGGATTGGTCCAGAACTCTACACCACACAATGCCTTCGTCACTCTCACATCCTGCCTGTCTCTTCTTACAATCACATAGTCTATTAAATGCCAATATTTGCTGCAAGAGTGCATCCACAAAGTTCTATTGGGTTTAGGTAAACAGAAGACAGTGTTGGTGATGATGAGGTCATGAGATGCACAAGTCTTCAGCAGTAGGTGACCATGGCTGTTGCTATTCCCAACTCCATTCTCCCTAGGACTCCATGCCAAGTTTGGTAGTCTGAGCCTACTCTAGCATTAAAGTCACCCAGAATTATAAGCTTGTCCTCTTTTGGCACATTGAGGATAAGGGTCTCCAGGTCTTCATAAAATTTTTCTTTGACCTCATCAGGGTTCATCATGGTGGGAGCATAGGTACTAATGATGTTGGTGTGACGTTTTCCTGCAAATGGCAATCCCATTGTCATGAGCCTGTCATTCACTCCTTTTGGCAAGCATATAGGCTTGTTGACCAGAATAGTTTTGATCACAAAACCTATGCCAACTTCTCAGTGCTCCCCTTCACTGCAGGCCACTCCAGAAAAACATGCATCCAGATCCAACTTCAGTAAGCTGGCCTTCATTTGCCAGCCTTGCTTCACTCAGGGCTGCTATTTGGATGTGATTCCTGCTGAGTTCTCTTGCAGCAAGAGCTGTTCAGCTTACATTAGCTGTGCTAATTTTGGCCTAACAATTAACACCAAGAAAACACAGATGTTCCCTCAGTCACCACCACACCACCCATACGTGGAACCATCAGTTACAGCAAATGCAGTAGTTTTGAATGCTATGGATAAGTTCACTTACCTTGGTAGTGTACTTTTCAGGGCTGTACACATTGATAATGAGATTGATGCACGCATTGCCAGAGCCAGCTCAGTGTTTGGGAGGCTCCGAAGGAAAGTATGGGAGAGAAGAGGTATTAGACTGAATACCAAACTGAAGGTCTACAAAGCCGTTGTGCAGACTTCATTGGTGTATGCCTGCAATATCTGGAAAATCTACCAGTGCCATGTCAGGAAACTGAATCACCTCCATTTGAATTGTCTTAGGAAGATTCCAAAGACACTGAGGTCCTTACTCGAACTAAACTGCCAAGCCTTCAAACTCTGCCTCAGAAAGCTCAACTCTGATGGACTGACCACATTGTTCAAATGCAAAACATATGCTTGCCAAAAAGACTTTTATGGAGAACTCGCACAGGGCAAATGTTCACATGGTGATCAGAAAAAGCAATACAGGAACACTCCCAAGATCTCTCTTAAGAACTTTGGAATTGATTGTGTGACATGGGAGACATTGGCACAGGACCGCTCAGCATGGTGTCCCCACATCAGAGAAGGTGCTGTACTCTGTGAGCAACGCAGAATTAAAACAACTCAAAGGGAAATGTAGGATGCACAAATTTGGAGTATCCATCCCAAATGTTTACATGGACTCTTTGTGCTTGACCTGTGGTAGAGCATTCCTAAGCTCATATTGGTCTGATCAGCCACAGTCAGACACAGTGAAACTTGACTCTAGCATAGTGATGTCATTTTGGTCCTCTCTGAGAACAAAGGACAACAACCAACCAGGAGGCCAGTGTCACTGGATCAAAGCATGTGGCCATTGAAAGAAATTTTCTTCTTCTTGCAAAAGCATAATGCACTCATATTTATGGCTGTGCCTTAGAGGAGTAACACATCACTATGGTGAAGTCAGGATTTATTTTTTTAGCATGTTTCAAAGAAGTCTTTGGCTGAAAGCCAACTGTGGGCATAAGTGGATGTGACTCTCCTGCAGGCCACGGACCACTGTGGACTTAAGCTCCCATGCTACAGCTGCCACCATTTTCCCCAGCTACCTCAGAAACCATGTTTACTTGAGAGAAGTAGCATCACATGGTAGGAAAGAGCACTGGACTGGGAGTCAGAAAACATCCTTCAAATTTTGGAAGTACCACTTATTATCTGTGTGACTATGAACAAGTCACATTCTGCTCAGTTTTTGTATTTGTTAAAATAGAAGAAAAAAAGATAACACTTGTACAACCTTAGTCAAGTTTTTGTGAGGTTTAACTGAGATAAAGTTATGTAAAGTATTTTGAGAACCTTAAAGTCTATATGAATAGAAGGCATTACTTTAAAAAATTAATCAATATATATCCAATATCCTAACTGTAAGAGAAAAGTTTATTTATCCAAGGCATGAGTTATGAGAAAAAACAGGTGCTGAGTTGTCTGCCTTGAGTGTTTATGTGTCTGAGGCACAGGTTTACTCAAAATTATAAGATAAAGAGTTACTTAAGATTCAATTAGTTCTATACCAGCAGTAACTTACTGTATATGGCACAAGCCAAAGAACACCGAAGTGAATGGAGGTACACAATATGCTTCAGTGATTTGAATATAAATAATTTGATAATTTAGAAGTCAATAATTTGAAAAATATGAACACCAGAATTTTCCTATGTTTACAGGACTAATGTAAGTTACCTGATCATCAAAACCATATGAGAATTTGGTTATTAAGCTTAAGCTAAGGTGGAGTCATTCCCAGAGAAGAACTAAAATCTGAACCCAGAAAGATGAGAGAGGTGAAATGGCAGAATTTAGAGTTGTGTTATAGAGAGGTCATGATATTACTGAAAATAGGTTCAACTGAGCAAAAGAACAGCTTGGAAACAAAAAATGAGAGATGTTACCCAGCAGATCAGCTAATTTGACAAAGACACGCTCAGTGTGGTGTTAGAAAAGCATGGTATGCACCAATTCAACTTAGCAGTGGAGGCATCTGCTCAACAGAGGTTGTGTTCATCAAGGACACATTTTATTAGCATCTGAAAAGAAAGGGGGCACTGCCACTTGCAGTCCTGAGTTGTGAGTCACCCGCATCACATAAGTGTTCCTCATTTTTGTGTTTCCCTACCAGGTTTATATAAATGTATACCCTCTTCCCTCCCATGGATAGTGTGTTGATAGGAGAGCGTGTCCCAGATTTATATATAGATTGTGATGTATTTATTATTCATGAACTCATCATATGAATATCTATGATGTTATTACTGTTGCTTTCACCTTATTGTTAACTAAATGGTTATATTTGAGGTCTAAATGTGTCATCATTGTGAGTGGCTGGTTTGGGGTAAATGGAAGCTGCTGAAATGATCTAGGATGAATGATTTGGGGTGAGGGGCTCAGCCAGTTTAAAACACAAGACAGTTTCCAGCTCAATCTCTTCCTTCAAGTTTCCTATATGGCAAGTAGTACTCTGTCATTAGACTTCCCATAAAATGATGGAGGGAACCCCGAGGATTCTCTTTAGAGCATGGACTTAACTTGACAAGTCTGATCCCTTGCTGCCTCTTCCTCTTTGTAGTTCCTTTTCTGAATAGGGTCACTAAACATCATTCTCAAGGTGTACGTGTCCAAGGTATCAAGAAATTGGGAAGTCCTGGATCCTGTGAGAAAAACTGTCAGCAAGGGAAGCTCCTGCATTGGAGAAGACACTACAGACATGAGAAAGAGCCCAAGCTCTTAGTCTTGTGAGCCAGAAGCCATGGACTTTGAGGGAGATAGTGCAGAGCTGAGGTGAAATTTAAATGCCTGCTTAATAGGCCTGCAAACTGCTTTGTGTTCTGATACAATTTAAGTATCAAATTATAACTTAAATTATAGCAAATTATAATTTAAAGTTACTAAATCCTGTTTGATGTTTATGTTCAGTTTAAATTACTGAAACTTTGTTAAAGGACACTATAAGTCTTTTGTCTACTATTAGCATTGCTTTTGTTTATGAGAAATAAATACTTCTTCAAAACCTGCTTCTTATTGTACACTGAGTACTTCTCTACTCCTTTTCTGGGTAAATTCTAGGCATGAACCACAACCTAAACTTTAAATAATTTGTCCAAAGTGAATTGGTGCAGAGATTTAAGGAACTGAAAAATGTGAGAAAAGGAAAAATAGCTCTCCTCCCACAAGAAACCTGGCTCCCTCAGTATTGAACCTAGTCTCAAAAGCATGTGTAGGGGCAAACCAGAGGATCCCCTTAATGGATAGGGGAGTGACAGCAGTGTCCCAACTCTCAGTGACGAGTTCCCATGTCTAACATTAAAGAAACACTGCTGGGTTCATAGTCAATGAGCACTATAAGAATGGGCGAGTTTCTAATGCTTAGTTAGCAGTTCCTAATGACTAGTTAGTTATTATTAGTTCCTAATGATAAGACAAATGGGTTTAGTTCAAAAAGAAATTAAAGGGTCATTAACCATCCCTCTTGCAGACCAATTTTTTTAAACTTTTATTCAGTATTTTATTTTCCCCCAGTTGTATGTAAAAACAATTTTTAACATTCATTTTTAAAACTTTGAGTTCCAAATTCTCTCTCTTCCTCTTTCTCCACTTCTACCCCCATTAAGAAGGCAAGCAATTCGATATGGGTTATACATGTGTTGTCATGCGAAATATATCCACAATATTGATGTCGTGAAAGAAAACAGAATAAAAAAACCTCAAGAAAAATAGAGAAAGTAAAAAATATGCTTCCATCTGTATTCAGACACGCTCTTTCTCTGGGGATGGATAGCATTTTTCATCCTAAGTCCTTCAGACATGTCTTGGATCATTGTATTGAGGAGAAGAGCTAAGTCATTGACACTTGGTTATCTTACAATATCTCTGTTACTTTGTACCCAGTACATTCACTTTGCATCAGCCATGCAAGTCTTTGCAGGTTTTTCTGAGAGCATCTTGCTCATCATTTCTTATAGTACAATAGTATTCCATCATAATCACATACCACAACTTGTTCAGCCATTCCCCAATTGATGGCATCCCCTCAACTTCTAATTATTTACCCCCAGAAAAGAGTTACTATAAATATTTTTGTACATATAGTCCTTTTCCTTTTATTTTTTATCTCTTTTGAGATACAGACCTAGTAGTGTTCAAAGGGTATTACATGGTTTTCTAACCCTTTTCTAACCATAATTCCAAATTGCTCTACAGAATGGTTGAACCAGTTCACAACTCCACTAACAGTGCATTAAAGCCTCATTTTCCCACTTCCCCTCCAAAATTAGTTATTTATCTTTTCTGTCCTATTAGCCAGTATCTAATAGGTATGAGGTAGTACGTCAGAATTGTTTTAATTTGCATTTCTTCAATCAATAGTGAGTTAGAGCATTTTTTCATATGCCTATAGATAGCTTTGATTACTTCATCTGAAAACTGATCGTATCTTTTGATCATTTAACAATTTGGGAATGGCTCTTATTTTTATAAATTTGACTCAGTTCTCTATATGTTTGCGAAATGAGGCCTTTATCAGAGAAACTTGCTTCAAAACATTTTTTCACAGTTAGTATTGCTAACTGTTATCTCTCTCCATCTTATCCCCCACACCATTTATTCTGTTAAGTCTTTGTTAAAGTAGGGCTCTACTTCAGGGTGGAGGGCTTGCTGTCCCAAGCGTCAGAGATTTTGTGCAGCAGTCCTTCCAAGGTGGTATGATCTAAGGAGAGGTGTTTCCTACTCTCCTGGCCTGTGCTCTACTCTGTGAGTGATCACAAGCACTCTTTTGTGCCATGAAACTGTGACAAGGGTCCCTGCTTCACTGTGGTCATAAGCTCTGCTGTACTAGTGCTCTTCCTCACCCTGGGACTGCCACCTAGTGCTGTGACCTGGATCTGAGTATGAGCAAAGCAACAGAATCCTGCCTCAGTGCTACCAAGGAGACCTCTGCAATCTCCTGACCAGTTCCTGTACCCCCTTGCCCTCTGTGGGTTGAGAGCTCCAGAAGCAGCCATTGCCTCTGCTGATTCAGTCACTCCCAAGGCCTGCTCTGGTTTGCTGGGGCTGGGGCTGTGCTGGCACTGCCTGCGCTGGACCACGCTCTACTGTCATCCAGATGTGACAGACCTTTCCTGCTGACCTTCTAAATTATCTTTGGTATCTATGCGCTGAGAGGTATAGAAACTGTTGCTATTGATTCAGTCACTCCCAAGGCCTGCTCTGGTTTTGCTGGGGGCTGGCCTGTGCTGGACTGCACTCCTCTCTCACCCTGGAGCAATGGACCTTTCCTGCCAACTTTCAAAGTTGTCTTGGAATGGAAATTTGTTTCACTCCATCTTTTTGTGGGTTCTGTTGCTCTAGAATTTGTTTAGACATTTTAAAAAGTATTTGAAAAGGTTTGGGGGAGAGCGCAGGTGAGTCCCTGACTTTACTCCACCATCTTGGCTCTGTCAGCTCAGTCAGACCAATTGTTTTCTTTTTTTAATTTATTTTTAATATGTTTAGTTTTCAGCATTGATTTTCACATGCGTTTGAATTACAGATTTTCTCCCCATTTCC
>CM053622.1:440483587-440502609 GCA_028646595.1 Phalanger gymnotis
ATTTACAAATATACACAAAGCAAGGTATGTACAAGATAAATAGGAAATAATTGAAAGAGGGAAAGCATTGGAATTAAGAGGGGTTAGGGAAGCTGTAATATCAATTAAATTGGGACTTTTTTTTTTTACTATTTTAGAATGATAAATTAATTAAGTGTCTTTGATTGAGCATTACTAAGTGCAAAGCCCTAGGCCCAAACCCCTATCTCCTAGGTGGTAAGCCTATGTGGGCGTGAAGCCCTCAGGGTCCTAAAGGGAGTTACTAAGACCAGAACCAATAGTAGGAGCCTGAGTTCTGGTCACTCAGATGACGTTTGATGATGGCTAAAAGGGTATAAAAAGAGAAAACAGAGCTATTTGCTTGAGGCTCTCACTTCTGCAGGTGCAGGACTCTGGGCAGCTGCTCTAAGAGCCTCCTGGCTCACCCAGATGTTGATAGTTTCTTGGTAACTATGACTTGTATTTGGTCTGTTTATAATGTATCTTTGTAATTTGTTTGTATTTGCTCTGAAGTTCAAGGTGCTGGCTTTTCTCCCTGAACTAAGTGAATGATACATACGCACACACACACACACACACACACACATATATGTTGGATTAAAGTCAGATTATTAACCTCTTAACATTACTTTCTTTAGTAAAGCAGATCAAAAGAATCTGTGCTGGCAGCATCCTTGTTGTTGGGCTTGTGTTGGTCTTTCAACCCTCACAACAGCTGCTAGCCGAATTGTTGCAACAAAAGCCTTTCTATAAGAAGATGGGATTTTACTTAGAACTTAAAAGAAGCCAGAGGGGTTAGTCAGAGCAGAGGAGGAAGAGCATTCCAGGGACAGGGACAGGGACAAAGAAAATGCCTGGACCAGAGAGATGGAGAGTCTCCTTCAAGGAACAGCCAGAAGGTCACAGAATTGAAGAGTTATATGTCAGGAGTAAAGTGTAAGAGGACTGGAAAAGTAGGAGGGGGATAAATTATGAAGGGATTTGAATGCCAAACAGAGCATTTTGTATTTGCTCCTGGGGGCAATATCAAGGAATTGGAGATTCCTGAGTAGGGGGTGGTGGTGACGTGATCAAACCTGTGTTTTATAAAAATCACTTTAGTGGCTGAATGAAGGATGGATTGGAGTGGGGGGAGACTTGAGGCAGGCAGACCCACCAGCAGGCTATTGCAGTAATTAAGGCATGAGGTGATGAGGGCCTGCACTGGAATGGTGGCAGTGTCAGAGGAGAGGAGGGGGTGTATTCCAGAGATGTGGCAAAGGTGAAATCAATGGGCCTTGGCGACAGCTTGCATTTGGGGAGTGAGAGACAGTGAGGAATCTAGAAAGATTACTCGGTTGTGAGCCTGAGGGACTGAGAGCGTGGTGTTGTCCTCTACAGTAATAGGGAAGGTGGGGGCAGAATAAGAGTTAGGAGAAAAGTTAATGAGTTCTGTTTTGGACATGTTGAGTTTAAGATGTCTACTGGACATTCAGTTTGAGATGTCTGAAAGGCAGTTGGACATGTAAGATTGGAAGTCAGCACAAGGACTGGGCCAGGAAAGACAGATTTGAGAATCTTCAATTATCATTTGAGAACAGCTTGGGAGATGTTGTCTCAGTTAGAAACTCCTGTTCTAGCTTTCTTCTTCTCCCTTCCTAATCTTGTCTCAATAGTTAACCAGTTCAACTTGACATCATTCTCTATTTTTCAATTTCTTGCCCCCATGTCCTACTGCTGCTCAGGCCTAGCCTGGATCATCCCCACCACTTGCCAGCTCCTTCCTATACATGTGCTACTAACCAGTGCTGGAGGAAATCATGCAGCCTGCTGTTGGCTTTCACTACACAACTATGCTATCTAACAGGGCCCTCATTATCCCAAAGCAATCCTTTTATTCTTCTCTGATATCAATCTTTCCATATGCATAGGCTCTTTCCTTGCTGCCTACAACATGACCACATTTCTTTGATCCTAAAACACACACACACACACACACACACACACACAACCTTCACTGACTCTAACAACCTCTCAGGCTAACATCTTATATCTGTCTTCTCTTTTAAAGTCAAACGTCTAGAAAAAGCTGCTTACTTTCTTTATCTCCCACTCACTTCTGAACCCTTTTAAATTTAAATTTTGCTTTCATCCCTACTATGCAACTGAAACCATTCCCTCCAAAGTTCACAATGATTTTTCATTCACCAAATCCAATGACCTTTTCTCAGTGCCCATCCTTCTTGATCTCTCTGCAGTTATTTAACATGTTGACCCCTTTCTCCACCAGTATAAACTTCCTCCTGCCTGTATTTTCATAACACTGCTCTTTCTTAATTTACCTTCTACTTGTCTGACCACTCCTTCTCATACTCATATACTGAATCAGCATCCATGTACCATCTTCTAATTCTGTACCACGGAGGCTCTGCCCTGGGCTCTCTTCCCTCACCCCTCTCCTTTTTTCTCACTACATTCTCTGTCAGTGATCTCACCTGTTTCCATGGATCCAATTATCATTTCTATTCAAATGATTCCCAACTTTAGACTTTCTCCTGGGCTTAGTCTCACCTCACCAACTGCTTGTTGGACACTTCCAACGGGGTGTTCTATAGATATCTAAAACTCAACAAGTCCAAAATGGAATGCATTGGGTTCCTCCTCCCCCAAATCCAGTCTTTTCCCTGCCGTCTCTATTTTTGTCAAGGGTACCACCCATTTTACAATCACCCTAGTTCACAAGCCCAGAATCACTCTCAATTTTTCACTCTTACTCTCCCCTTAAATCCAATAAGCTTCCCAGTACTATTTTTTTTCCTTTGTCCACAAAACCTCTCTTTCTCATGTGTCCCTTTCTCTCCATTCATAGAGGCACCAGCCCATTTCAGGACCTCTTCACCTTTCACCTGGATCATTGCCTTCTAATGGGTCTCTTGGTCTTAAGTCTCTTTCCTCTCTAATCCATTCTCCACACACCTCCCTGTGATGTTACTTAAAAAATGGGTATGGTTACATCATCCCCTTTTCAAAAAGCTCCAATATGTTGCTATTGCCTCTACATTTGAGCTTCAGCTTATCTTTCCAGGCTCATTATATATTACTCTCCTTCACATGATCTACATTTTAGCTAATCTGTCCTACTTACTATCACAAGTCTCTGGCCATTCCTGGTCTGCCCCACATACTTCACATCTGGTCACCTCCTCACTCACCTCCATGCTCAGTTAAGATGGAGAAAGAAGCCCATCTTGGTTAATCGAGTGGAGAGTAGACTGAAGGGGAGCTGCCATTACTTGCTACAGCCATTGATATAGCCAGAGGCTAGCAAGGATACTCATGGTGAAGCTTGACTCCTCAGTCCTTCTGGATATTCTTTCCTCTCTTGGTTTCTGTAACATTGTTCTCTCCTGGTTTCTCTATCTCTTCTAACTTAAGTGTGCCTATGCCTTGAAAACTCTGTGTCAGACCTTATTAACTTTTCTTTTTAAGCTCTGCCCTTTGGGAAGCTCATCTGTTCCCATGAGCTCAAGGGCCATCTCTATGTAGATGATCCCCGATTGCTCTCCTGCACTCCAGTGCCCACACTGTCAACTCTTTGGTGGGCATTCCCAACTGTATGTCTCATAAGCATCTAAAACTTAGCTGTGTGACCATAGGCAAGTCACTTTCCATGCTTCTCCATAACAAAACATCGATCGTTTTTACAGCATTAGTAATATTTCATTAGAGTCATATATACAATTTGTTTAGCCATTCTCCATTCAAAGGGCATCTAATTTTCAACAAGTTTTTATTAAGTGGGAAATATATGCCAGGTACTCTGCTAAACTCTGGAGATTCAAAGACAAAATTGAAATAGTTCCTTTCGTCAAAGAACTGACAATCTAGTTGGTGAAGACAACATGTAGAAAACATATAGGTACACATAAGACATCTACAAATTAAATGCGAGTCAATTTTGGATGGGAAGGCATTGGCAATTGGGGGGTAAAGGGAGGTGTGGAACCAGGAAAGGCCTCCTGGTGACATTTGAATTGAGTCTCAAATATTTTATTTGAGTCTCAAAGCAACTCTAGAATGATTTATAATGTTACTCTTTGTTACCATACTACAATGCATATTATTATTTCCATTTTAAAACCAGGAAAGCCCAAAGGTTTATAGAGTTTAAACAACCTGTCCGTGGTCACTGAAGCTTGGAAGGGTCAGAGGTAAGAATTGAATTTGTGTTTTCCTGACTCGTATGTATTCCAGCACTCTCTCTATACTACTCCACACTCTAACCAAGATAGGATGGTATCCCTGATGCCATAGGCAGAAAAAAAAAGTTTTAAGGAGAGGGAGCCAATGATGGCACCTCATTAGGGTCTCTCTGGTCAGGAGATAGCTGTGATAGCAATGTGTGAGGTAAAGCAGAGATGCCAAATTTGAGGTCTGTGAAACTTCCCAGTGCAGCCTAAACGTAATTGGGAAATGTTTAACAAAATAAATAAAAATACGATACAACACAGATAATGTTAATTTGTAGTTTTCCAAGTCAATCTACAGCCTGCTTTGAGTTTGATACAACTGGGTTTTATTGATTTATTTAGTTAGTTGTTTGTCATTTGGGATTTTCTTGGCAAAGATACTGGAGTGTTTTGCCATTTCCTTCTCCAGTTCATTTTACAGATGAGGAAACTGAGGCAAACAGGGTTAAGTGACTGGTATAAGGTACCAAGATGTAATTTACACAGCGCTCATTGTGTACCCAAGAATCTTCAGTGGAATGTAAAGAATGTTAAATATGTTTGGCTGCAAGACCACACAAAGTAAGTCTGGAAATATATAAATTAATTAAGTGCATTTATTTTCTGGAAACTCCACTTTGCCCAAGAATTTGACCTTAAGGAAGGGGTCTTCTGAGGCTAAAATGAGATGATGCATATAAGGCATTTTTCAATCCTTAAAGCATGATATTAATGCCTACTATTATAATTGTGATTATTAACTAGCCTCCAGTCACCAGGCCTCTGGTCTGGTAATGACTGAATTTCCTGAGCTTCCTACTGCACTTGTGCTGAGCTCAAGCAATTTTTACAGAGCAGTATAGGGTGTGTTGGTCAATGTTCAACGACAAAAAAAGTATGCAATACACTTTTAAGTTTAATCTTCAATACCAACACTTTCTCAAGTCTAGACAATCAACACGAGAATAAATCAAGCCCTTGTTTATATCAATTGCTGATTTCTGGGGTGCAAAAGCTCACACTAAAGATTTAATAATGACTTCCTGCAGTTACAGCTGACTGGAGCACACTCATGCCTGAAGGTAGCTATAAAGAGAATTGGATCTTGTCAGGGACTCTTTGGAAGAGAAAGGATGGGGCATTTGTCTGTGCTTGGGAACAGAGAGACCTGGAAAGGGTCAACAAAGCTGAGCTGGGGGCTTGAAGCTATATGTAAAATAATGAAACAGTACCAGATGCTAACATTATAAGGTAGCCTTGTGGATCACGGCTATTGTTCAGTCATTTTTCAGTTATGTCAGACTCTTCATGACCCCATTTGGGGTTTCTTGGAAAAGATACTGGAATGATTTACTGTGTTCTTCTGCAGCTCATTTCACAGGTGAGGAAACTGAGACAAACAAAGTAGAGTGACTTGCCCAGGGTCACACACAGCTAGTATGTGTCTGAAGCTGGATTTGAACTCCCAAAGATGGAAATTCCTGACTCCAGGCCCAGTGCTCTATCCACTGTCCCACCTAGCTGCTTGACTAGTGGGACACTGTGTTTTCTGCTCTTCTCCCTCCTTGCTGTGCTTTCTTTTTTTTTCTCCCTCTTTTTTTTTGAATTCTTAAATATATTTAGATAAAAAACTCAAACAATATATCACTCCAGATTATCTTCTAATCAGACTCAGTGTCTATTCATACATTTTTATTAAATTTCTATATTCAAGTTCCACTCTGATGTTTTTCTATGAGCTGAATTATACATGGGGTGCTCTAATGCTATGCCAATACAGTGCCTTACTCGGAAAGACTGATCATATTTCAAAGCCTTTGAGCACAGGCCTGGTGATGGACTGTGAGCTTCTGATCTGATGGTTAGCTTAGTGAGGTTCAGAGAAACTTACCACCAGAAAGTTGGCCATCACTTGACTTTTTTTTTTTTTATTTTGTATGCAGACCATCTCCTGAGGCACGGAAAGGTCATTCTCTGTGTGAGCGAAAGGAACACTTGGGAATGAAAATACTAAAATATTTATACCAGTCCAGCTGTTGGCTGGGCAATTTTACCTGGAAATCCTGGAGCCTATATGTCGAACCTAACCTGTCTTAAACTGAACCTATCTTTGTCTTTGCTAGCCACCACTGGATAGTTCGGACTTTTATCACTTCTTTCCTGGTAAATTACAATAGCCTCCTAACTGGTCCCTGTTGTCTCATGCCTCTCCTCTCTCCCATCCACCTTCCACACATGTCCCTTCGATCTTCACTGATATTTTTAAAACATCAGTCTGACAATGTGACTCTCCTACTCGATAACTTACTATGACTTCGTGTCAACCAGACCAGAACTGGCCTCTAATGTGTGAATGGCCAGAGCCAAACAAAGCGGGCCACAGGCAGGTGTGTCAGGAATCAAACAGAAGTTTAATTAATTTCAGAGTGAGGAAAATGCTTGCAAGTGGAAGCCCCTTCCCCCCACCTCCACCCCCCAAAATGAGGGCTTAACATGCCAGGACAAAGGTAGGGCTTATATGCATGAAAGAGGCTGGACCACCACATGATCATTCTTAGGTCTTGAGTAAACAGTTCCCATGGTTGACATTTCTTGGGTTTCTCCTGGGAACATCTCTGGGGAACAATCTCTCAAGTCTTAAGGGTTGTAGAGCCTTGTGATCATTCAGTGGCTATAGACCCAGAGTTAGCACAACAGGAACAGGAGTGCAGTGCCTGGTTCAGTTCACCTGGCAGTTACATAAGCACAGGGATTGCAAGCATATCAAGAGATGTGATAGATAGCTTTAGGTTTCAGTGTGTTACTTGCTTCTGGTTCTCAGGTCTCTGGGAAATAAGGGGAGCTCCAACAAATCTAAACAGATATTGAAAATCATAAATCCCTCGGTGGGCCTGGTGCTGGTCAAAATAATACACCTTGCCAGAAGGTGAGATCATCCAGAGGACAAAGGATTGTTGTTATGCCAAGCTCAGGGCACATCCTGCTTGCTGGTCCTTGGCTCTGGGAAACAGGCTGTCTCCAAAAACCTTGACACTCCCTATTCCCTCTACGATCAAATAAAATAATAATAGCTTGTATTAATGGAGCTTTCAGATTTGAAAATTGCTTTACAAATATTATTTCATTTGATCCTCACAACAATCCTGGGAGATATTTCTTATTATTATCATCCCCATTGTACAGATGGGGAAACTGAGGAAAGCAGAGATTAAAATTAGATGCCCAGGGTCACACAGCTAGGAAGGCAGAATTTGAACTCAAGTCTTCCTGACTACAAGTCCAGCACTCTTTTCACTCTGCTACCTAGCCCCATTCATCTGTTTGACATGGAAAGTCCTTCACAGCCCAGCTCCAAACTAACTTCCTAACTTTCTTGTACATTGATGTATACACTCCCCAGTCTAGCTAAACTTATCTTCTTGCTGTTCTTTGCATATAATTTTCCATCCGCTGTCTCCAGGCATTTATGTAGGCTCCCCTCAGTGCCTAGAATGCAATCCCTCCTCACTTTAGCCCCTTAGTATCTTTCAAAGTTTGGTTCAAATGCTACCTTCAATTTAGGGCTTTTTTTTTTTTGACACCCTCCGTTCTCTGCTACTCGTGCTTCCTCATTAAAACTTACCTAGTATTCATTCATTCATTAATTCACTTATTTATTTATTCATCTACCTATTCATTCATTCATCCATTTATTTACTTATTCATTCATTCATTCATTTGTTTATTTATTTATTTATAGCTATTCCAGATGTTTTAATAAGAGTTCTCTGGAAGGCATTTAAAACACCAGTTTGTGAGGATAAACTCCATCAGAGAAGGAGAATACAGAACACAGGTAGCCACAGAGCTGAGGAATTTTCTTGATTTGGGGCAGGATCTGACAGTCCACTGTTTTCTGATCAGTCTTGCGCTGCTCTGTAATCTTGTATTTCTTTTTTTCTGTGTCAGAAACCTCTCCTTCTTGGTGTCTAGGTTTATGGAGCCTCTTCTTCTTGAAGTAAGCATCGGTAAGATGATTTAGAACTTTTCTACCTGAAAGGTTAACCCCGGTAGAAGAAGCAATGACGGGTCCTTCTCAGAGGAACACAGTTGATAGTCAGAGGTCCAGTAACCAGAAGCAAGCCACTAGCCAGCTGCTTCAGGAAAACCACTCTCTTGCCCCTGTGGTGGCCCATGAGCATGATCAGAAAGGTGCCTGGCTTGATGCTAGCTCAAAGTCTCCTTACATGCTGGCTGAAGGGCTTTTTCGCATGACTTAGCAGCTTTCTAGGCACAACCTCAATAGAGTGATACCAAGGCATTCTGCGAATCTTTACCACGCAGATTCCTCTATTCTTAGCATCACCAACTAGCTTTGAGATAGTAGCAGGCACCTTCTCTTTCTATTTCTTTTCAATCTGGGTTTTTGGGGCAGCATATTTCTGCTCGTACATGGCTCTCCAGGAATACATTGCAAACCTGGAATATCTACCAATCCCTCTGGCCAGGACTAGGTTCCTACTGCAATGCTTTCAAGGCTTTTTCACCACCTTTTCAGTCACATCTTTCTTTTTGTTCTCTCTCTTTTTTTTTCCTTTTTGACCTTTTTTTTCCTTTGGTTCCTTTGGAGGCTTTTGTCCACCATCTTGAGAGAAGGGAAAGCTCTAGTATTTATTTTGCATACATTTATTATGTGTCCATGTCTTTTTCTCTTTAAAAAAATGTAAGCCCCAGACTTCAGAAAAACCTGGAAAGACTTATGTGAACCGATGCTGAGTGAAGCGAACAGAACCAGGAGAACATTGTACACGGGAACAGCCACAATATGTGATGACTGGCTTCAATAGACTTGGCTCTTCTCAGCAATGGAAGGATCTAAGACAACTCCAAAAGACTCATGATGGAAAATGCCATCCACATCCAGAAAAAGAAATATAGAGTCTGAATGCAGTTTGAAGCAGACTATTTTCTTTTTCTGTTTTGTTTTGTTTTATGTTTTTCTTTCCCATGGTTCCTTCCATTCATTCTAGTTCTTCTATACAACATGACTAATGTGAAAATATGTTTAATAGGAATGTATATGTAAAGCCTATATTAGATAGTGTGTCCTCTTGGGGAGAGGGAGAGGAAGGATGTGGAGAAAATTTAAAACTTATGAAAGTGAATGTTGAAAACTAAAAATAAACAAATGAACTTATTTTCAAAAAACATCAGCTCCTTGAGGTCGGGGGCTGGGTTTTTGTGTCTTTGAATCCCCTGTGCCTAATTCAATGCCTGGTACATCATAGTTTCATAAATGATTGCTTAATCTTGCTTTAAAAATGAGGCCCTCCTCTTCATTTCTCTTATCTTTTTAGTGGTGGCAATATTTCCACAGCCTTCTAGACTTGTAACCTACCTAGACTTCTCTTCCTCCCAGGTCCCCCATATTTGTCACCAAATTTTTCGAATTATTTCACAATATCTCTTTCACAACTTGTTTTCTTTGTATTCCCCCCTCCTTAATTATCTCAAATCGACAGCTTTCTTGTTTTGCTTACTCAACTTTTTCCCCTCTCAACACATCCTGTGCAGGGATTGCCAGATTAGTCTTTCTCCAGAACTATTTCCCTGCTCAAATACCATCAATGACCTATTGGACAAAGAGCAAACTACTCTGCTCTCTGGCCCCAGCTTCCTTCTCTGATCGCAGCTTGCTCCACTAAATTGGTCATAAATGTCAGCCTACCTAAACTATTTGTCATTGCCCGTATCTGACATCTCACCTCCACACCTTTGCCTATGTTCACTGCTTGAATTGTTCTCTCCTACTTCCACCTATTGAAATCCATCCTATTTGTCATTCAAGGAGTAGATCAAATGCTGCCTTCTTCAACAAGCCTTTCTTAGTACCCCAAGCTGGTAGTAATTCCTCCATATATTCCTTATCTTTTCGTGGCTCCTACTTTTTTCGGTAGCTTCTAAATATTTTATAACTTTTATGGCTTCCATAGCTTCTTTTTTTATTGCTTCTTTTATATATATACTCTGTCCTATTATAATTATCTATAAATGTCTTTCTCACTTAATAGGATATTGGTTACTGAAACTTTTTTTTCACTGCTGTGTTTTTTTTTTCAAGTTAATGCAAATACTAGACTGCATTATAAAGAGAGTAGTGTCCAGGATGAAGGAAGCTATTATTCCACTCTATTTTGCCTTGGTCAAGATACATCTGGAGTAATGTAATCCATTCTAAGTGGGCCATTTCTTTCTTTTTAAAAAATATTTATTGATATCTTTGAACATCACCTTCCTTCCTTCTCTTTCTCTCTTTCCTTCTTTCTTTCTCTCTCTCCTTTCATCTCCATTCCTTCCTTTTTTCTGTTCTTGCTTTCTCATTCTCTCTTTATACTGGGCCTCCCTATCTTACTCAAGCTAGAAGAAGTGCAGTGGCCATTCTTGGGCCTAAACCCACAGATGCTTCGACCTGCTCCATCTCTGACCTGAGCCAGTTTGATGCCCCCTCCTTAGTCAGCCTGATTCTTCTCCCCGCTTTAGATCTAGCTTATCACTTTAGTTCAGTCCCCCATCATTTCTGACTTAGAACATTTCTAACTTGCAACAGACTTCTAGTTGGATTTCCAGCTTCAATTCCACTGCCTCTCTTACATATCCTCCACATAGCTGCCAAAATAATTATCCTAAAGCAGAAGTCTGACTTTGTCACTCTTCTGCTCAAGGACCTCAGTGGCTCCCTATTTTCTTAGGATAAAATGCAAACTTCTCTGGCATTTAAATCCCTTCATAATCAGGCACTAGTCTACCTTTCCAGTCTTATTTCACATTCAAATAAATTCCCTACATACATTCTATGTTCTGGCCAAACTGGCCTGCTTGAGGGTCCCTATACAGAACATTCCATCTCCTGCTTGCAGTCTTTACATAGGCTAGACATGGCTAGAATGCACTTTCTCCTTACCTCTACCATGCAGAACTTCTACCATTTTCCTTCCCCTCCTTTCCTCTCCTCTCTTCATTCTGTCTTTATATTGGGCCCCCCATCCCTCCCAGCTTTTTATACTAGGCCTTTATACTTGTGTGCCACCTACTGTTGGAAGCCCTTCCTACACTTCCTTAATTAGAGTTCTTTCTTTCCTCCTCAGATTATCATATAAATATTTATTTGTTTACACATTGTATCATCTTAGTAGAATGTAACTTTCAGAGTGAAGGAGAAAGTTTGTTTCTTTTGTCACCGTATCCCCATTGTCTAGCACAGTACCTAATATAGAGTTGTTTGTTTTCTTTCAGTTGTTTTTTAGTCATTTCAGTCATTTTGTCATGACCCCATTCGGGATTTTCTTGGCAGATACCAGAGTGGTTCGCCATTTCAGGCAAATAGGGTGAAGCGTCTTGCCCAGGATCACACAGTTAGTAGGTATCTGAGGTTGGATTTGAATTCAAAAGGAAGAGTCTTCCTGACTTCAGACCACCTGGTTGCCACTAGTTTATAGTAGGGGCTTAATCAATGCTAAAGGGATTGACTTGGATTAACTTGAATTGAAAGCTGCAGAGGTGAGATTTTCCCCAATCAGCTTCCAGCCAAGAGCATGTCTTCAGTCTCTTGTCCCAGATTCAACAATTCCTAATTCGAATTCCTAATTCGAGTACGGGTTAGACTAGATGGTCTCTGAGGGCCCTCTAACTCTGAAATGCTATTCTTCTGATAGCAAACCCTAGTTCCTTGAGAGCCTCCCTAATTTATTCACTTGTCTGACAGAATTAGGTCCTGTCACTAAAGGGATCATAGCAGGAATTCCTGTTGAGTAAAACAGAATGTTACTGCACACAGACAAATTAAGACAGGGGAAAATGATTTAAGAAGGTGGGGGCGGGTCTAACACTAAAAGCCAGAGAAATGCTAACAGTTTGTGCCAGGCTAATTCATTCTGAATGGCTTCTTTAATTCTGACCTGACACCCAAACACTCACATGGGAATGGAAACCTTAGGGAACAACATGTCAAAGCAACTCCTTTCCCTGACATTTGCCAATGCTTTGCATCAAGTTCACAAATAAATATGCATTCTGCAGAGTATTGACCTTTGTCTGGATGGTGTGTTTGCAATGGACTCTCTGGATAAATCCTGTCTGATTGCCTTAGATGAGTCTCTGGGTGGCCAGGATCTGGGAGAGTCAGCAAAGAATAACTTGGGGTTCACTAACAAGGAAGCAGCCTGAGATGGATATCATAAGATGGTTTAATAACTCAGGCTGAGCTCAAAAAATTTAATTCACCAAGTATTGGTAAGGCACCTACAACAACAGTAATAGTGATCTCTATAGGTTATACAAGGAAATGGTGGAGACTGTATAATGCATCACTGCCAGATTTAAAATCTAGGACCTGCTGAATATCTAGCAAGACACAGACTGGAGCTTCAAATTATACACCAGAATCTAACTATCTTCCATGTTCTTCCAAGACAGATGACAAAATCTCCATTCTACAAATTGAGAATTCAAAGTATTATGGAGAACTCAAAAAACTCTACTGGAACTAAATCATTAATAAAGA
Source organism: Phalanger gymnotis (assembly GCA_028646595.1). Lineage (NCBI taxonomy): Eukaryota > Metazoa > Chordata > Mammalia > Diprotodontia > Phalangeridae > Phalanger > Phalanger gymnotis. Next base: position 440,496,335 of record CM053622.1, read on the forward strand.
GAGAATTGTTGTCTTCAGTCTCCTGGACATAACATTGATTCATAAACAATTAAGAACAACATTTAAAAAAATGGACATTTCCCTCCCAAATACTCATAATCTCAAACATACAGGCAAAGAAAAGCTTTTAAAGTATAGAGATGTAACTCAACCAAGTGGCCTAAAGTCAGTACCTTTTGGATGACTATAGAGGTAGGTAAAATAACTGCTTTTAAAAACTGAATAAAAAATATTAGAATGTAAATTCATCCTCCCTAACTTACTGAAAGAAACTTTGTCACAGAAGCAGACAAGGTAGCAGAAATGTTATGTACCTCATCTTCTTATGTGATTTTGATCTTTTGATGGGAAAATAAGGGGAAAGGCTTATAAGTGCCTGCTATGTGCCAGGTATTGTGCCAAATGCTTTACAATGATTATCTCATTGGGTCCTCACAATAACCCTGGGAAGAAGACGCTATTACTGTCCCCATTTTACAGTTGAAGAAACAGAGTTATATAAAGAGTAAGTAACTCGCTTAGAGTCACACAGCTAGTTTGGATTTGAACTTAGGTCTTCCTGACTCCAGGCCTGGCTCTCTATCCACTGTGCCACCTAGCTGCCCAGTTAAAATAAGGGATGAAACTGGAGAGCTATTAAAGTCTGAAGAAGGAAATTTTTTGCAAATCTTCACTTACCATAAACTACAAAAATTATACTTAATGATGAAACATCATAAAAAAAACTTGAATATCCCTAATGATTTTGAAAAGGAGATGGGGCATATTTAGATGAGTTGTAGAAAGCTCTTTTTTCAGTTTGACAGTATCAATCAACAAGCATTCATTAAATTCCTACTACTAGAAGACTAATTATACCGTAATGAGGTATTTTTTAAAAAAAACTGGCATTGCTCTGATTATGATGAACAAATGCATTCTCCCACAAGATTCAACAGAAATTACAAAAATCCTTCTATACCTCCACATAACAGTATATGTGGGGTCATTTCCCTGGTATGAAACCTAGGAGGAAAGGTAGAGTGTCAAGGAATACCCTTAAGGACAGAGGACGAGCACCACTATGGCAGAAGTGATTTGAGAGAGAAGATCTACGGAAAGACTTTAAAAAATTACCTCCATATCTAGCTGATGTACACAGTAGATCACTTAAATCTACGTTGCCCAATTAAAGGCAAAAATGAAACGTGGGGAAAAGGACCCATAAAGCAAGAGTGTATCAGAAGCACTAGCTTTGCTTAATCAGCCAAAGAAAGGAAAAGTCAAAAGTTTCAGGTGATACAAGGAGTCAATGCAGTACAAAGACCAAAATGCACAAGTCAACACCAATCTAACATTTTACTCCAGAGGCTTGAGAAATAAAGAAATCAGAGGTGAGAGGCAAAGGATACAGAAATTGAGATGGTTTCAAGAAGCCTGACTAAACAGAAATGGGTGCTGGATCAAACAAGAAACAGAAACCTTGGGTGCTATTAACACAGTCAACCGCAGGATAAAACCTCAAGTGAAATTACCGAAATTCTGTCTTCACTGCAAAAGTGAAAAACAGCACGATTGCTGGAATAAACATTTCATGGTGGCCCATGAATAACAACCACAATAAAAATAACCAACATTTTATATAGCCCCTACTATGTGTCAGGTACTGTGCTAAGTGCTTTATAATTATCATTTCATTTGGCCCTATTATTAAGCCCATTTTACATATGAGGAAACTGAGGCAAGCGAGGTTAAGTGACTTGCCAAGAGTCACATAGCTATTAAGTATCTGAGGCTGGATCTAACTAAACTCAAGTCTTCCTGACTCCAGGCCCAGATACGTGAGTCTTATATTTGTTTCACTCACAGAAGAAAATCCTTTTTGGACCTGAGTGTCTCATCCTTTTCCTGGTCTTATCCTTAGATTTGAGTAAGGCCATTTTATTTTGGAGTGCTTGGCACGTAGGAGATTTTTAAAAGCATGTTGAACTGGGTTGAATTGGAGACTTGTAGGTCCACTAATTATAGCCCATTTTGCTTGCCTAATGATTTGGAAGTCAGTTGTAAAGTAATTTCTTCTCTCCCACCCACAATGTTTACTATATGCTATAACAAATAACAGGAGGAAACTGAAAAGCGAAGTGACTCACAAAAAGTGAAGGGCAGTAGGAAGGACACAACTGCAGTCCAATTTTAAAGCAAATCCTAAAGAAGGACGGTACCTAGCCCCTTGAGGAAGTCACTGATCCCTATTACTTTTCTTATATATACCTATTTCAAGATGTGTTAAGCCACATTTTTGAAGGACAGCTATCTTTCTGTGCCATTGAAGAGTGAGATAGGAATTTTTGGAATAAAATAATTGCCCTTCTCTCTCAATTATATCTTCACTTAAGTGTACTGGTATACTGGTCAATGTTTAACAACTGACTCTCCAAAAACACAGGACTCACTTTCAAGTTTAATGTGCCTTATTCATATTTTCTCTTTCACTTTTTTAGGTCTTAAGACAATCAACAAAACAATAAATCAAGCCAACAAAACAATAAATCAAGGCTGAATTTGTATCATTTGCCAGCTTCCAAAGGAACAAATGCTCACACTGAAAATTTAACAACCAGCTCTTGACTTTGCTCCAACAGACCCCTGCATCAGACTGCCCCGGGGCTAGATCTAAGCAAGGAGGAAATGCATGCCATGTGTAGATCTAGAGCCCTCAAAGTGCATATTGCTTCTTTATGTAGGCTGCGAATCAGTTCTGTCAGTGGAGGAAGAGGAAGAGGAAGCAGGGGGGAACTAATCGACTAACTATTCCTATTTGTTCGGTAAAATTCTTATCCCCTTACAAATCAGAGTCAGGTATGACAAAGGTTTTTCCATGTCTCAGTGGGCTGTCTATAATCAAAGGGCACAGTTAAGTTAGTTACAACAAATTCTCTATCCCAAGTAACACAATATAAGAAATGTTTTCATCCGTTTCTCTCTGTAGGTCACTTTGTAACAAGAATGGAATTGGGCTCTATTGGTTGAGAGAAGGGAAAGAGGTGTTTGGTAAAAGGGTTCCCTAGATTTATTGTTTCCTCCATCAAATAGGAAGCACTCTTCAAGCTATCTAAAGCAGACTGGCTGAGCTTGACAGGTGACCCAGTAACTTCCAAATCATTAACCAAACAAACAAAAAAGATTCAGAAACTTGGGGGAGGCCAAGGAAGCTCAGGGGAAGCCCCAAGGAGTGCTTACTGCATAGACAAAAGGAAGATTTGGGAGAAACGGCAGATTAGGAGGAAGGAGTTAAAGGAGTTGTGGGGGGAGGGAGGAAAAGTGTTTTTTGTTGTTCAGTCATTTCTGACTCTTCATGACCTCATTTGAGGTTTTCTTGGCAAAAATACTGGAGTGGTTTGCTATTTCCTTCACCCCTCATTTTACAGATGAGGCAACTGAGGCAAACAGAGTTAAATGATTTTCCCAAGGTCACACAGCTAGTGTGAATGTATGAGGTCAAATTTGAACTGACATCTTCCTGACTCTAGGTCTGGCACTCTATCTACTCCGTCACTTAAGGAGGAAGTGGGGAGTGGCAAGTAGGGTAGGAAAATCTAGGTTCTAAACATGATCACCAGCAACTGGACTTGAGGGCCAACGCCTCTGACCATCTACTTCCCTCCAGACTATTTTCAGTACACTTTTCATTTCTGAATGAATTTCAAAGGTCAGGCATCAACTATTACAGGCTGTAAACAAGGTACTAAATGACTCTTCTTTGAAAACATTTTTGCTTTGCCATAGAAGACAGCCCAAGAAACTCCTCAGTACTGCTCCACCATACCACCACACCCAAGAACACACTACATTTCCCAACAATAGTTTAGCAAAGCCATCTAATGGAATGATCGCTCTATTTACCATTTTCCATTTTTGTGGTTTACCATCTGTTAGCAGAATAAACTAGAATTTATGCTCTAATTTTAATAAGTTGGTGCCAACATCATACATTGTATGAAACTGAAATTTTGCTGCCTTTTTGTGTTGCCCATTTGTCTTTGCTTTTTTCACTTCAAGTTTTCTTCCCACATCTCTCTTAATTTCTATCCATTATTTCCTTTTTCAGACTGGGTGGGGAAGAAGGGACCTATGATTTCTAATGAAAGGAATTCTTAGACAAGGAAACTTCGTTTACCATTAGTAAGAGCCTTTTCTTCAATTTATAATCTTAGGATGTTGCCTGGGGCACTCCAGAGGTTAACAACTTTCCCGGGGTCACACAGGCAGTGTATGTCAGAGGCAGAATTTGAATCCAGGTCTTCCTAATTCTAATAGAGATCTACCCACTCCAAACTTCCTCTCTAATTATTCCTTAAAGTGCAATGTAATTCCATTACATTCTTATAGATTTGTTTGCTTAGCTATTCTGCCAAAATTTTATGTATCTTGTTTTTAGCTTTGGGGAATGAAAATACTATGAATATTTTTATACTTATGTCATGTTCAATCATCCTGTCACTGGCCTTCTTGTGGTATAAAGTTACACTCTCTGGGTTGAAGGATATTACCAACTTGGTAACTTTTCTTTTGTAATTCAAAGCTGTTCACCGGAACAGTTGAGCAATATACAGCTTCATGAGTTATGTATTAGCATACATTTCTCACAATTCTGCTAGTGTTGAATTTTTCTATATTTTACCACCATAATCAATTTGATGGGTATACAGTAATACCTTTGTGTTTTTGTAATCTGAATTCCTGTCAGTAATTTTGAACATTTTTCTTGTCAGTATTGATAGTTGTCACTAAAAAAAAAAACAACCTATCAGTTCATATCCTTTCCCTCCATTTCTATTGGGGAATACCTCTTAATTTTAATTGACATGTCAATACTTGATTTCAAATGGCAGACTTTTTATTTGTATATATATATATATATATATCCACATATATATACATATATACATATATATACATATATATTATATATGTACTTGTACTAATTTTTAATGTGAAGATGCCCCCATCCATATCTTTTCTTCTTGTTCTAGTGGCACTGATTTTGTTTATGCAAAAAATCTCTCAATTTTAGATAAATAAAATTGCCCATTTTGCCATCAGGCTTCAAGTCACTCCAAGGGCCATCTCCAGTCACCCTGATGAAAACCTGGTCACTAAAACCAGATAGCTCTGAAGGAGAAAATGAAGCTGGTGACTTTGCACAGCCCTCCCTCACTCAAAGTCAATTGCCGGTCATGTCATCATCTCCCTGATGTCATGGTGCTCTTCAAGAACGGACAAACCACAACCACAACTTTCCTCCTTTTGAAATCTTGGCCCTTTAGTTAACCAGTTTAGTGTTACACTAGCCTCTACCCTTGAATTCCTATTAACCACTTTTGCCATGACAAATCCAGGCTCTAAGTGTTCCAATTTGCTGCTTCTAGACATAGGTTCCCAAAGTGGGTGATATTGCCCCCTGGGGGGCACTGCAATCATCCGGGAGATGGTAGTAGCCTCAGGTGCAATTGAGGAGCATTGAATAAAAATAAGGGGATGGTGGAACCATAAGGAAAAAAGAGAAGATAAGAAAATCTTGAAAAACCATTCATGCATATTTATTGGTTGTATAATAGAGTTAAAGCCAGAGTGATTACTTTATTTTCCAAATAAATACACAAAATGCAAGCTATAACTGATCAGTCATCAAGTAGCCAGATCTTAACAAGCAAGTGTTGGCAGACAAGGGTGTTGGGCATTGTCAGGAAGTCCACATTCATTGGCAGGAATATGTGCATGTAATGACATGTTTACAATACTATATGGTTATGTGCTACAATATTGCATCATCAAAATTTCAATGCAGGAAAAAATCATAAATTTACAATAAATTATTAAATTTAAGATGCTGTGTCCTTAAGGCAAAATGGGCACTTGAGTTTGGCTTTTGTTTATTTTGTTTACTTTGAGTGAAAGGCATTTCAGGAGTTTTGGCTTTTTGTTTACCTTGAAAGTACTTTCAGCTGTTAAGTGCTAAGCCCCAGGCCCAAAGCCCTATCAGGTGTGAAACCTGTGTGGGTGTAGATTGACGACTTAAGAGGGTTCCAACTGAGGGGCCAACTCGGGAACCAATTGGTCTCTGGTCTCTGGTCTCTGGTCCTTGAGGCGGGGCTTGAGAAGGCCAGAGGCTTGGCTGCGAGGAGAGGCAAGAAACCACAGCTGAAGCCAAAGCAGAGCCAACGTGTGTGTGTACCCAGGAGTTCGAGTGAGGACTTGAGGCCAGTGAATATGATTTATGCCATCTTATTTTTCTG
>CM053622.1:440503109-440519859 GCA_028646595.1 Phalanger gymnotis
CTGGCCCTGGCCCTGGCAAGCCACTTCATCTCTGTCTGCCCCAAATTCCTCAACTGAAAAATGGAAATAGTATGGCGCCTACCTCCCAGGGTTGTTGTGAGGATCAAATAAGACAATATTTGTAAAGCACTTGGCACATTGCCTGGCCTGTTTGATTGTGGTTTATCCTTTGTTCTTGAAGAAGACCATGACATCAGGAAGATCATGCCATGATGTGCAAGTCAATTGGACTTCAGTGAAGGAGGGCTGTGCAAAGTCATCAGCCTCACTTTCTCCTCTGGAGCCATCTGGGTCCAGTGGTGAGATATAGATCAGGACAACTAGAGAAGGCCCAGGATGCAGTGGAGGACCTTGGCCTATTTAAGCTAAGGTCTTTCAGAGTTCTCATTTTCACTGAGGTGCTATATAAATGGTAGCTATTAACTATTATCATGTGCACATCAAAGAATGAACTGTCTGCCAAATCTTGGCACATATAGAATGGGACTGTCACAGAAAATAATTTAATTATTGTCTGATGTTTGTCTGCTTTTCTTTGATTGTTTACGCACTGAGAAAATTTGCATGCAAATATTCATCTGGAAGAAACTTTCAGAATTCATTATTGACTCAAAGGATAAAATATACTTATTCCTGTTGGGAGAAATTTACTTTGCACATAGGCTTAGTCACTATCAGTTAACTAGGTGGAAAATGCAAAGGTGGCAAAAATAATTTTGGTGATTCATAAAATTCAAGGGTAATTTAAAAGGTGAGTCATAAAATTCTGTGTAACTTAGATTTGGGAGATACCCGAAGGACAGTCTAGTTCAATTTCCTCATTTTACAGATGATGAAATTGGCTCTGGGTTCATTCAGAGGATCTAGGTTCAAATCCTGACTCTGTTTCTTGCTACCTGTGTGACCTGGGAAGAATCACTTAATTTCCCTGGGTGTCAGTTTCTTCATCTGTAAAAAGCGGTTGTTGAACTAGATGGACTCCAAGGTTCATTTTATGAGACCCAAAGAGGGGAAATGATACAAATTTATCCAATACATATTAAAATGCCTGCTACATGAAAGAATCTGGGCTGGATGTCGAATTACACAAAGACAAAATAAAAAGTTTTATAAAAAATCATACTTTCAAAGAGTTTACATTCTTTTAAGAGGAATATAGCATGTAAACAGATTAGTGTATAGACCTTTATTTGACCCTATGTGATACTGGGCAAGTCACTTAACTTCTGCCTCAGTTTCCTCAGGTGTCAAATTTGTCACACACAGTGCCAGGCACTTATTAGGCAATTCTCTTTTCTCCTCTGTGTGTGTGTGTGTGTGTGTGTGTGTGTGTGTGTGTGTGTGTGTATATATATATATATATACATATATTCATATATGTACAGAGAGAGAGAGAGCCATGATCTGAGAGAGAAGGCACTGGTAGTGTAGGAGGAAAGAGGACACAGAAAAATATTTTACAGAAGATGAGTTTTCATGCATACATACATATTTACATACACACATATTACATATTATGTATATATACACATGTGCACATACAGTGGCCCTAGAATGCACCTCATAAGATGCCTATGTCCAAATGCTACCTGAGCCATCATCAGTCTTTTCCTATCTCACTGATTTTGAGTGGCAGAAAGCAGTTGGTCAGTCTACAGCCTGCCTCTAGAAGCATATACAAACTCCTCTATTTGGCATTTAAAGTCCTTCAGAAACTAACTTTAGCCTGCCCTTCCAAAATTATTTCATATTGCTCCTCTTCCTATGTAATGCTGTTCCTCGCCCATCCATCTCATCTTTAGAAGGTAGCTTCCCTGAGACACATACATGCATTGAAAGGACTTCCTAGAGAAGTTGGAATTTTCTCAGAGCTCACCCTTCTCTGCACTCACCAGATAGACCTTCTTTGGTCCTACTAGTTGTAAAAAGTCAAAGAGATTTGTTGAAATGTCACAAAATGGTGAAACAGCAGAACAGTAGAGACAAGACTAAAACCCAGACTTTCTGGATCTTAGAGGAAAGTACTGTCCACTCTGCCATGACTACCATCTAATGGAGACATTAGAAAAACCTACAAGATGGCATGCCTCACATATGTTCTCAGGTCAAAGGCCAGCTATTTTTGTGGCTGTCATAGGCAAATGTATACATACTTCTGCAATCCAACTGTTGCACAGCAGCCAAAAATGTAATAAGGAACAGATCTGATCATACTATTCCTTTCTTCAAAAATGTTCAGATTATCCTTATTGCTTCTAAGTAGAATACAGATCACATAGCCTGGTATTTAAGTCCCTCCACAATTTGGCCCCAATCTACTTTTCCACCTTTATTACCCATTATTCCCCCATAAGCATTCTGTCCCAACTGACATCTACTCTTGTTAGCTCTACATTCTACCTCCTGCCCTCTTGTATTCAAACGGTCCCCCTCCCATGCCTAAAATGCACTCCCTCCTTACCTCTTCCTCTCAGAATCCTTAACTCCTACCACACTTCAGAAGTCGCATGTTCCCCCAAACCCTCCTCTCTTCTGAACTTCCTGAACCTCTTGAAGGTACTATCATTCTCCTAGCCACCCAGGCTTATACCCTCAGTTTCATCCTGGTGTCCTACCTCACACTGGTTTTACATATTTAATCCATTCCAAGATCTTACCGCTTCTACTTTGACAACATCTGTTCTCTTTTCTCTATTCCTATCACCACTACTCTGGTGTAGGCTTTCATCATCTCATACCCAGACAATTGCAATAAACTTCTGATTTGTCTCCCTACCTGGAGTCTTCCCACTCTAATCCATTCTCCACTCAGCTATTAAAGTGATCTCCCTAAAGCAGAGGTCTAAACCTTTCATATACACCCTTCCCCTCAATGAACTTCAGTTGCTCCCTTCCTCAAGGATCAAATATGAAATCCTCTTTTTGTTTTTTAAAGCCCTTCACAACATTTCCGGTCTTCTTACACATCACTCCCTTCTAAGAACGTTACAGTATAGAAACACCTGCCTTCTTGCTGTTCCTCTCATGACACGCCACTCGATGCCCTTTCTTTTTTTTTCTATTCAACCACTTCCCTTCTTATTCTAGGTATGCTAATTTTGTCTCTTGAGAAGCTTTTTAGTTACATGTAATCAAAATTATCTATTTTCTAATTGTCTCTGTCTCTTGTTTGGTTAAGAACACATCTCATCTCATAGCTGCAAGAGGTAAATGATCTGTTTCTCTTTTGATTTTTTTTATAGTATGATCTTTAATATTAAGGTTGTGTATCCATTTAGAATCTATGGTGGAGTACGGTAGAAGGTGTCAGTGTAAGCCTAATTTCTGCCAGACTTCTTTCAAGTTTCCCCGGCAGTTTTCATTTAATCAAATAGGGATCTCTTTTCTATGTTTTCTATTTTATCAAACGCTGGGTTATTGAGTTCTATTGTTTCTCCCTCATCTAGTCTGTTCTACTAATCGATCACTATTTCTTAACTAACACCAGATAGTTTTGATGACTGCTGCTTTAAGATATAACTTGGGTCTGGAAGTGCTGTTTCCTTCTCATTCCTACTTCTTTTCACCATTTCCCTGATGTTTTAAATCTTTTGTTTCTCAAATTAATTTCATTATTTTAGCAAGTTCTATGGAGTATTCCTTTGGTTATTAGATTGGAATGGCATTAAGAGTGCGAATTAATTTTGGTAGTATTAGCCTCAACCTTCTTATTTAAAGTGTAAGGATTCATGTATTGGAGGATTCCCTTCCTGCTCCAGAATCCCAGGATTCCAAGTCTCTCTTTTCTAAGGATAGAGTCCACATCTCCCCATTCCCAATCCAGGACTTGCTCCATGAGACCATTCTTGCAATCTAATTATATTGTCATGAGAAACACTGCATTACCAGAATATAAGCAAATTCTGGACAGAATAGTACAAACCACAAGACTTCTGAGGAAATAAAAACAAGGCAGCATTCAGCTTGGGGGTGTGGTCAGAACAATCAGGAAACAGAACAAGATTAACTTGAAGAACCTGGGGTAGATCCCATGGTTCCTCTGTATCTCCACAAGGAAATTGCAAGCTTATGTAAATTAAGGCCTTGCCTCTGGTATCCAAAAAGTCTTCCAAATGATCATGTATTCAGAGGTCAGATTTAAGGTAACCTCAACCATCTGGAACACAGAACTAAGAAATAACACCCCCCCCTCAAATGTCTGTTAAGCAGCTGCAATCACTGTCAGAAAGCTTATGCGCTAAAGCTTGTAGGATTTACTCTCTGAGTAGGGGCCACTAGGTTTCCCAATGGTTGGCGCACTAGACCTGGAGTCAGGAAAATTTACTTACTGCTTTGTGACCCTGAGCAAGTCATTTACCCCTGTCTATCTCAGTTTCCTCAACTATAAAGTGGGGATAATAGTATCGCCTATCTTACAGGATTGTTGGGAAGAGCTAATAATAGAGATAATAGTTATAAAGTACTTAAAACAATGCCTGGCACATAGTAGGCACTTAATAAATGCCTGTTCCCCCTTGTACCCTAAGAGCAGCCTTCAAACTATCATTTACAACACACTGATGCATGACTTAAAAACAATTAGTAGAAAGATTTAGGAGTCAGAAGTCACGTCATTAGTAGAGTTCAAAAAGCTGAGGTCTTAGTCTTGGTTCTGTCACTTACTAATTGTGTTACCTTGTACAAGTCACTTCTCTAAACTTCAACTTATATATGAAACATCAGATAGGACATGCCCTGACAATTTCTTTCTTATACTGGTATAGATAGCAGCCCCTCCATGTCCTAGTAGATGGTCTTTGTGAATTGCTGTGCTTGTAAACACGCATTTGGTGTTCAGCCTAATGCAGATAAGCCTCATTGGTTTTAGCGAGACTGTCACTCAGGCAACAAATGTATAGTTGAAACTTGCCCAGAACCTGAATTTAGCTGGTATAAGCCATGAGACCCCAGAACTACCTCCACCTCAACAAGAGGCATTCTAGTAAGACTTTACATAAGGATTATTATAATTATTATCGTTACTAATGATGGTGATATAAATTTGGGTTTTTTTTTCAGATCAGAACAAATTTAAAATATCAAATCAGAGAGAAGCACTTCAGCTGACATCAAGGAAGCAGACAGAAAAATGTTTGTATTGGAGCCCAGTACAATAATTCACTATCATAGTGATGAAAGAGTCACTAATAAAAAGTGAAGTATATTAAAGGTCCTCCACATTTTCAAATGACAAGGAAGGTGTCTTTTTAGAAAGATTTCCATGAAAAATGCAAAAAGGTTTGACACTTAAAGGTGTCAGTTTCAGATTTATTGAAAATTCACTTGTACAGAATATTTCCTTCCTAGACAACACCAGATAAATGAGGCATATTCAATGTACAAACTCTCCTGGAAATTATTCATTTTTCTATTATGGAAGAGATTAACCGGCTGCCAAATAGACAGAGGCCTTTTCTTTCCAATGAGTCTGTAATTCCACCTGTGAAATAGAAATGGTAACTTCAGGGATTCTCTCTAGCTCCCTCCCATGATATTGTTAGTATTAACTTAGATATAGAATTACCAAGTGTGAAAAAATGCAGAACAAAAGCTAAAAGTGGGTATTAAATTGCCATCTTGTTCAACCCCAGCATGGGAGCCCTTGGGAAAGAATCATGGGACTTTAGAGGTAGATGTGCTCAGCCCTTTTCATCTTGAAATTCTGCTTTCCACTCCCTTCATGGCCTGTAATCACTTTTTCACCATGAAATGCTCAGCATATTCACCCTCTCCCTTCTCTGAACTTTGGGATTTTCCTGGGTACTCAATGGAGTCCCCAGCATCCTCAGAACTGCTTATACTCTCTAGCAGCCTGCCATTGCTCCCAACCACCATCTCAAACCGAAGTTGTCATTCCATGTTGGAAAGGTTTCCAACCTTTGGTCTGGCTAAAATAAAAAGTCAGGGTGTCAGAAGATTAGAGCTCTAGTCCTACTAACTGACCTTGGGGGAAACCATTTAATCTCCCCCTTTTCACTGCCCTCCTCTATCAAATGGGAATAGTAATGCCATCTTTAGCTCTGAAAGATTCTATGACATTTACTTTGTAGGTTTACAGTCCCATGATGTATGAAAAAGCCATTTAAAAGTTCTACATATATTCTGCCATCCCTATACCTGACCTCAACTTTGAAAAAGAACAAAAATTCCAAAATACTTTTCATAGGAAAAGTCTATGAGTGGAATAAAGTCTCCTACCTGGAGCAAGGAATAAGCTACACAATGAGTGATTATAATTGAATCTCAGGTCATTGACCTTCCTGTGAAAACAATTTAATGAGCCATGTCATTGGATGTTCTGTCCTTCATGAGAATTTTCTTCAAAGGACTCAACTAAATCACGGCCAAGTACATATTTCCTGATCAAAAAAAAATCAAGTAAATCATGGCCAAGTACATATTTCCTGATCAAAACAAATTAAGTGGAACTTTTGGCTTTTGTAAAAGTCAATATGCGTCATGATCAAAGTCTCTCTTTGTCGTGAATTAACCCTAAGGGAAATACCCACATGTGGTGGGTTGTTTTTCTTATGGACGAGTCTAGAAACTGGGACATAAGCTAGAGTTGTTGCATTATAGAGGTTATTTTTTTTTTAATTTGGCTTCACTTTTTACTTCAAAGATGATGTGTCTGAACCGGAAGCCACATATCTCAAGTCCAAGACTATGGAGAAAGATCTTCACAAATCAGAAAAACTACCCCTTCTCTCTAAGACAGATTTGAAGCATTTTGTTATGTGCTATCAAATAGTTTCCTGGTAAGGTCATTTCTTTTCTGGAGAAATCTTTGAAGAGGGATCTACTATTAGGACAATGTTATATGCTACAAAGTATTGCAGAACTAGTTGATAGCCTCCAAAGAGATCAAATGGTACAGTACAAAGAATTCTGAATTTAGAGTTCATTTCACCTCAGTCAATCCTACCTTTGGCATTTACTACCTGTGTGTCCTTGGGCAAAACATTTAACTTCCAAAGGCCTCAGTTTCCTCTTCTGTGGAAAAATGAGAGGGTTAGTGATATCAAGGGGATGTTTCATGCAAAAATGGGCATTATAAAAGACAAAAATTGTAGTGATTTAATAGCAGCAGAAGAGACTAAAAAGAGGTGACAAAAATACACAAAATAACTATAGAAGAAAGATCTCAACATCACCAATAATCATAATGATGTGGTTACTGATCAAGAGCCATACATAGAAAAATAAAGTCAAGTGATCCTTAGGAAGCATTGCTAACAATAAGACTAGTGAAGGTAATGGAGCTCAGTTGAGCTATTTAAAACCCTAAAAGATGATGCTGTTAAAATGCTGTACTCAATATGCTAACAAATTTGGAAAACACAAGAGTGGCCACTGGATTGTCAAAGACTGGTATACATCTCAGTACTAAAGAAGGGCAACATCAAAGAATGTTCAAGTCACCAAACACTTGCACTTATTTCACACACCAGCAAGATTATGCCCAAGATTCTGCTAGCAGAAGGGCAGAGCCAAGATGGCAAAGTAAAAGCAGGGACTCACCTGAGCTCTCACCCAAACCCCTTCGAATACCTTTAAGAAGTGACTGAACAAATTCTAGAGTGGCAGAACCTATAGAGAGACAGAGTGAGGCAGATTTCCAGCCCAAGATTACCTGGAAGGTCAACAGGAAGGGTCTGTTGCACAGGGCTGATAGAGGAGAGCAGTATAGTGTAGGCCATTGTAGCACAGACCTGGCCCCAGCAAAGCAAGAGCAGACCTCAGGAGACTGAATCATTGGCAGCAGTGGCAGTTTCCAGACTTCTCAGCCCACAGATGCCAGAGACAATTTAGAACGTCAGGGGGAGGGGTCTGTCAGAACTGGGTGAGAGAGAAGTTTAGTCCAGTGCAAGGTATGCCAATATAGCCCTGGCCCCAGCAAACCAGGAGCAGGCCTTGGGAGTGACTGAATTGGTGGCAGCAGTAGTGGCTGCAGGGGCAGTGGCTGCTCCTGGACTGAATGTATGACAGTTTCCTATTTCAATGTCTGGGAGCCAAGATGGCAGAGTAAACAGTAAGTTGCTCTCACCCTCCCTTATTGACCCTGAAAAAGCCAGAGAACATTGCCCCAGGGAAAATCCTGAAATAGTGCAGCCAGCAGAAAGACAAGGTGCAGCAGTCCGTTAGCTTGGGAGGTGAAGGGGATTAAGGGAAAGGTCTCTCTTGCTGCGGCTGAAGGAGACCAGATGGGAGGTGTCCAAGCAAGACAGTGGCAAGTCCCACCTCGAGATCCTGAGCCCCATGGTAGTAGAGCAGGCAAGCACCAACACCAGGCACACACCAGCTACCACCACCAGCTCCAGCTTAGCACCAGGTAAGCCACCAGCCTCCAGCTGCCAGGACCCAAGGCCCCAACACACAAAGCCAGTAACCAGACCACTAGTCCTCAGCACAAGAAGCCTGGAACAGTGCCCACTGTGTCCCAGAAGCAGAGATCAACTTTAGAAGGCAGAAAAAAGACAAACAACATAAGCAAAAAGCAAAAAAGAAAAACAATGACCATAGAGAAGTATATTCATGACAGTGAAGATCAAAACACAAATTCAAGAGAGGATAACGTTATCAATATACCTACATCTGAAACCTCAAAGGGAAATATGAACTGGTCTCAAACCCAAAAAAGCCTCCTTAGAAGAGCTCAAGAAAGATTTTAAAAGTCAAATAAGAGAGGTAAAAGAAAAATTGAACAATTCCTTTAAAAATACAGTTGATAAAATGGAAAAAAGTACACTGAAGAAAGTTAACTCCCTAAAAAGTAGAATTGGCCAAATGGAAAAGGAGGTACAAAAGGTAACTGAAGAAAACAATTTGTTACAAATTAGAATTTGGCAAGTGGAAGCTAATGACTCTATGAGACATCAAGAACGGGTCAAACAAAATCCAAAGAATGAAAAAATAGAAGAAAAAGTAAAATACCTCATCAGAAAAACAACTGACCCAGGATGTAGATCCAAGACAGATTATTTAAGAATTATTGGTCTACCTGAAAACCCAGATTAAAAAAAGAGCCTGGACAGCATCTTTCAAGAAATCATCAAGGAAAACTGGAGGGTAAAAGAGTCATAGAAAAGAATACACCAATCACTTCCTGAAAGAGAACCCACATTGAAAACATCAAGGACTATTGTAACCAAATTCCAGAATTATGAGGTAAAGGAGAAAATACTGCAAGCAGCCAGAAAGAAAGTATTCAAATATCACGGAATCATGGTCAGGATTATGCAGATCCTTGCAGCTTCTACATTAAAAGACCAGAGGATTTGGAATATGATATTATGTAAGGTAAAGGAGCTTGGATTACAACCAAGGATCAATTACCCAGCAAAACTGAGCATAATCTTCCAGGGGATGAGATGGACATTCAATGAAATAGGGGACTTCCAGACTTTCCTGATGAAAAGACCAGAGCTCAAGGGAAAATTTGATCTTCAAATACAAGGCTCAAGAGAGGCATAAAAAGGGTAAACAGAAAAGGAAAAAAAAAACCATGTTATTCAATAAGGGCAAACTGCTTATATCCCTACATGGGAAGATGACACTTATAACTCTTTAGAACTGTTTCTTTAATATAACATTTAGAAGAGATATACATAAACAGAGGGGATAGGTTTAAAGTGATTTTGATATGATGATAAATAACCTAATTAAGTGGTGAAAAGGCATTATAATGGGAGAAAAGAAAAAAAGGAGGCTGAAAAGAGCAAATTACATCACATAAAAAGACGCAAAGACATATTACAGTAGAAGGAAAGAAGGGAGGGAGACGAACATTGTTTGAACTTTACTCTCATCAGATTTGGCTTAAGGAGGGAATAACATACTTAGGTATAGAAATCTAACTTGCCCTATAGGCAATAGGAAGGGAAAGGGTAAAGAAAAGGGGGGGATAGAAGATAGGGTGGATTGAGTGAGGCAGTGGTCAAAAGCAAAACTCTAGCGAAGAGGGAAAGGGAGAAGGGAGAAAGAAAAGCATAAACAGGGGCAGGAAGAGGATGGAGAGAAAGACACAGATAGTAATCATAACTGTGAAAGTGAATGGGATGAACTCTCCCACAAAATGGAAGCTGATAGCAGAATGGATTACAAACCATAATCCTACAATATGTTGTTTAGAAGAAATACATTTGAAACAGAGAGATACACATAAGTAAAGGTAAAGGGCTGGAGTAAAATATATTATGCCTCAGCTGCAATAAAAAAAAAATAGCAGAGGTAGCAATCCTGATTTCAGACAAAGCAAAAGCAAAAACAGATCTAATTTAAAAACCTAAGGAAGGAAAAGATGTTCTGATAAAAGGTAACATAGACAATGAAGTAATATCATTACTAAACATATGCATCAAGTGGCATAACATCCAAATTCTTAGAAGAGGAGTTAAGGGAGTTACAGGAAGAAACAGCAAAACTATTCTAGTGGGGGACCCCCTCTCAGAACTAGATAAATCTAAACAAAAAGTAAACAAGAAAGAAGTTAAGGAGATGAATATAATTTTAGAAAAGTCAGATGTAGTAGAACTCTGGAGAAAAATGAATGGGGATAGAAAAGAATATACCTTTTATTCAGTGGTATATGGCACATACACAAAAATTGACCATGTACTGGGGCATAAAAACCTCACAATCCAGTGCAGAAAGGCAGAAATATTAAATGCATCTTTTTCAGATCATGATGCAATAAAAGTTATATGTAATAAAGGGCCATGAAAAGATAGACTAAAAATTAATTGGAAACTAAATAATCAAATCATAAAGAATGAGTAGGTCAAACAACAAATCATAGAAACAATCAATAACTTCATCCAAGATAATGACAATGATAAGACAACATACCAAAACTTATGGGATGCAGCAAATGTAGTTTTTAGGGAAAGTTTTACATCTCCGAATGTTTACATGAATAAAATAGAGAAAGAGGAGACCAACAAATTGGTCACGCAACTAAGAAAGCTAGAAAAAGAACAAATTAAAATTCTGCAATTAAATACCAAATTAGAAATACTGAAAACCAAAGGAGAGATTAATAAAATTGAAATTGAGAAAACTATTGAACTAATAAATACAACTAAGAAAACTATTGAACTAATAAATACAATTAAACCCAATAAAATAGATAAACTTTGGTTAATTTGACTTAAAAAAAAGACAAAAACCAAATTACCAGTATTAAAAATGAAAAGGGTGAATTAACCACCAATAAAGAGGAAACTAAATCAATAATTAGGAGCGATTTTGCCCAATTGTATTCCAATAAATTTGACAATCTTAGCGAAATAGATGAATATTTACAAAAATATAAATTTCCAAGATTATCAGAAGAGGAAATAAAAAAATAACCCCATTTCAGAAAAAGAAATTGAACAAGACATCGACGAACTCCCTAGGAAAAAGTCTCCAGGGCCAGATGGATTTACAAGCAAATTCTATCAAACATTTAAAGAATGATCAATTCCAATACTATATAGATTATTTGGGAAAATAGGTGGAGTCCTACCAAATTCTTTTTATGATGCAAATATGGCACTGATACTTAAACTGAGAAGAATCAAAACAGAGAAATAAAATTATAGACCAATCTCTCTAATGAATATAGATGCAAAAATTTTAAATAAAATATTAGCAAAAAGATCACAGCAACTTATCATGAAAATAATTCACTGTAACCAAGTATGATGAGGAATGCAAAGCTTGTTCAATATTAGGAAAACTATCAGTATGATTGACTATATCAACAACAAAACTAACAGAAATCATATAATTATCTCAATAGATTCAGAAAAAGCTTTTGACGAACTACAACACACCTTCTTATTAAAAACACTAAAGAGCATAGTAATAAATGGAGTCTTCCTTAAAATGATAAGTAGCATCTACCTAAAACCATCAGCAAGCATTATATGTAATGGGGATAATCCAGAAGCATCTCCAATAATATTGGGGGTGAAATAAGGATGTCCATCATCACCACCATCTAATACCATATGGTACTAGAAACTTTAGCTTTAGAAATAAGAGAAGAAAAAGAAATTGAAGGAATTAGAACAGGCGAAGAAGAAACAAAGCTATCATTCTTTCCAGATGATATGATGATATACAATATACCTACAGTGTCCTAGAGAATCAAGTGAAAAACTACTTGAAATAATAAAAAACTTTAGCAAAGTTTCAGGATATAAAATAAACTCAAATAAATCATCAGCATTTCTATATATTACTAATAAAGCCCAACAGCAAGAGATAAAAAACTAAATTCCATTTAAAGTTACTGTAGACATTATAAAATATTTGGAAATCTCCCTGCCAAAACAAACCCAGGAACTATGTAAACACAATTACAAAACACTTTTCAAACAAATAAATTCAGATCTAAATAATTTGAAAAACATCATGGGTCATGGGTAGGCTGAACTAATTTAATAAAATGACAATTCTACCTAAATTAATTTATTTTTTTAGTACCATGTCAATCAAACTACCAAAAATTATTTTTGTAGAACTAGAAAAAACAATAACAAAATTCATCTAGAAGAATAAAAGATCCAGAAACTATCAAGGGAATTAATGAAAAGAAATGTTAGGGAAGGTGGCCTAGCTGTACCAGATCTAAAATTGTATTTTAAAGTAAAAGTCATCAAAACTACTTGGTACTGGCTAAGAAACAGAGTAGTGAATCAGTGGAATGGATTGGGTACACAAGACACAATAGTCAATGACTATAGTAATCTGTTCTTTGATAAATCCAAAGACCCCAGCTTCTGGGATAAGAACTCACTATTTGACAAAAATTACAGGAAAACTGGAAAATAGTATGGCAGAAACTGGGCGTAGACCAATGTCTTACACCATATACCAAAATAAGGTCAAAATGGATTCATGATTTAGATATAAAGGCTGATAATATAAGCAATCTGGGAGAGCAAGGAATAGTTTAACTGTCAGAGTTATGGAGAAGGGAAGAATTTATGACCAAACAAAAGATAGAGAGCATTTTGAAACACAAAGTGGTTAATTTTTATTACATTAAATTAAAAAATTTTGCACAAACAAAGCCACTGCAACTAAGATTAGGAGGGAAGCAGAATATTGGGAAAGAATTTTTACAACCAGTATCTCTGGTAATAGCCTCATTTCTAAAATATTCAGAAAACTGAATCAAATTTATACTAATATGAGTCATTTCTCAATTGATAAATGGTCAAAGGATATGAACAGGCAGTTTTCAGAGGAAGAAATTAAAGCTATCTATAGTCATAGGAAAAAATGCTCTAAATCATTATTGATTAGAGAAATCCAAATCAAAACAACTCTGAGGTACCATTTCATATCTGTCAAATTGGCTAACATAAAAAAAGCAGGAAATTTATAAATGCTGGAAAAGATGTGGGAAATTGGAACACTAATGCGTTGTTGGTGGAGTCATGAAGTGATCCAACTATTCTGGAGAGCAATTTGGAATTATGCCCAAAGAGCTATAAAACTGTGCATACCCTTTGACCCAGCAATACCATTTCTAGATCTGTATCCCAGAGAGATCATACAAATGGGAAAAGGACCCACATGTTCAAAAATATTTATAGCAGCTCTTCTTGGTGGCCAAGAATTGGAAATTGAGGGGATGCCCATCAATTGGGGAATGGCTGAACAAGAGGTCAAATGGTATATCAATGTAATGAAATAGTATTGTGCTATAAGAAATGATGAGCAGGCAGACTTCAGAAAAACTAGAAAGACTTGAAAGAACTGATGGTAAGGGAAGTGAGCAGAACCAGGAGAACATTGTACACAGTAACAGCCACAATGTACAATGACTAACTTTGATAGACTTATTTCTTCTTAGCAATGCAAGGATCCAAGACAACTCTAAACAACTCATGATGGAAAATGCTGTCCACATCCAGAAAAAGAACTATGGAGTCTGAATGAAGATTGAAGCATATTATTTGCTCTCTTTTTTTCTTTTTTTTTTTTGTTTTTTCTTTCTTGCAGTTCTTCCTATTAGTGCTAATTCTTCTTTAAAACATGACTAATGTGAAAATAACATCAATATGAAAGTATATGTAGAGTCTATATCAAATTAACACTGTCTCGTGGTGGGAGAGGGGAGAGATGGAGAAAATAATTTGGAAACCAAAATCTTATGGAAGTGAATGTTGAAAACTAAAACTTAATTAGTTAATTAAAATTTTTTTAAAAAAGATTCTGCCAGCTAGGTTTCAGCACTATATGAACCAAGAATTACCAGAAGAATAAGGTGGTTTTTGAAGAGGCATAGGAACTAGAGACAAAATTGCCAGTATTCACTGGATTATGGAGAACCAAGGGAGTTCCAGAAAAATATTTACTCCTGCTTCACTGATTACAAAACCTTTGACAGTGTGGATCATAACAAAATGTGGCAAGTCCTCAAATTGATGAGAGTGCCAGATCATCTTACTTGTCTCCTGAGGAACCTGTAGGCAGGCCGAAAAGCAACAGGTAAAACTGAACAGAGGACAACCGATTGACCTAAGATTGGAAAAGGAATAGGACAAGACTCATCACTTTATTTATTTAACTTTCCCACACCATGCAAAAGGAACTCACTAAATATTTAGAATGAGATTAATTCTGCCTTGGGTTATGTTGTTGGACTCAGGACCAAGACACATGACTTCTCTCCTTGGGCTTCCTGAGTCATGCTGACTCATTGTAAGAAATGAATTGACAATGACAAACAGCCTTGAATTCTGTTATAAATGGGGCATTATACCTAACCTATGGATTGGGAATGGATGAGTGAAGCTTAACATTCCTATTTCCCATATTTTCCATTTCCACATGTTTAGGCATCTGGTCACTGTTTCCCCAGTTTTAAGCTTTTCTTCATAATCCCTATCTGCTTGTTTTCCTCCACTCTTATTCTTCACCCTCCCCCATCTTCTCAATGTCACTAATGTACTCATTTAATAAACATTTATCAAGTGCCTTTTACGAGGCAGGCCTGTGCTAAGTGTTGGGGATACAAACAGTTCCTGCCATCTAGGAACTCACTATCTAATGAGGAGACAAAAAAAATAAACATGCACAAATAAATCTGATGTAATTAACAAATGGAAAAGCATTAGAACTAAGAAAGCTTGGGAAAGGAATTCATTGACAAAAAACTGGTTTGAGAAGGCAGATGCAGGGAGTACAGGGACATATAGAAAGAAGTTGAAAGGGAAATTCTGAGCATTGGAAAGAGAGGCCTAGAGTGTTCATTGTTCATTGTTCATTCATTTTAGTCATGTCCAACTCTTCGGGACCACATTTGGGATTTTCTTGGCAAAGATACTAGAGTAATTTGCTGTTCCTTTCTCTAGTTCATTTTATAGAAGAGGAAACTGAGACAGAGTTAAATGACTTTCCCAGGGTCACACAGTAAGTGTCTGAGGCTGGATTTGAACTCCAGAAAGATGAGTCTTCCTGACTATGCACTGTACCACCTAAGTGCCTCTAGATTCTAGCATTTAAGAACCTACCCAAATCTGGATGCAACCTACCTTTTTAGCCATATGTTATAGTATATAGGCTACATTCTGGCCAAAGTGGCCTACTTGTTCTTCAAATGGAAAATGTCATCTCTTACCACTATGCCCCTGCTCAGGCTGTCCACCATACCTACAACACACTCCTTCCTCAAAATCCCCTCTCAGAATCTTTTTTTTAAAATAAATTTTATTTAATATATTTAGTTTTCAGCATTGATTTTCACAGGAATTTGAATTACAAATTTTCTCCCCATTTCTACCCTCCCTCCCACTCCAAGATAGCATGTATTCTGGTTGCCTGGTTCCCCAGTCTGCCTTCCCATCTGTCACCCCAATACCCTCCCATCCCCTTTTCCCTTCTTTTCTTGTAGGGCAACGTAAATTTCTATGCCCCATTGCCTGTGTATCTTTTCTTGTTGCCTGCAAAAACTTTTTTGTTTTTGTTTTTGAACATCTATTTTTTAAAACTTTGAGTTCCAAATTCTCTCCCCTCTTCCCCTTTCCACCTACCCTCCCTAAGAAGTCAAGCAATTCAACATAGGCCGCATGCATATCATTATGTACAACCCTTCCACAATACTCATGTTGTGAAAGAGTAACTATATTTTGCTTCTTCCTAACCTATCCCCCTTTATTGAATTTTCTCCCTTGATCCTGTCTCTTTTTGAAAGTGTTTCTTTTTGATTACCTCCACCCACATCTGCCCTCCCTTCTATCATCCCCCCTCTTTTTCTCTTCTTCCTCCTTCTTTCTTTCCTGTGGGGTAAGATACCCAACTGAGTATGAGGTATTCCCTCTTCAGGTCAAATCAGATGAGGGCAAGATTCACTCATTCCCCCTCACCTGCCTTCTCTTCTCTTCCTACAGAACTGCTTTTTCTTGCCACTTATATGTGAGGTAATTTACCCCATTCTATCTCTCCCTATCTCCCTCTCTCAATATGTTCCTCTCTCATCCCTTATTCATCTTCAACTCACCCTGTGCCTGCTCTCTCTCTCTCTCTCTCTCTCTCTCTCCATATATATATATACATATATATATATATACATACACATACATATATACATACATACACATTCACATATACATATATATACATAAACACACACATACACACATATATATAGATATATATATATAAATACATACGTGCATATTCCCTTCAGCTACCCTAATGCTGAGGTCTC
>CM053622.1:440520359-440537506 GCA_028646595.1 Phalanger gymnotis
TCTGCAATGATTGAAAATGTCTCAACACCCCACTGTAACAACACCCCACCTCCAGCTCTATATGGTCTTTCATTTTGTTTTATTGTGGTTGTTGCTATGATGGAGGAAGGAGTGGTGCTGAAGGTGGGCAAATAGTGTGAGCTCTGGGCACACATCATCACAAATGGTGTTCTATTTGTTTACAGAACAATCATACAATTTAAAACAGTAGAGGGAGATTTTTGACAAGCCCTTCAAATTTGGGAGATTGATGTAATGAGGATCAGAGAAAGTACAGCAACAGTGATAGCATTAGATGGTGCAGGCAGCTCCCTACCAGAACCACCACCCATGGGGGCAGCTGGACCATGGTGGCCAGATTAGAAGGTCAACCCAAGGGTTAATGAACTGCTGAATGTCAAATCCAGGAAACTGGATTTCTCTTTTCTCTTTCACTTCTCTTTTCACTTTCCTTCCCTTCCCCTGCCTCAGCACCCCTACTCAGACCATTGCTACTACTTTTCCTTGGAATCCAATAGAGACAGACAGTCTACAACATAGAGAAGAAGAGCCCCAGGAACTGCAGTGCTCCCTAGACTGGTCCTGCTTCCACTCTGATCCCTAAAGACGAGGGTAGAAATTCTCATGGAGAGGTCACCTGCCTTCCCTGCCACCACCCATGTCAACCACCAACCAACTGACACCTGTGGGCAGGTAAGCCCAAGAACCCAGATAACAGCAGTGTGACTTCCCCTGCCCCAGTCCTGCCCTTCATCAGCTCTGCTACCAACCTGGATCTAGTAGTCATTACCCGGGGAAGCAAACCCTGTGTCGATGACATCTGTCAGCTGCCTCTGCAGGTGCTATAGCTACAAACTCCCCACCCCCACCCCCACCTGGGCAGTTACAGTTACTAAAGTCCCAAAAAAGAAAGTTCTTGTCATCAAAGTCCTTGGCACTGTCAAATTGTGTAACATTGGAAACGGTCTTATTATTATCAATGACATCAAAGAAGATGTGTCACCAGGTTTTCCTGCCGAACCCTAAGATCCATTGAGTCTTTCCCTCTGATTGGCAATTGAAACTTCTTCTGTGGGTTATAGCCCCTAGTTAGAATTCAAGATGTTGAGAGCAGGTACTGCTTGGCACTTAGAACGGTGCTTTACCACACATAGATACCACTTAATAAGTGTTTTTTCATTCATCCTTCAGCTAACACAAGGCAACACCGGCTAATGGAATGCAATGAAAACAGAAATGTCTCCCTTGGCCAAAGGCACCACCAAGAGCTAGGAAAGGGATATTTTTTAAGTTCTAGAGCATGAATGCATGGAGGATGACTAAAGTATTAAACAGTTAATTAACTTAGTTAAGTGCTTTGGGTTTTCTGACTGTGGAACCTTTTTCTTTCCCTGGGGAAAGGTCCAAAACAAAAAAGAATTTAACAAAGAAATTCCTAGCCCAGATCATAGGTCTTAGACAAGTAAGAATGTCATCACCTTTTGGGGAAAACAAGGAAATGCCTCTAAATAGAGAACAGATTTTTGACTGTGCCAAGGATGCTGACTGCCACATTTTCAAGTATGTCTCAGTCTTCATGCCCATCCTACCTCTACTGGCCAAATGAACCAGAAATGTTCCTTCACTCAAGCTCTTGAAAATAGAAAAAGACAATGGCGAAGGAGGAAGAATGAACATGTACTCTGGCCTACTGATGAAAATCTCAAGATACAGATAGTGGTTTCATGCCAAAAGACCATGGCAGGGGAAAAGTGAATGATTCTGGGTGTTTTCCTGCAAGATCTACAGGGAACAGAATAATTTCATGTGGAACATACTAGATCAGAAGTCAGAGGCCCAGGATTCAAATGCATCCTCTGTCACTTGTTACTTATATGTCCTTGGATGAGTCACTTAACCGAGGAGGTTGGAATCTATGATTTGAGACCATTCATGTGAATCCATTTAATAAATTGACAATATTGTTCCACTTCTTGGTTGTAGACATCTGAGGAAATAGGACTTCTTTCTCTAACACCTATGACCCCATCTCTGGGGCAGAGAAGTGGATCAGTGACTAGAATGTTGGGCCTGGAGTCTGGAAGCCTTGAGTTCAAATTTGGCCTCAGATACCAGCTGTGTGACCCTGGGCAAGTCACTTTCTGATTCAGTTTCCTCAAATGTAAGGTAATCCTACCTACCTCCCTGGGTTGCAGGAAGGTCAAATAAGATAATATTTGTAAAGTACTTAGCACGGTATCTGGAACACAGTAGGCACTTAATAAACACTTGTTCCATTCCCCCTCTCCAAATAACAGAAAGGGGGGAAGGGATGGAGAAAAGAAGCCAGGAAAGACCAGGTGACAGTTAGGAGGCTCTGGTGTAGCAGAGTGTTGAATACAAAATCAATATGGATTGTGGAACCAAAAATGAATTTGTACTCTCCTCCTTAACAAGTGTGTGATTTAGGGTTAAATCACTTAGTCTCTTTAAGTTTCATCTATAAAATAAGCAGGTTGTACTCAATAATTTCTGAAGTCCATTTCAACTCTAACTCTAAGATTGAAGGGAAACTGATCCTGCCCTCAAGTCCCTCCTATCAAGGTGGGGGCTTTCTTTGTAGTTGTTCAGTCATTTTAATTGTATCTGAATCTTTGCGACCCTATTTGGGGTTTCCTTGGCAGAGATACCGTAGTAGTTTGCCATTTCCTTCTCCGGCTCATTTTACAGATGAGGAAACTGAGGCAAACAAAGTAAAGTAAGTTATCCATGGTCACACAGCTAGTAAGTGTCTGAGGCTGGATTTGAACTCATGAAGACAGTCTTCCTGACTCCAGGCCCACAACTCTATTCACTGTGCCACCTAGCTGTCCTTAGGGCTTTCTTACTATCTTCCAACTTACTTACTACTTATTATTATTTTACTATCTTACTACAGACAATGTAAACCTAGGCCCAGTGGATGCCCTTCAAATGGGGCAAATGAAGTTAGGGGCTTGTGACTTTCAGAATCCATTGTGTAGTTGAGAAGAACAGTGCTGTGGCAACTTTGAGGTTAATGGAGTTGAGTTGGTTTTCCAGTTTGATCTGTCATGGGAACCAAATAGATAAAAAGTCTAAATGTAAAAAGACAAAGTCCTCTTGGAAGCAGCCGATGAGAGGGCTGGTGTATACAACTGATTTTTCTCCACTCAGAGAAGTGGAACCGAATCAAGAGAGGGAAGTGGTTGGTTATTGAAGGGAAGGAGTGGGAATTTTTAATTGCCCGCTCCAGATCAGTGGCCTCTCAAATTAATGGTCTTAAATTAATAGTTCATGAATTCCCAAGAATAATGCCCAGTGGGTAGCCAAGGAGACAGCCATCTCTATAGAATACTGATTTGCCTTTAACTATTTTTAGAGAAATGCCTACATGGCATAAGGTAGTTCCCATACAGAGAAGAAAGAACATGCTATAGTGGACTCTTTTTATCTGTGATTCCATTTTGTAGCATTAGATTGGTTAACAAAATAATATTAATGTTCATATGTGTCGTTGGAAGCATGATGTAATAGAGAGCTGGCCTCGATGCCAGGAATAATTAAGAGGATAGTTAGCATGTATATGGTGCTTTAAAGTTTCTGAAACATCTTACAAATATTATCTCATTTTCTCCCTAAAACAATTCCGGGAGTTTACTATTATCTCTCTTTTTTAGATGGGAGAACTCAGGCTGACAAAGGTTAAGTAACTTGCCCAAGGTCATACAGCTAGTAAGCAGGATTTGAACTCAGTTCTTCCTGACTCTAGGCTCCCCGCTGCATCTACTGTGTCACCAAACTAAACTGAGAAGACCTATGTTCCAGTCATACCTCTGACACATGTTGGCTGTGTGACCTTGAAGAAGTCACTTAACCTCTAAGTACTCTAAACAACACAGTATTAATTGCAAAGAAAGTATAACCTCTGTTGGTAAAAGGAGACCCTTCACCTGGAAGTTCTCTATCCTAATAAATCACAGGGCAGCAAGGAGGTGTAATGGATGGAGTACCAGGCCTGGAGTCAGGAAAACACTTCTTCATATCATTTCAAATCTAGCCTCAGACACTTATTACCTGTGTGACCATGGGCAAGTCATTTAACCTTGTTTGCCCCAGTTCTTTGTCTGTAAAATAAGCTGGATATTACTAACAATGTCCAGCAGCAAGAGACAGAAAGAGAAGTTCCATTTAAAGTAACAGTAGACAACATAAAATATTTTTGAGTCTACTTGCCAAAGCAACCCAGGAAACATATGAAAACAATTCCAATAACACTTTTCACACAAATAAAGTCAGATCTAAATAATTATAAAAACAGCAGTTATTCATGGGTAGGGTGAGCATTATTTATTGTAATTAAAAATGACAATTCTACCTAAATTAATTTACTTATTCAGCACTGTAGCAATCAAACTACCAAAAGATTATTTTATAGAGCTAGGGAAAAATTCACCTGGAAAAATAAAAGGTCCAGAATATCAAGGGAATTAATGAAAAGAAATGCAAGGGAAGGTGGCCTTGCCATACCAGATTTTAAGCTGTATTATAAAGCAGCAATCATCAAAAATACTTGGTACTGACTAAGAAATACAGTGGAATAGGTTAGGTACACCAGACAGAGTAGTCAATGACTATAGTCATCTACTGTTTGATAAATCCAAAGACTCCAGCTTCTGGTATAAGATCTCACTATTTGACAAAAACTGTGGGAAAACTGGAAAACAGTATGGCAGAAACTGGGCATAAACCAACATCTTACACCCCATACTAAGATAAAGTCAAAATGGTTACACAATCTGGACCAACTAGATGGGGTAAAACTATAAGCAAATTAGGAAAGCAAGGAACAGTTTACCTGTCAGATGTATGGAAAAGAAAAGAATTTATGACGAAACAAGAGATAGAGAATATTATAAAATACAAAATGGATGATTTTGATTATATTAATTTGAAAAGTTTTTACATAAAGCTAATGCAACCAAGATTAGAAGGGAAGCAGAAAGCTGGGAAATAATTTTAATAGTCAATGTTTCTGATAATGTCCTCATTTCTAAAATATATAAAGAACTGAGTCAAATTGATAAGAATCCAAGTCATTCCCCAGTTGATAAATAGTCAAAGGATATGAAAGGCAGTTTTCAGAGGAAGAAATTAAAGCTATCTATAGTCATATAAAAATGCTCTAAATCATTGTTGATTAGAGAAATACAAATCAAAACAACTCTGTGATACCATATCACACATATCAGATTGGCTAATGTGACAGAACAGGAAAATGGTAAATGTTGGAGAAGATGTGGGAAAATTGGAATACTAATGCATTGTTGGTGGAGTTGTGATCTGATCCAACCATTCTGGAGAGCAATTTGGAACTATGCCCAAAGGGCTATAAAACTGTGCATACCCTTTGACCCAGCAATACCACTTTTAGATCTGTATCCCAAAGAAATCACAAAAATGGGAAAAGGACCCACATGTACAAAAATATTTATAGCAGCTCTTTTGTGGTGGTAAAGGATTGGGAATTGAGGAGATTCCCATCAACTGGGGAATGGCTGAACAAGTTGTGATATATGAATGTAATGGAATATTATTGTTTCATAAGAAATCATGAGCAGGTGGATTTCACAAAAACCTGGAAAGACTTACATAAATTGATGGTGAGTGAAGTGAGCAGAACCAGGAGAACATTGTACATAGTAACAGCAACACTGTGAAATGACTGACTTTATTAGCCCTTCTGAGCAATGATCTAAGACAATTCCAAAAGACTCATGGTGGGAATTGCTATCCACATCCAGAGAAAGAACTCTGGAGTCTGAATGCAGATCAAAGCGTACCATTTTCTCTTTTTTTTTTTTCTTTCTTGAGCTTTTTTTCCTTTTGTTCTGATACTTCTTTTATAACATGACTAATGTGGAAATTGTGTTTAATATGATCACACATATATATAGTCCATATCAGATTGCCTGCCATCTTGGGGAGAGAGGAGTAGAGTGAGGAAGGAAAAAATTAGAACTCAAAATCTCATAAAAGTGAATGTTGAAAATGAAAAATAAATTACTCAATTAATTAAAAAATAAAATAAAATAAGCCAAACAAGGAAATGGCAAACTGCTCTAGTATTTCTGCCAAGAAAACCAAAATGGGGTCACAAAGGGTTGGACACTGAAACGAATGAACAACAAAGCTCCAATACCTCTCATGGAATAAAATTAACTTAATCCTCTTTCCCAGGGCACAATAAGCTACACAACATTAAATAAAATGATTTGGAATTATTTGAGCTATTAGGACATGGGCATAAAATTCGATTGAATTAAAAGAATTTATATGGATAATAGTCACTTTTCCAAATATTTTGTGCATGAAATTGTATTTCTCTTGTACAGGCACAATGAGAGAAGCAATATAGCCCAGCGAACAAAGGGCTAACCTTGTAGTCGGGAAAGAACTAACTCTGACATTTGTCATGTGATCCCAGGCAAGTCAATTAACCTCTCCATATCCAGACCAGAAGTTCAGGCAACACTGATCTGTAAAATTGGAGAGGATTACCACACCAGGAGTTCCTCCACACCAATGAAATGCTAGATCTCAACAAAAAAAAAATTACAATTATATCTAGTCTGACAATCACTTAAGTGAAGGACTTGTTGCCACAGAAAGTAGCCACTTATATGGAGCCAAAGAACTGATTTCCAAATGTACTCATGTCCCACTTCTCTTTTAGCCTTAAATACATTTTTAAAAGTCTGTTTATGAGAGCTTTTATTTTGAGGGGTGAGGAAGAGTTAAAGTTTAGTGGGAAGAATGACAATGATATAAAAAAAATAGTATTGATGAAAGATTAACAATACACAAAATAGAGCAGAACATTCAGAAGGGGATACAGACTAGAAGGGCACTGTTGGTGGGCACCTTTTACTTAAATATATACTTGAAAAAATAGTTCTACAGGATGTCTCCAAAGTCTTAGTATAGCATTGTGGGTAATATCAGTTCATGGTTTCACATACAATTTCCCTTTTGTGTTCTTTGATTATGGGAATGTTCATGGTTGTCGATGTTTTTCAAGTTCATATTATATGTGTGGGTGTGTGATTCTAATTCCGTGGCATAATTTCATGTTTGAATACTCATTCATATTTTTTAAAAATTGCTATGCAGTCTAGTAGGGTAACTAGAATATGGTTTGTTTACACTTAGGGTGTGAACATATAAACACTGAGGAACTTGGAAGGAGAAGACAAAAGATACCATCAGGGAATGTATGAGGAGAGAAGATGGGCTGGTCATATGTCAACAGTAAGTGATGACAGGTGGCCTGCCAGGGAGGTCTACTGGTAGCTTTATGAAATCCGGAGATAGCAAAGAGGGCTTCCAGCACAGTGGACCCCCTATGACGAATGTATGGGAGGACATGGACAAGCGCCCTTGAAGATGCCTAGGCATTATTGGCTTGTGATCTGCATCATTGGAAGAAACCTCCAAATCTATTCATTCATAGATCTAAGTATTTGACTACTGATCATTCATCTAGAAGCATTTATTATGCACCCCTATGTGTCAGGCACTATGCTAGGTGTCAGGGATGCAAAGACAAAAATGAAACAGTCCTTGCTCTTGAGAGCTTACAGAATGTTAGAGATGAGAGAAATAATAGAGACCAATTTCTTTATTTTGCAAAGAAGGTAACATAAGCGTGGCAACAGATGCTAGTACTGATCCGAAGTCACATTTGGTTAACAGTAAAGCGGGGTCTGGACTGCAGTCTTGTGCTGCCACTGAGCCTACAGCTCTTTTCTTATTTCTGGGGCACAGAGGAACTGTAACTTACAGTGGACCTAGAGATGAATTGTACTAAAGTACAGATGCTAAAAAGAGGTGCCATAAAAAGACAAAGATATGTTTTTAATACCAATCATTCTGTGATACAGAGAATTATAGTCACTAGTACACGTCAGAAGCTAGGGCTACTCACTGGCGGCACCTTTTGTCTGAAATCTGACTTATGGGTGTTTCTTACCCAAGGACACCAGCTCATTTCCTCAGGTGGTTGGTTAGTCATTATTATAGAACCATAGAATTTTAGAGGTTCCTCCTTGCCCTATTTGTAATCCAGACAAGATCGCCATTTTGGATAAGATGTATCTATGACACAAGGAAAGGGAGGATTGTTTTTTTGTTTGTTTGTTTGTTTTCCTTTGAGGCTCTTCTGGGTCCTCTTCTGTGATGGGTGATCTACTCTATCAAATCTCCTTATGAAGGTCTCGGAATCATAAATATGGAAAGTCAGTCAGTTGATTATTAATCAACAGGCAATAACTGCACTATAAAGAAAGTCCAGCTTAAGGAGCTCAGCCTGAAGAGGGGACGTGGCCTGCCTGGATCTCCTTAAAATGGAGGTTCTAGGAAGAACCAGCCCATCAGGGGCAGAGGGTGCTTCTAGCAATGAGATGTCCAGGGGTGAAGTGAGTTTCTAGGGCACAGAGATTTCTGTGGCATACATGACAGAGAGAGTCTGGAAAAGTCAGGAAAAGGGGCTCTTTTGATTGCTGGAGTTAGTGATCAGTGGTAGGCTAGATGAGTGTAACTATGCCACTCCTCTCCTGAAAAGCCTTCAATGACTCTCTCTTTCCTATAAGATAAAAAACAAACTCCTCTGGTTGGAATTTAAAACTCATCACAATCTGCCTCCAATCTTTTCCTTTTTTTTAGCTAAACTGGCCTGCTCTCTGCTCCCCAATTCAACATTCCTTCGTCCCTGCCTTATACTTAGAATGCTCTCTTCTCACCTCTGCCTTTTGAATCTCTAGGTCAGGTCCCTTAGAGGTTCAAGGCAAATAATTCAGCTTCTGCAAGACCCATTTCCTAAACTTGCCATTTGTTAGGACTTTCTCCCTCCCCACTGAAATTACCTTGCAATTTCCTAATGAATAAGGATAGAGTATGGGGCCCAGATTTCAATGACCTAAAGTAGCCCTGTGGCTAAACATGAGTAGTTTTATGACAGATGCCATAAAAGCACCAAGTTATTGTTTTATTACCAGTGAACCATAAAACAATATACCTCCCCTCCCATGTAGATGGAGTTAAAACTGCTTGAAAACAGAGGCTGTCATCATTTTTTCCCTTTTTTCATTTTGAGACTTCAGGACACTCATAGTGCATGGCACATAGTAGACACTTATTAAATCCTTGCAGAATTGAATTGAATTGAATCCAGTGGAAAGAGGTTGGGGAAAAATTCAGAAAGCATATCCTAAGGTCTCATTAAGCTCTAAGTATGGTTTAAGTCCCTTAGGATGTACTGATCCTAAGTACAGCCATGCTGAATCTTCTAGACGTATATTTTCATAGAGGATCACATATTGAAGCTCACCCTCCCACACACACACACACACACACACACACATACACTTCTTAGGATAAATGAATATTACTTGTTCATATTAATTTCATTTTAGTACAGAATACGGGAGACTAGACTTGTATGGGAGCACTGGTACCTGGGAGGGATAGAGGTTCTGAAAGGAGGGCAAAGGACCCTGAGTGGAGAGATCAGGGAGCATGCTAGAAAAATTTCCCCCTTTCCCAACATTGCCCAGGGCCAGCACTAGTGCCTATAAATCATTCACATTCACAAAGAGCTCACAGTTCTTCACTTGGTATGAGATTCTTGGGCCCAGGTTAAGTAGTTTCCACAACTTATTTATTCCATGAGTGAGTGAGCTTGCATGGGTACCAAGTTCCATGGTTCCATGCCCAGTGAAAGAGAGAAAAGTTCTCATCCATCTTGGCCAGGAAGATATTAAGGTATTGGGAGTTTGGGGGAGCTACTGGAATCAAAGAGGAATGAGAGATGAGACCCTGCATTCCCATTGTCCTTAAATGCCATCTGTGTTAGAGACTAGGAGACTAGCATGTGGCTTCTGGTACCAGCTATGCCAATAGATGTCAAAGGCAGGTCACTTGACCTCTCCTGAGTCCCTCAGTTTCCTCATCTACAAAAAGAAAAGATTGGACTAGATGATTTCTAAGATCTTCCCAAGAAGCCCAGGAAAGAAAGGGACCTATTATTCTGTACTTAGTTATGTTTCTAACCCACTACCATCTCTGCTGAGAGTAAGGTCTTCTTGTTTCCCATTTTGAGCAATTATGACACTATGGTCCTAAGTGCCAAATGGAATGGTACAGAGGAGAGCTCAATAAGGACTTGAGTCCATGCCCTAGAAGAGTAAGCAACATTTGCCAGTTGTGCCAGCTCTTTGTGACCCCACGGACTTGTCCGTGAGGTTTTCTCGACAAAGATAGTAGAGTGGTTTACCGTTTCCTTCTCCCCTGCATCCCCATTTTACAGATGAAGAACTGAGGAAAATAGGGGTTAAGTGACTTGCCCAGGGTCACAGAGCTAGTATCTGAGGTTGTATTTCAACTCAGATCTTCCTGACTCCAGGACTGATGCTCTATTCACTGCACCACCTACCTGTCCCCAACATTTGCCTAGGCAAAAGGGGATCCCTCTTACATCTGATACTACCTTTCTCCTCTTACTTTGTGGCTCCCCTCTTCCTGTCCTCTTTAGCTGCCCAAGACACAAGACCCATTGTGGTTTAGGCTCATAGGCTCGAAGACTTAGAGATGATTTAGAGGCCATCAAATCCAACCTCTTGTTTTTATTTGTTTATTCATTCATTTACTTTGTTGTATAGTGTTGGCTTTGTTTGTCAAGGCTAAGTCTCTTTGTTATCGTTCAGTTATTTCAGTTGTGTCCAACTCTTTGTGACCCCGTTTGGGGTTTTTTTTGGCAAAGATACTATAGTGGTTTGCCATTTCCTTCTCCAGCTCATTTTACAGTTGAGGAAACTGAGGCAAATAGGGTTAAGTGACTTGCCCAAGATCACATGGTGAACAAATGTCAGAGGCCAGACTTCGATTCATGAAGATGAGTTTTCCTGATTCCGGGACCCAACACTATGCATGGCACCTAGTTGGCCTAAGTCTCTCTAGCCCATGCTAAAAATTCAGCTGTTGATCCACAAGGAAGCCATAAGGTGCTCCATCTCCACACTGTGCCAGTTTGCCCCTCCTTGGGCAGCCTGATGCCCACCCCACCCCTCTATCCCAGGGCTACTACAGCTCAGAATTCCTCAAGCTCAAGGGATCCACTGGTTTCATCTTCCTCAGCAGCAGGGATTTGAAGCTATACCACCAGGCCTAGGACTAACCCCTCATTTACACATGAAGAAATTAAGGCCTTAGAGAGGTTAAGTGATTTCCCCCTGGTTACACAGTGAGTAATTGTCTGATGCAACAGTTGAACCCAGATCTTCCAGGAATCTCTGCTATTAATTATTAATTGATTACTTATTAATTAATTAATCTCTGCTATTAATCCTTCTACTAAATGCTCATAGTGGAGCCCTGGGAACAGGGGAGCCGATGCTGATGATTATTGAAACATTGTTATATATTGTAATGTAACAAAAATTATTGTAATCATCAGTAAGTATTGATGGTTACAATTAATCCCCTCTTTGAGCACACTGGAAGCAGGTCGTTGGTTCAGATAACATGGTGGTGATTAACCTCAAACCTCTACTTTCCACCCACCCCAATTCAAAGAAATTTTAAAAAGCATGTGATTAAGCATTGCCTTGGTGCCTGACACTTTCCTAGGTAAGGAACGTCTGAAGAAAAAAAATGAAACAGAAAATGAAAAAGCTCATATTCTACAGGAGGGGACAGAGCAAATACTCGGGAAAATAGATTGAAACTAGATAGAAAATAAACAAGAACTTCATGATGGACAGCACTAACCTCACATGTAAGGGATAGTTACCTCATGCAGTGGATAGAGTCAAGAACTTGGAGTCGGGGAGACCTGAATTCAAATCTGCATTAATAGCTATTTGACTCTGGATGAGTCACTTAACCTCCAATTGTCTCAGTTTCTTCATCTGCAAAATAGGGCTAATAACAGCACCTACCTCCCAGAGTTGTTGTGAATCAATAAATCTTTGTGAAGCACTTAGCACACTTCCTGGCACATTGTAAGTATTTTAAAAATGTTTGTCATCTATTACCAGGAAAAGCCTTAGAAAATGACTCAAATCAAGTCCTCAAGTATTTATTAAGTACCTAATGCATGCCAGGCACTGTTCTAAGTGGGGCAGGTAGGTGATGCAGTGGTTAGAACTGGGCTTGGAATCAGGAAGATTCATCTTCTTGAGTTTAAATTTGGCCTCAGATACTTACTAGCTGTGTGACCTTGGGTAAGTCATTTAACTGTTTGCCTCCATTTCCTCATCTGTAAAATGAGCTGGTGAAGGAAATGGCAAACCACTCCAGTGTCTTTGCCAAGAAAACCCCAAAATAGGGTCACAATGGGTCAGACACAACAGAAATGACTGAACAGCAACTGTGCTAAGTTCTGAGGATGGAAAGAAAGGAAAAAAATAGTCCTTACCCTCCAGGATCTTACAGTATAACAGGGAAGAAAACATGGTGAGTATGAACAAATGAGATTTTTGCAGGATGATTGGAGATAATCACAGGGAAGGCACTGTGATTGAGGAGATGTTACTTGATTTCTTCCTTTCTTTAATTTGTTTCTTTGTTAAATGAGACCAACTGACACTGTAAGTGCATCTCCCAAGATATACAACTTTCCCTGCCTGTAATCCCACAAAGTGTGTGGTTTCATTATCTGTGCTCTTGAACCAATATGAATCTTTGCATTTAATTGAGCTCAACTTTACCTTATTTCCTGTCACAGTCCTGGGGTGTGAATAATATTATCATATCCTTTTCTACAGATGATGAAACTGAGGCTACAAAGAGATTGTTACTGAGGTTCAAACTCAGGTCTTCCTGACTCCAAGTCCAATGTTCTAGGCACTACCTCACCTTAGTTGTCAAGGACTGGTTTAGGCCCTGGCTAAACCTAGGCTGTGTGAATGTTGTCACTTTGGCAGATATTTCTAATCAGCCATCTCTAAAGCTGAATTAAAAATACCACCATTCTCCCTGTTACCTATGCTCAAAATTTCCAAATCACCTTTGATTCTTCTCTCTTTCTCATTCCCCACATTCAATTAGTACAAAGTGAGATCAATTCTGCCTTTTCAATCTCTCACACTTGTCTATCTCTCCTCCCACTGGAATCACCCTAGTTCAGATCCTCATTACCTCTAGTCTGGAGTCTATAACAATAGCTTCTAACTGGTCGTTCTGTTCCTTTCATCTCTCAAATACTCCCTCCTGTGGCTTCCAAAAAATCTTCTAGCACTTGGCACAGCACCTAGTACACACTAGGTGCTTAATAAATGTTTATTAATAAATGCAGCTTTGTAGCGCAGTAGATATTTTGACTTTCAAACACAAGAATCAAGAGAAGCATGAAAAGGTAAACAGGAAAGAGAAATCATAAGGGACTTATTAAAGTTGAATTGTTTACATTCCTACATGGAAAGATGATATTTGTAACTCATGAGACCTTTCTTAGTATTAGGGTAGTTGAAAGGAATATATACATAATAGAGACAGAGGGCACAGGGTGAGTTGAATCCGAAGGGATGATATCTAAAAAAATAAAAGTAAGGGGTGAGAGAGGAATACATTAGGAGAAGGAGAAAGGGAGAGATAAAGTGGAGTAAATTATCTCACATAAAAGTGGCAGGAAAAACCTGTTATAATGGAAGGGAAGAGGGGGTAGGTGAAAGGGAATGAGTAGTCCTTGCTCTCATTGGACTCTCATTGGCTTAAAGAGGGAATAACATACACACTCAACTGGGTATCTTACCCTACAGGAAAGTAGGGGGGAAGGGGATTGGGGGAGGATGATAGAAGGGAGGGCAGATTGGGGGAGGAGGTAGTCAAAAGCAAACACTTTTGAAAAGGGACAGGATCAAGAGAGAAAAGTGAATAAAGGGAGACAGGATAGGATGGAGGGAAATATAATTAGTCTTTCACAATGTGACTATTATGGAAGCATTTTACATAATGAAACATGCATAACCTAAAAAAAAAAAAAGACACTTTGGATGTTTTAGAACTCATAACCCAGAATGCAGGCTTCTTGCCTCACGGGGTCATAGCTTTCAACAGGGGGATGTTGCTAACCTTTTAGGAACCAGTTCCCTGAAAATATTCAATACACTTTTACGTTTCATTTGCATTGCTAACATTTTCTCCATCACTTCCTTAAGTCTTAAAATAAGCCTTTATCTGTAGCTCTTTGCTGATTTCCAAGGCTCAGATTTTGAAATCAGCTCTTGTTAGCCAGTACAAGCTAGCTCCAGCACACTCTTGGAGTGATCTGGAAGGGACCTTAGAAGGCTACTGAATGCAGCCCCTCCACTTTGTAGATGAGAGAACTGAGCCCCACAGAGAGGAAGTGTCTGGTGCACAGTCATCCAACTAAGTACCTGAGGTGGGATTCAAACCTATGTCTTCTTGACTCCAAAACCAGAGCTCTATCCACTACACCACAACATCTGTTACTTCCTATTGGCTTTCACCATAGAAATAGCATGCAACAGAGAAAAATAGAAGATGTCTGTATTTATTTATTCACCATACATATATGTGTGCACAATGAGTGCACATACACTCACAAATTTCTACAGAAAGCACAGTCTTTCTAGGTAGTGAGGGACAGAAGAGTTAAGTCCACTGAAAAATAATAGGCCAGGTCAGGGGGAAGACTTCACCTTACAGATCAACGAAACAAAGGACAGTGGTATGCACTGTCTATTCTTTGTTTTTTGTCTCATGGCCAATTTCAAGAGACCAATTCCAGAAACCAAGTTCCCAATAACTTGGCCAGTTAATCTCTGAAGGAATTTAGTCATTGAGAACCTAGAGTGAGTTCTAGCCCATAGCTGAAATACCAGGCACTTCTGGCTCACCCATCCATTGCACAAGTTAATCAGTCCTTTAGATCTCAGGCTTCACATTGCCTTTTGCCAAAAGCCACACCTCTACCTCGATGCTCTAATATCTTGCTTGTTTGGCTTCTGAAGACATCATAAAAAGCCTGGGGCAGCTCTGATGAAATCAGAATCTTGCCCACTTTTTAATAAGCTATGTAGAGATTAGATTTCCCTACTTCCCATTGTTCTCATCTGCTCCCATAGTGCCAAGTGAGAACTGGACTGTGAGCTGAAGTGTCGGCTGGACTGGATGACTCTCCTGAATCTCTCTAGGGTCTTCCCATTTGTTTTCACAACAATGCAATCCAGACTAATGTGAAAATATTTAATAAGAATGTGTATGTAGAGCCTATATCAGATTGTATGTTGCCTTGGGGAGGAGATTGGTGAGGGAGGTGGAGAAAATTTAAAACTCAAAAGCTTATGGAAATGAATGTGGAAAACTAAAATTAAATAAATTGATTTTTTTAAAAAAGAATGCAACCTAAAGCCATCGTTGAATACCGCAGGCCAAAAGCAATTACAGAGGAGATGCATTTATTAAATGCTTCCTGTGTGCAAGCTACTGTGCTTTATGCTGGGGATTTTGTTGTTGTTTCGTCGTTTCAGTCGTGTCCAATTCTTCATGGCCCCATTTAGGCTTGACTTGGCAAAGATACTGAAGTGGTATGCCATTTCCTTCTCCAGCTCATTTTACAGATGAGGAACTGAAGCAAACAGGGTTAAGTGACCTTAGCCAAGGATCATACAGCTAGTAAGTGTCTGGTCTTCCTGACTCCAGGCCCGGCACTCTGTCTACTGTGTCACCTAGCTGCACTTAGTACAAATAATGACTGCTCACCTTCAGCTCACATTCTCATGGGGAAGATGACAAGAACTTATACATAAATATGCATAGCATAAAAATAAATTCAAAGTAATTAAATGCAAGGTAATTTGGGAGGGAGTACACTAGTAATTGGGGTGGGGGCAGGGGATCAGGAAAGACTTCATGCAAAAAATGCAGACTCTGAACAGAGGACCTGGGTTCAAATTCAACTTCTGATACCTACTTCCTATGGGACTTGGAGTAAGTCAAACTTCCCTAGTCCTCAGTTTCCTCAATTGTAAAATGAGGAAACTGCCTCTGGGGTCCCTTATAGCTCTAAATTTGAGATCCCAACCTCATCAGCTTCTGATTTAGAAGGTCTGAATCTAGGGCACATGAATTCTTAAAAGGTCCATGTTAAGATTTCAGGGAGTCAATGAAATTGAATGGGGGTGGGGGAGGAATCACATCTTAATTTTCACTAACCTGGAAGAGAAATTTGGCATTTCCTACCAAAAGGAAATGTAGGCATCAAGCCATTGTTCTGAGAAGGGATACTCAGGCTTCACCAAACTGCCAAAGTGGTCTGTCAGACACACACACACACACACACACACCAATTAAGAATCTCTGGTCTAATTTGTGCATACCTCCTTTAAGCTTCTAATTATGAAAGGGCTATTCCTGTACATTGCTTCAGAGCTATTCATCTGAACCAGAACTATCTTCCTAATGTTCAGGTGTTCAAACTCTGAGGTTACATTCTTCTAACCACCAACCTATTCTTGCCAAGTCAGTAAATTGAGGGAGTCATAAAAAGTTAGAGCCAGAAGGGATTTTTAGAAGGCAGTCTAGTTCAGCTCAGAGAGTCTAAGTAATTTGTGCAGGACCACACAGCAAAACCAAGAACAGAACCCAGGTGTCCTAACTCCCAGTTCAGAGCTCTGCTCACTATACTCAGTCAACTAGCATTTGTTAAGTTCCTACTATGTGGCAGGACTATAACTAAGAGCTAGAGATACAAAGGTAAAAAACAGTCTCTGGGGGTGGAGCCAAGATGGCGGCTGGGAAGCAGTGACTGGCATGAGCTCCCTACCAAGTCCCTCCAAAAACCTATAAAAAATGGCTCTGAACCAATTCTAGAGCTGCAGAACCCACAAAGTGGCAGAGGGAAGCAGGGCTCCAGCCCAGGACAGCCTGGATGGTCTCTGGGTAAGGTCTGTCCCACATGGAGCTCCCAGCCCCCAGCAGAGGGGAGCGGAGCTGAGCCCAGCGCGCACGGCGCGAACAGACCAGACACGGACCTACCAGACCAGGAGATAAGCGGAGAGTGCCCTGGCATCCTGAATTACTGAGCTGTGGAATCCACCAGACCTCTCAACCCACAAAGAGTAAAGACA
>CM053622.1:440538006-440554093 GCA_028646595.1 Phalanger gymnotis
CCACCTTAATTACTATTACATAATAATGTTAATGTTACACCTAATAGGGGTTTGGGGCTGGGGCTTAGCACTTAGCAAGATTCAGTGACAAAAGCCAAACTCTTCAAGGGCACTTGTTGAACTAAATGCTAAGGAGACAATTTTTTGCCTTATGACACACCAAGGAGACAACAAATGTATAAAAATACCCATGCAAAAGAAAAACAAGATAAGTTTAGGGAAGTCACTAATCTAGGGGGATCAAGAAAAACCCCATGTAGAAGGTAAGGCTTGGGCTAAATTTGGAAAGAAAAAGGAATGGCTCTAATTACTGTATTCTCTTAGTTATAACCTTAGTTCAGGTTGATTGTTGCAATGAAATGAGGTACTTACAAGTTGCTCAGTGGTTAATAAAATGAGTTTATTTTGCTCCAACACTGTAAGAATATGGAACAAGAATAAAGTGGCATTTAGATTCTCTGGATACAGCCTCCGTGGACCCCCCAAGGCTGGTTATCAGGGCAGGATACAGCAGACATGTTGACTCAGGTGGTTTTCAGAAACCCACCAAGGTCAGGGAACCCAGACCCCTGATATGCCTGGGAAATTGTATGCCATTAGATGACCAGGAAGGTGGGCCAAGGAAGCTGGGCCAGTCTGGGGGCAGCTCTGTCATTTATTATGGTTAAGCCTCCCCATGTTGTGGGTAGGAGGAAAGAAGCTATATTAGGGAAAATTGGTCTTATCATGCTAAAGAGTCCAAGAAATGATAGTGAGGAGGAGGCATGGGGTGATGGCTCAAGAGAAAAGGTATTGAGGTGGGAAATGGAGTATTTGGTTTGAGGAAGAGCAAGAAAACCAATTTGGTGTCCCAAAATATACATAGGGCAGTAATATACAGTAGGGCAGTTTTCATAGATTGGAGCTAGGCTAATTGAGTGTGATCATTGGATTTTCTGAACAAGAGGGTAGTGGGGCTAGGTGAGACAGGTCATGGGGTCAAGGGGTAGAAATGTAAGTAGGGTATAGTTTTTGGGGGTACAGAAAGGTGTGAAGAAATGCCTCATTTGTCTCTGCTTGGTAAAGGCTAGTTTCAAAGTCTTATTTTCTTAGGAAAAGGAATTTGTTTCTGTCCTCTGAATCTCTCATATGGGTAGTTTTTGGAATCTCGAGGCATGCCTGAATCATGGTCCCTTACACCCAGTGTTTAAGCTCTTTTTGTTCCTTCTTTGAAATACCCCAGTTTGGAAGCTGGAACTAAATAGCAAATTAAGCTGTTAGAATTTGACTCATTCTTTTACACACACACGCGCACACACACGCACACACACACACACACACATACATACATGGTCTTTTTTTTTTTTTGCTGAATATTTTGCTTTTCTGGTTTCTGTTTCACTGGGTACATTTTCCTTGATTTCTTGAGATTCTCCTTTATTTTTCTCCACTTATTTCCCCGAGGAATCCCTCTTTGGTGTGCTAGTATTAAAGGCAGTATATGTTTACCCTAAGAAAATTTACAGCTTCACAGCATACAAACCTAAAGACAAAGCTAGCTAGCTACAGGGCAGTCTTTCTCTTCCTTTGCAGTAAAAGCTGGAGATCACATGTGTGGAGACCTCATTTCTCATTGCTTTTCCGGGGGGTGGGGGTGGGGTCAGGAGTTAGGAATTCTCAGAACAAAAGATTATGTTCCATGTTATCTGTCAGGAGGTATTGAGAAAGTGGCTGACCTTGCAGAGATAAGAAAGAGAGGAAACACTTGACCTGTGTGTTCCTGAGATAGTACAGCCGTGGGGAGAGGTTGCCAGAAGTGATTGAATGTTGTCTAAAGTAGGTGAACCTCCCAGGACTGTACTTACATTTTCTAACATACCTCCTATGGGAAGTGCTTCATCTTTCTCTTCCAAGTTGGTTTAGCATCATCAGGTTTGTAACCCAGAAATAAAAACAGGGGAAATGGAGTGGGTGACCTAGTTCACATGGACCATGTGAGAAA
Source organism: Phalanger gymnotis (assembly GCA_028646595.1). Classification (NCBI taxonomy): domain Eukaryota; kingdom Metazoa; phylum Chordata; class Mammalia; order Diprotodontia; family Phalangeridae; genus Phalanger; species Phalanger gymnotis. Next base: position 440,539,988 of record CM053622.1, read on the forward strand.
TAATAATACATTTTTTCAAGGAGAGGGTCTGGATCTGTGATTTTATCAGTGTGAGAGAACTTCCACTGTGGAGTCTACCCTCCACTCCTGCAGATAAGCAACTCATCCTCAATTCAAAGTTTTAGAAGAGTTGCCTGGGGTACCAAGAGATTGAAGCACTTGCCCATGGTCACAGAGTTGGTATGTATCTGTAAGTCTAGAACCTAGATGTTTCTGATTCCAAAGCCAGCTCCCTATCTACTAAACAGTGCTGCCTCTCATAATTAATTATCATTTTAGTGTTTACAAAACACTTTTCTTAAAATATATCTGTGAGGTAGGTAAAGCTATAATTTGAGAAAGGCAGTCAGGGCTTTTCCCCAGGGTGATGATATTTAGGGGGCTATAATATCGTGCATCCTGTGGCAGATGGAAACACTTAAACTTGACACATAGTTAAAGTAATTAATTCTCTTTTAGATATTTTCTGCCTTATTTGCAGGCAGTTTTTCCTTAGCCTTTTTGTAAAATACAAATGATTTAACATAATCATTACTAGAAAGCTTTGTCATCCAAGGATGTTTTGAAATCAATTTGTAAGATTAACTATCAGCTTAGATTTTTGTTTATTACAGATAACCATTTCAAAAAGAAAAAAAAATTAAAATAATTTTCATCCACAGGATGTGGTGTTCTTGTGGTCTCTGTCTCTTTACAGACGGGTCTTACATCCCAAGCTTCCAGGGGGAGGCCTTCATCTGTCCCCCTCAACAAAATTCTTCTTAAATTGATTTCAGGTTGCTTTCATGCTGCTTGCTCAGGCCACATTTTACAGTGTTTGCCTTGTGTCCAAAATCACTAGCTACAACTCTGCAGCTTGGCACTTAAAGTATGGAACTCAAGCACTGTAAGATAATATTTATAAAGTGCATTGCATAGTGCCTAGAACATAATAGGTCCTTTACAAATGCTTGTTTCCTTTCTTTCTTACCTTTCTACATCCTGTGTCCCTATACTTCTATAGCCAAATTTCCCCTTTGTCAGGAATCTTTCTGATATCTGTTCATTTATTTCCTCCTTCCAGTTCTGAAATTCAGTTCACCAAGCCTCTCACTCTTGTGAGATCTCTTTTCCTCTCTGATGACTAATTAACATGGGAAAAAATTGTTTAAATAAACTCAGCATTGTATAACCCTGTCTGGTTTCAGAAGCAGCTTTGAAGCTTGCTTCTTATGAAGTTGTTTTTTTTCCCCCCATAAAGGGGCCCAGACTGTTCCCTAATGAATTTTGAAACATTCTGAACATAGCCGAACAAGACCAGAACAAGTTTAAACACCAGGTCTTTCCTCATTGCTTCAGTGTTGGAAATCACTTTGGCAATACTGTTGCTGGGGGTGGGGATAAGGAGGGGAAGAAGCAGTCTATCAACGCCATCCTGGCCAAGTGGATTCAGTCATGTTGGAACAACAGAAGTAAGGAAGTCAAAAACAAAAAGTCATTTAACTTTCAAACATCCAACCCACATCTTTATTAGTGGGTTAGAGTTTTAAGTAAAGCATCATATTACTAGAGTATAGGGCAATCTGTTGCCAGCTGTCCCTTGCACGGGCTCATTTGTTCGTTTACAATGTTTACTGCATATAGGCTATTATAGGCAGCACAAAGTTGAATATTGCACAATTCTGACACTGAATACACCAGGAATGCTACAGGTATACTATACTAGTATGCCATTGTGTTGTAGTCCTTTGTCCTTTCTGGAAGAGGACTATGACTTCAGGGAGGTGATGTCATGATTTGCAAATGAATTGGATTTAAGTATGGGAGGAATTTAAGTGAGCCTCACTCTCTCCTCCAGAGCCATTTGGGTCCAGTGATAAGATATAGATTAGGACAACTGGAGATGGCCCAGGATGCAGTGGGAGACCTTGGTTTTTTTAAGTTAATGCCTTTCCCAGGTCTCAGTTTGAGGGAGGTAAGGCCCATTTAGTGATTAAGGCTAGGTAAGAAATGAGGGAAAGAATAGTTTCTTTTACCTACTCAAAAAAATCAATTTGGGAAGGGAAGACCCTCAGGGTTTCTGGCCAAAACAGAAACAATCACTATTTACAATCACTCTGAGCCATCAAGGCCCAAACAGTGACCAAGTGAGGCTTGGATTAGGAATTATTCTTGGCCATTCTCAGAGAGCCAGAATGATTTGGGCTTAAGGCATGTGCCTTAAGAAAGAAATCTTACCCCTTAAACTCCAAGATATCTTGGGAGGTTTCAGCAACCAAAATTTACATTCGTTTGGCCAGAGCACCCGAAGGTAAGGATATGATACTCTATGTGGATAGAGAGAGGGAGAAGGGAGCGAGGGAGGAAGTAAGGGAAGAAAGGAAGAAAGGAAAGAAGGAAAAAAGGAAGGAGAGAGGGAGGGAAGGAAGGAGGAAACAGCATTACCCAGCTGGAACTGGTCAGTTGGGTCCCCACTGGGGCAGCTACTCAGAGGTTGTTGTTCGTTCTTTGTTCTTGAAGAGGACCATGACATCAGGAAGGTGATGCCATGACTTGCAAGTGAATTGGAGTTAAGTGAGGGAGGACTAGTATGCAGTAGTCCAAGGCAGAAGGTTATGATCTCTTAGAATGGGTATAAAATTCAAGAGAAATAGAATGAAAGGATAACTGAGATGATCAGAGAAGACAGAATTGAGAATGTGGCATTTTGATCTCAGCTTGGGGGAATGACCAATGATGGGTCGCTAACATTTATATGGGTAGCTAGGTGGTGTTGTGGGTAGAGGGCAGGGCCTGGAGTCAGGAAGACCCACCTGATGTCAAATCCTCCCTCAGATGCTTACTAGTTGTGTGACCCTGGGCAAGTCATTTAACCCTGTTTGCCTCAGTTTCCTCATCTATAAAATGAGTGGAGAAGGAAATGGCAAATCACTCCAGTATCTCTGCCAAGAAAACCCCAAATCGGGTCATAAAGAAGCCAACCTGTTAGTGATACGTATTACAGATTAAATGGGAATTGAATTTAATCCCTTCTGTACTTTTGTTCTTAATTGTAATCAACTGCCATTCTCATTTGAAGGAACAAGGATTGTCTGGGGCCTTGGACAGAACCTCTACTTACTCTGCCTGGTGGGAGCTTGTACTGATGAGGGGGCCTCAGAATAGATAGCTTTCAGCCTGATGTCTTACTGAGACTGAGCTTACATAAGTAAAGTTAAAAAAAAACTGCTCATCTCTTCCTCTGACACAGATCACACTGAATTAAAAAAGTTTATTCTCTTCAGCTATAGAGCTAATTGAAAGGTTCTTTGATTAAAAATTGTGAATAGTTGTGTGGTTGTGGGTTTTTTTGGGGTGGAGCATAAACTGCTTCCTTACTTTTTTTTTTGCATGTCCTTTTAGTAAATCAGATCATCAGTAACGTTTCAGTTCTTAACGAAACCTGCTTGAGGTGGAAGAGAAATGTGAAGATGGCTGATTTAGAGGAGATGTATTTAGTAAGTTCAAAGTTTATCTAAATATTTGCCCTGAGTGGGAGATTTGAATTTTTTTACAAAATTAAATAAAGCCCGGAAAATATGTACAAATTTAGAAATATCCTGTGGGTTGCATTTCAGCCATTGTACTGGAGTATTCAAGTCAATAAACATTTATTAAGCACTATATGTTTATGTGCCAGGCACTGTGCTAAGTTCTAGGTCTACAAAGAAAGTTCTTAGATAATTCTAGCTCTCAAGTAGTTCACAGTCTAATGGGGGATATAACATGAAAACTACTATGTATGAATAAAATATGTGCAGGAGGTAGATAAAGTTACTACTGGAAAATATTTGGGAGAGAAAAGTGATAGATTGAGAGCACAGGTGTCAAGCATGCAGACCACACAGTGAGCCCTGAACCAGATCAAAATGTAATTGGAAAATATTTAACAAAACAAATGAAAATAAAACAAAACATAGATAACATTACATTTTAAAAGTAAGTTGATATGTGTCTCACGAGGATCCCTACTCATGAATTAGAGGCCTACATTTCTTTTTTAGTTTGATTAATGACCAGAAGACAGATCATCGATATAAATTTATCAGTATTCGGGCTTTCAAAAGATGAGAATTTATGAGGACCTAAACTAGGGTATTGACTGTGTCACTGGTGAGAAAAAATACAGACAAGTGGTATTGTGACAATAGATTCAACGCAACCTGGCCACTTATTGGCTGTGGGCAGTAAGAGAGAGGTAAGGATCCAAGATGACTCCAAGGTTATGAACCTGGGTAAGTGGGAGTAGGGTGGTGTCTCCGGCAGAAATAAGAAAGATTAGACGAAGGGTCAGGTCTAAGGTAGAAAACAGAGTTCTTTTTTGGGCCTTGAATTGATAATAATGACTACCAGACATGTTGGAGATATCTAACAGGTAGTTAATAATGTGGACTAGAATTTAGTCCAGTGCAGTCCAGTCTAGTCCAGAATTTAGTCCAGTGCAAGGTCTGGCAGTTCTGACCAAACTGGAAAGCTTCAGAATACAGGCCTAGTGATGTCTGTTGCACGAGGACCAGCCTATCCAAATTCAGTACATCACTAGGTTGACTAAAAGGTGATGAATTTTTTTATGCACACCAAGCCTCTGAATTCAAATATGAAAGTCATAGTGTTATAATATGCAGTAATGACAGGAGTACCCATACTAATGAAACCACAGATCTTTGAAGTATTGAAGAAACCACAAATGTTAATGGATTGAATTCCCACCTAAAAGATAAAACATATTAGATTTCTGTTCCTATTGCCTACAGGAACATTTCTTAGTGCCAAGAAATGTACATGCATTTCAATACCATAGGATAGACTAAAATTTAGTATTCTTCAACTATTTCTAGAAAACCTTGGGAATACAAATCACAATTCAAATTAGAGATAATTAAAATTTAAACAAAGAAATTCGTGTCATAATTAAAGGTACAATCAAGGTACTGATCATCAAGGAATTTTGCTATTAAATATTTGCATACCTAACTGTAAAATAGTTAAAAGGCAAATTTAATTGCTTTGCAGAAAGAAGTAAGTATAAAATCAACAATAATAGAAGATTTTAACATCAGACTAACAGAATATAATGAATTATGCACTAAAAATAAAAAAAATTGCTGATTGGAATAGCATTCTGAAGAAACTTGATTTGTTAAACACGGGAAGAACTGAATAGAAAAATTGTATATACTGTTTTTCAACTATACATGAAAAATTTACAAAAATTGATTATGTTCAAGGGTACAAAAGTTATAAGTAAAATCAAAAAGGCAAAAATACTTTAATGGGTTACAATGCAATAATAATAGGCTTATCGTGTTTTTAGAGTCATTTAAAATTGCACTCAATAGCTAATTTATATTCTTACTTATATTTTAAAAGATAAAATGAATAACTTGAGTTTTCAGATAAAGAAATTAGAAAATGAATAAATTCCTATGACCAAAGCAAGCACAAAGGAGCAAACTGTAACAAAAGGAAAGATGAATTATGCACAGTCATAGGCTAACACATGACTCTTATACACAGCTATAGGCTAACAAAACTGAGATCATAAAATAAAGAGCAAACATTTTTATTATTACGCTATTAAAATTAATATGTACTTTTTCTTTAACAAATTTTAAATAGTGGAATTTATCATTTTGCATACAAGTATTTTTAACTTGTTTATAAATTTAAATGGCTGGATTTTTGATTATCACTAGACATTTTAAATAAAACATTTAAAAACAAATTTAAAAATAAATTTAGATAATGATCAGAGATGAGAAAAAGACATGTGGAAGACATAGAAGGGAAAAAGAAAAGTGGTTATGTTTTCCCGATGCCATGGACTTCTCTCCGTTAATCTTGTTTTAGGTCCTCCTATGTTCTCTTTTGATCTGTCTTTTCCAGATACAGGATAATGATGATGATGATCATGCTGATAATGATCATGATTATCATCATCACAACAATCGCATTAACATTGTCATGTTATAGTATGTAATAACACCATATACTGTATCGTCATATTATTATAATCATATGGTCAACAATAACAACTTACATTTATATTGTGTTGTCAGGTTTGTAAAGTGTTATATAAATAGTTTCTCATTTTATCCTTATAAAAACTTGGGAGGTAAGTGGTATCATTATCCGTATTTTACATTAAGTCCATTTTACAGATGAGGAAATTGAGGCAGGCAGAAATTAAGTGACTTATTAGTGTCATACAGCTAGGAAGCTTCTGAATGTAGATTTAAACTCAGATCTTCCTGACCCTAAGCCTGGTGCTCTATCCACTACTGTCATCTGCCCAGTGCTCTGTCCACTGTGCTACCTAGGTGCCTAATGAGCATAGGATCATGGGTATAGAACTAGAAAGGACCTTAGAGACCAGATTGTAGTCCAGTGTCTTCATTTTCCAGATGAGGAAACTGAGACCTAGAATTGTTAAGTAACTTGCCCAGTCATCCAGGTAGTAAGAAGCAGAACTGGGATTTGAACTGAAAGCCATGTAACTCCAAATCCAGCACACTTTCTCCCATACTGCACTCTGAGTGACTTTCACATTTTACCTGTAGTTCTTATGAGAAGAGACACATATGTATGCATGTGTGTGTGAATGCATATTTCTATATATGCATGTATGTGTAGGTATGTGTATGTATATTTATATCCTCAAAGGATGTGAAGGCAGGCTAGGAGGGAGGCGGTGGGTTATGGTGGAAAGGATGTCAAATTGGGAATCATGAAATACAGAACTGCCACTTGATACCTAGGTTACATTTTGGAAAGTGACTTTACCTCTTGGGAGGGAGCATTTCAGTTTCTTCCTTTGTATGCTGGTGATAATATTAAGAAGAAGAGGAAGAAAAAGAAGCAAGAGAAGAAGAAAGAGAAGTAGTAGCAATGGCAGCAGCAGCAGCAGTAGTAGTACCACCTCATCCCTCCCTCAATGTTGCTGTAAGGATCAAAGGAAATAATTTATGTGAAAGCACTTGGAATTCAGTTAAATAAGTCCTTATTAAGCACCCATATGTGGCAGGCATTATGCTAGGTACTGGAGATACAAAAGATGAAACAATCCCTGAACTCGAGGTGGTTACAGTGTGTGTGTGTGTGTGTGTGTGATAAATAACATATACAATTTGATGTGTATAACATGCACACATACATGTGTATATGTCAAATATATATAACATCATATATACATATATGCAAATTTCTGGGAGATGGTACATTTCTGATATGAAGGACAGTTTGTTAATATAATAGAAAGGTCCAGAAAGTATAGTGAAAGGTAGGGTAGAGTGGGAGAGGGGCAGGGAAGGAATAAGGCTTACATGGATGGGTATGAGGAGTGGTGATGAGGGGAGAAGGTTTCAGCCTAGACAGTCTAGGATAATGATCCTGAGTGGAGCCACAAGGCAGTAGATTGTCATGTCCTTTAAATAATGGTCATATTGATTTGATTATCAACCTCTGAGGAAAAGTTATAAGTAGTATGTGTGCACGTGGGCATTCAGATGATGAATCCCTGATTTTACCTGGTGATCTTGGGGCCTGAGTACTTAGAAGTCTGTAAAGCACTACACAAACATAAGGAATTTTAATCATTGTCAGCATCTTACCTCCTGAACTTTTCTGTTACAGTTCCACATATGGGGCCACCGAGGGTATCAGAAGGAATTTAACCAGGAAGTGTCATTTAACCTGACCACTGGCAGTCAGGCTCCTGAAGTTTGCCTGGAACTGCACCCAGGCACCAACTATACTGTAAACATTATGGCTGCTTCCTCTGGACTTCCTGTGCTGGTCTCCCTTATGACCCAGATAACTGGTAGGTCTTGGATAATTAATTACTTCTTGGATGAGGAATATGGTGACCTCAAAGGACCTTGGAATCAAGGAGAGAGAGTTATCCAATGTGCTGCTCTTATTCCAAGGAGCTAAATTCTCCTTGTATGATCATCATGGGTGTACTGCCATTGGCTTCCCCATTTCAAATGTTTTGGAAGCACGTTATCTCCAATCATATGCTCAGGGTGCCTGAAGGAGCTATGGAAAGAACATTGAACTTGGAGTTAGAAGATCTGTTCTCTAGGCAACTTTGAACACTTATCAGCTGTGTCATTTATTCTCTCAGTAACTCAGGAAAATGGGATTAATTGATGTATGGAAAGGACTTCATAAACTAAAGATACATAAGTTTCATGAGAGACAGGGGAGCCTAATGGATAGAGTCTAACTCAAAGCTAGGAAGACTGTGCTTCAAGTTCCACTTCTCACATGTACTATGTGATCTTGGGTGGGTCATTAAATATCTCAGTACTCCAGGCACCTGTCTAGGGAGGAATTTCCTAATGTGGGAGTTCCCCATACCAATGAATTCACAGGTCAAGTTCACATCCCTTTCTACTATTCTTATACTCAACAGTCAGCCAATAAGCATTTAAGTGTCTGCTATGTATCAGGCGTGGTGATAAGCACTGGGGATATAAAAAAAGGGAGGGGGAAATAATGCTTCCCATCAAGGAGCTCACAGTGTAATGGGGGAGACAATATGCAGACAGCTGTGTACAAACAAGATACAGACAGGATGAAGTGAGGGAAAGCACTAGCACTAAAGGAGATTGTGAAGGCTTTTAGCTGGGACTGGAAGGGAGCCAGCAGATGGAGACCAAGGAGGGAGAGCATTCTAGGCATGTGGATAGCCAGTGAAAATTCCTGGAGTTGAGAGATGATGTATCTTGTATAAGGAAAAGCAAAGAGGCCTGTGTCACTGCATCTCAGAGTAGGAGGGGGTGAGGAAGGTGTAAGAAGATCAGAAAGGCAGGATGTGGCTGTGTTATAAAGGGCTTATGGTCGATAGAGTTCAGACAGAAATGACCATAGGACAAATCGCTACTCTCCTATCATTCTTTATGTTTGGAGCATTTATTGACCAGCTGGACAAAATGACTGCTTTTTGTAATCAAACCTGAATTATTATGTAATCTTAATTTCTATAGGCTCACTAAAATCATCTTTGGGACAACTCCAATAGCACATTGGATGATGGGAATGAGTTGTACTTCATCCAGTTCTCACATAGGATTCCCATCTTCGCATCTGCTACTAGAGTTATCCTGAATGTGCCTTCAGTGAGACTCCAGAAAATGAGCTGACATCCTGATACTCTGATTCAGTTAGGAAAATAGTCTGCTGAATATTAAATGTAAAAAAAAAAAAAACTTTTCAGATCTGTTTCTGTCTGGATTCCACTGAATACAGTTCAAGGAATGAAGATTAAAAGTAACAAATTTATGTAGATTTATAATTTGCAAAGTACTTTGCATAGATTATCTATTACCATCATTGTCATCATCCCCACCATCATCATCATCACCATCACCATCTTACTTTCATCTTTTTGGTGGTTTTCAGATAGACACAGTTCTGAGAGAAGTCGCTGCCCTGCTTTTATCCTTTCATATTTAACAGTCTATGGGATCTCACGCAAGTGGCTAAATTAACTTCATTTCGTAATCGAAACAAAAGTATTAAGATATAAATTTATCCTCTGTAGGCTCACTGAAACTATCCTGGGTACAACTGCTGTAGCAGGCCAGAAGGAAAGAAAGAAACAAGCATTTATTAAGCCACAACAGTCCTGGGAGGTAGGTGCTATTATCATCCCCATTTTACAGTTGAGGAAATTGAGGCAGACCAAAGTTAAGTGAAGTAAACCTCTATTTGCCTCAGTTTCCTCATCTGTAAAATGTACCTCCCTGGATTGGTGTGAGGAGGGTCTGAGGCAGGATTTGAACTTGGGTTTTTCTGACTCCAGGCCTAGCACTCTATCTACTGCACCAGCTAGCTGATAAGCATTGCATCCTGGTAACCTGTGATTTTTATCTCAGCCTGGTTTTGTATTTTAAAAGCTTTTTGTTCTATATAGCTTGGAAATTATGAGGATTTGGTATGCTGGCATCAATTAAAATATTATTTTTAAGTTTTTAATTGATCCGTGGTAGGCCTAGAAAATAATTTGGTCTGTGATGAGGGTCCAGTTCCTGACAGTTTATTAATTGAATCATGCAGCACTTTTGTGAGCTATATTTATAGCACATGCATGTGGTTTGGGCAGCTGTAAATCCATGAAAGAGAACATGATTCTTATGTGTAATTCTAAGCACCAGGTCATATCTTGCTAAATATTTGGTAGATGCTAAGCTTTTATAGGCTGCAGTAATGTATTGAACTATTTTTACTATTTCCTTGTATAATCTTCATTGGTTCCTAATTCTAGGATTTTTTTAGTCTAAACTTATAATTTCTAGTGGTAATGACCGAATAATGAATTATCAACCTAAGCATCTCCCTTTCTGCACACAGGCCTGTGTGACTTATCCATTCGTTTGACGCTTTTGTGTATACGGTGTTGGCTGAGTTCATACATATGTTGCCCATGAAGGACTTTTGATTCCATTCTTTGATCTTGGCCATCATAATATCCAGAAGTAATACAAATTTTGGTTAGAATGAACAAAATTAAATAGTGTTTACCCATTATTTGCCTTTACTGTTGCCAGTAAACTGATGTCTGCTTGTTCCAAAAGTGTATTTGTAGGTCCTTGATCATTTTGTCATGTGTACTGAGAACATCTATCAACAGTGTTTCTTCATTTTTAACATTTAAAAAAATTTTGATTTATATATCTTTCACACCCCAACCCTTTCCCCCACCCACTGAAAAGGCAAACCATATGACGCCCATTATATATGTGAAGTCAAGCAAAACATATTTCCATATTTGCCATTGTACAAAAAAGAAAATAAAACAAGAAAAATAAAGTGAAAATAATATGCTTTATTTTTTACTCAGAGTTCATCAATTCTCTCTCTGGATGCGGATAGCATTTTTAATCATGAGTCCTTTGGAATTGTCTTGGATCATTGTGTTGCTGAGAATAGCTAAGTCATTCACAGTTGGTCATTGTTACAATATTGGTGTTAATGTGTACAATGTACTTCTGGTTCTGCTCATTTTACTTTGCATCATTAATATGTCATCTCACTTTTTTTTCTGAAATCATTCCCTTCATAGTTTCTTACAGCACAATGGTGTTCCACCACAATTATATGCCATAACTTGTTTGGCCATTTCCCCATTGATGGACATGCCCTCAGTCTCCAACCCTTTGCTACCGCAAAAAGAGCTGCTGTGAATTTTTTCCTACGTATAAATCTTTTCCCTTTTTCTTTACTCTCTTTAGCTTAAAGACATAGTAAAGATATTGCTGGGTAAAAGAGCATATACAATTTTATAGCCATAGTTCCAAATTGTTCTACAGAATGGTTGGACTACTTCACAGTTTAACCAGCAGTGCATTAGTGCATCTCTTTTCTCACATCCCCTCCAGAATTTCTTATTTTCCTTTTCTGTTAATTAGCTAATCTGTACCTCCCAGTTGTTTTAATTTGTATTTCTCTAATAATTAGTAATTTAGAGCATTTTTCATATGATTATTGATGACTTTGATTTCTTACTCTGAAAACTGTCTATTCATATCCTTTGCCCATTGGGGAATGGTTCTTATTTTTTCAAAAAAATAGGCTCAGTTTCCTATTCATTTGAGAATAGGCCTTTACTGAAGAAATTTGTTATAAAATTTCTCCTAGTTTTGTATTTTCCTTCTAATTTTTGTTACATTGGTTTTGTTTACATAGAATTTTTAAAATTTTATATGATCAGAATTATCTATTTTACCTCTCATGATCCTCTCTATCTCTTGTTTGGTCATAAACTCTTCCCTTATCCATAGGTAAATTTTTCTATGCTTCCCTAATTTGTTTATGCTATCACCCTTTATGTCTAAATAATGTACCCATTTTGACCCTATCTTGGTATACAGTGTGAGATGTTGTTCTATGCCTAGTTTTTACGAGATTTCTTTCTAGTTTTCCCAGCAGTTTTTGTCAAATAGTGAGTTCTTGCCTCAAGATCTTTGTGTTTATCACATGCTATATTCTTATAGTCATTTACTGCTGGGTATTGTATACCTAATTTATTCCACTGATCTACCACTTTTTTCATGATTGTCACTTTGTAATATAGTTTGAAATCTGATACTGCTAGACTACTTTCCCTTTTTTCCATTGATTCCCTTGATATCCTTGGCTTTTTATTTTTCCAGATGAATTTTATTACTTTTTCTAGCTCTATAAAATAATTCTCTAGTAGTTTGGCATGGTATTGGATAAATAATTTAGGTAGAATTGTCATTTTTATTATATTGGCTCAGCCTACCCATGAGCAATTAATATTTTTCTAATTGTTTACACATGTCTTTTATGTAAAAAGTTTTTTGTAATCATATTCATATGGTTTCTGAGTGTGTCTTGACAGGCAGACTCCCAGGTATTTTATACTGTCTTCAGTTGTTTAAAATGGAATTTCTCTTTCTATCTCTTCCTGTTGATAATATATAGAAATGCTGATGATCTGTGTGAGTTTATTTTACATCCTGCGATTTTGCTAAAGTTGTTAAGTTTCAACTAGTTTTGTTTTTCATTTATTCTCTAGAGTTCTCTAAGTATACCATCATATCATCTACAAAGAGCTATAGTTTTGTTTCTTCATTGCCTGTTCTAATTCCTTAAGTTTCTTTTTCTTGTCATCACTATAGCTAGCATTTTAAATACAATATTGAATAAAAATGGTGATAATAGAGATCCTTGTTTTGTCCCTGTTCTTATTGGGAAGGCTTTTAGTTTATCCCCAATACAGATAATACTTGCTCTTGTTTTTAGATAGGTACTACTTATTTTAAGAAAGGCTTCATTGATTCCTATTTTGTCTGCCGTTTTTAATAGGAATGGGTATTGTATTTTGCCAAAAGCTTTTTCTTCATCTGTTGATATAATCATATGATTTTATTTGCTTTTATTATTGATATTACCAATTATTCTTATAGTTTTCCTTACATTGAACCAGCATGCATTCCTGGTATAAAATCCTACCAGGTTGTAGTGTATGATCGTTGTGATATATCACCATATTTTCCTTGCTAGTATTTTATTTAAATTTTTTGCTTCAATATTCATTAGGGAAATTGGTCTATACTGTTTTTGTTCTCTATTTTTGCTCTCCTTGGTTTAGGCATCAAAACTATATTTGTGTCATAGAATTTGGTAGGATTCCTTCGTTGCTTATTTTTCCAAATAGTTTATATAATATTGGAATCAATTGTTCTTCAAATGTTTGGTGGAATTCACTTGTAAATCCATTGGTCCTGGGGAAAATTGACGATGACATTTTTCCCTTCAGTTTTTGTCAATCTCTCTTTTGATTTTCAGGATTTCTATTTTGGTGTTGTGTTGGTAAGCAAAATGGGCTCCTTAGCACTTAGTTCAACAAGTGCCCTTGAAGAGTTTGGCTTTTGTTTGCTTTGAGTAATTCAGTGTATTTCACTGAGTCTTACTAAGTGCTAAGCCCCAGGCCCAAACTCCTATTAGATGTAAAACCTATGTGGGTGTGGATTGGCAACTAAACTGGGGCCCAAAGTGGGGCTAACTCCAGGGAGGGCCTAGGACAGCCTGGGACACTAGAGGCTTTTAGACAACGTGGGTTTAAGTCTGCCTCTTTGTGACGATTCTAGGTCATGTGGGTGAGTCGCATGTGTGACTCACCCCTGATGCTAAAAAACATGTAAAACCAGGGCTTGGCCTCCTCTTCCTTGGAGCTCTTTGCTGCAAGTGACTCTGGGCCAGCCCTTGTTCTGAGCTCCCAGGCTGAACCTAGATGTTGGTAACTATGAATTGTATTGGGTCTATCTGTTGATGTTTGTAATTTGTTTGTATTTTGTTCTGAAGTTCAGTGTGCTGGTCTTTTTCACCTGAGCTAAGTGAATGATATTTGTATGCTGAATTAAAGTAAGCTTGTCAACCCCTTCACCTTGCTTTCCTTAGTTAAGCAGATCAAAAGAACCTGTGCTGTTGGCAGCTTTCTGGGTGCTGGCTATGGGTGGATCTTACACCCCCACAGAAGCTGCTAGCTGGATTGTTGAAACAGGTGTTTAACCGGGGATTTTAAATTTTTTTTCCTGGGTTTTGTTGTGGTTGCAT
>CM053622.1:440554193-440579777 GCA_028646595.1 Phalanger gymnotis
ATTGATCTGCCATTTGTCCCCTGTTCTAAAATTTGGGGGCAGGATATTTTTTTTGTAATTTCTTGAAATATGATGTATAAGAACTTTTAAAAAATCATGGCTTTCAGGAAGTACAAAAAATTCTTAAACTATCTCTCCTTGATCTGTTTTCCAGGTCAGTTCTTTATCCAGTGAGATATTTCACATTTTCTTCTATTTTTTCATTCTTTTGACTTTGTTTTATTGTTTCCTGATGGCTTGTGGAGTCATTAGCTTCCACTTGCCCAATTCTAATTTTTGAGGAATGGTTGTCTTTTCTGAGGTTTTGTACCATTCTTTCCATTCTACCAATCCTGTTTTTAAGGTGTTATTTTCTTCATTATTTTTTATTTCTCTTTTACCAAACTGTTAAATCTCTTTGCAAAATTTTCTTGCATTCCTCTCATGCCTTTTCCAATTTTTCCTCTGCCATCTTTATTTGAGTTTTAATATCATTTTTTGCTTATTTTTAAAATTCTCTTTCTTTAGGTCCTTTAGGAATTCTTATTGGGCTTGCATCCAATTTACAGAGCTTACATATACATATACATACACACACATATACATATATATATACATATATATATGTATATACACACACACATACATGTACATATACATACTTTGCTTGTAGCTGTTTTCACATTGCTGTCTTCTGAGTTGTGTCTTGAGTTTCCCTGTCACTATAGCAGCTTTTGATGTTCAGGTTGTTTTTTTTTTTAAATCACTTCCTTATTTTTCTAGCCTATTTTTGACTTTGAAATTCATGTTAGAATTGGGCCCTGCTCACCTGGGGTATGAGAGAGAAGCTTTGTCCCAGGCTTCAGGCTTTTTTTGTCCTGTTTTCACAGCTAATTCTGGAAGTCTCTTGAGTTTTCAGTGCTTTCAAGGTGATGCGAGCTGGGGAGATGTGGGGTCACTGTGCTCCTGGTCTGCGCTCTTGTTCTTACCCAGATAGGGAGGCTACATCTTTGCAATCACAAGCACTAGTGTTCCTTTCCCTCCTGGAATGGCAACCTGGCATGGGAAATGGGCAGTGGAATTGCCAAACAGTGCTTGGTCCTGTACCTAGTGCTAGGATAGTGATCGCTGTAATCTTTCAGACTAGAAACTGGTATGATTTAAATAGAGAATAGTCTTCTATGTGAACATTGAGTATTCCAGTATTCTCATTATGCCTATGTCTGTGTTTAATGTCTTCAGCACATGAATAAGACAAGAGTGTAGAAATAAGTCAGAAGCTTTGAAAAAATGAATAAAGGTGGTGTAAACATTGTGATACTTTTGACTTCAGGAATTAATCAATAATAAATTGTTCTTTTCTACCCCTGGGACTTCAGGGAAGACTTTTTATTGTTGTTCCTTGGTTATTATATTGTTTTCTTATGTTTATGTGTGTGTTTTTAAAAAGTGATAGTCTATGAATGTATCATATAAAGCACATAAATATATAATTGGCATCTGTTAGGAGGGGTCACTTGTATTCTGATCTTTTGGTAATAGATATATGATGCCTCTGTTATAAAGGGGGAATTAACTTTGGGTTTCAGAAGAAGTTTTTACTTTATTAGTATTTCATGTACCACATTTGAGCCAATAGTTATGGCTCTCATTTCTCTCCCTTCTCCCTTTCCAGTTTTACAGAGAAGCTAGAGCCTCCATATACTTCTTCAGGAGCTCTTCCTCACTCTGGATTCTTTGCTTCTCAAGCCTCTGTAGTTAAGGTTTTGATGGATGTCAACTTATTTGTTTTGTTTTTTGCCAGTTTGTCTTCTCCTATTTTCTTAATTAAGTTGTTGACTTTACTTTCAGTTGCTGATTAAGAAAATCTAGAATCTCTCCTATCCTCTTGGTCTCTGGATTCCATTCTGCTTATTTATTTGTTACAATCTCTAATTGGGCAATAACATGACTAAGTTTTCTCCTGAGTGGACCAGTGAGATATTGATGTAAATTTCCAATAATCTTCACTCATATTTTTCAAGCCACTTTTGCCAAGGTGGTGTTTGACTTCTGCCCTTACGGTCATTCCTTGATAGCTCTACATTTGTTCCTTTGGTTCTTACCATGTTTTTATACTTTCTAACAAATACTTCAGGGGAATGCATTCATGATAGCTCTAGCAGATACCACATATTTTAATAACTCCAATTTGGTATTATTGACCTATTGGTTGAATGACAATGATGTTGAAAAGACTAGTTAGCTATAGAGACACTAATATTGGAACAACCAGAAAGGGGCAGTGGTGTTTAAGAAGTGCAGCAGTATAATTAGTGGCATGGAATTGGTAATTAGGAAAAAGCAATCCACTTCCTCTTGCATTATTAAGTGGTTGAAAAGCATAGGAAAATTTGGGTAACTCAGATGGGTAACTAGAGGTGAGAACTGTGAAAAGAGCGCACTCTAAAACTGCTTCTCCTTTGAGCTTTAGTTTGCCAGAATGGGGCTGGGCTTTCAGAGAATTACTTGGAATGTACATGTGCCGATGTTTTCTGGGTTATTTGTACATCTTTGCTTATTAATTGGATTTTGTTCTAATTTGACTCTTGCTGTGATATTGGAAAAGTCACTTCACTACCTCTTTGGTCTTCAGCTTCCTATTCTGTAAAATCAGGACTTTGGACTAGATGATGTCCAAGATCTGAGGTCCAAAACTTTCCCTGTGATCCAGAGATATATTCTATGATATCCTTTATTGGCTAAACGTTCCCAAATTAGATGCATTAGTTTCAATATTTATATTTTCCACCACTAGGAGAAGCTGTTGAGTTGCTGAGGTTTAGTAAGTTCTCACACTAGAGAACTGGCCATGGTATTTTCTGAATCTGGAATACTTTAAAGTTTAGAGACAAAAATTTCAAGTATTAACTATTGCCAGAAAATGGGGTATGTTGGGGCTTTATTTATATTTGAAAATGTGTATATACATATATGCCTATATCTGTCTGTCTGTTCATAATTGTCCAGGATATAAACATATTTTCTTAAAGTCTTAAATTCTTTCATGTTACCAGAATTGTCGGGTAACAAATTGTTTGGTAAAAAAAAAATAAAAAATAAAAATTAAGGCCTGAATTTGGAGAAAAAAGTGAACTGAATTTCCCTTTCCAGTTAATTACCTCAAACAATGATCTGGCTGATGGGAACTGGATTAAAACAAGTTGTCCGGATATATTACTGACCTCACAAGACAGGAAGAGTTTAAGGAATTTTGAAAGACAGAAACAAATGTTTCACTAGGGGAGAGACGTATGCTGAGTCCTAACTTGTGTGACTCGTCTCTCATGTACTTACTCAGGTGGATGAGTATTTCAGATAGAGTCACATAGATTTATAATGCCCCCACTTTTCAGACCCTCCCTCTCGATAGAATGAAGAGCAGACTGCTCTGTCCCTAACTGACAGTCACCTTTTGCCTCTCCCTCAGCTAATGATTCTGGTTACACATTTTCCCATGTAAAGTATCCACGCTATTTCCTCGCCAAGTATATAAATTTGCTGGCCTTTTCCTTTGACACATGGCCCCTTCTCCCCCTCCACCCTGCATGCGCACACTTCTTTTGTTTTTGCATGAGAAAAACAAAATATTTTATTACAAATAGTAAAATGTCATTTTATTAGTAATGTGATTATGCAGTGATAACAATAGCTAGAATTTATATGGTGTTTTAAGTTATACAAAGGATTTCATAAATTTTATTTCATGGCATCCTCACAACAACCCTGGGACATAGGGGTTATTATCATCCTTGTTTTTTACAGATGAGAAAACTGAGGCAGACAGAAGCCAAGTGACTTGTCCAGGGTAACATAGCTAGTAAAGTATCTGAGGAAGGATTTGAACTCAGATCTTCCCTCCTCCAGATCTAATGCCCCATCTATTGCATAACCTAGCTGCCTATTTAAAGGTAAAGCTGAGACTTAACGAGGACAGCATGGTGGTGATTGGAGGCTGACATTTTATCTCCGAACAAAAATCAAATTGCAGTTAAAAGTATTTGATGGAGATTTCTTTCCTATGTTCCCCCTTCAACACTAAGGCAGTGATACATTGGAGAAACTTTTTCTTATTTTAGCCTCTTAGAATCTCCCTTAATGTTGTTTAATACATGTTTATGGAATGAATGAAAAAAATGCATTAAAATCAGGGGCGGGGAAAGGCTAGAAGAACATCTGTTGTGCCAGAGTAAGTAGGAATTGCCCAGAGAATGCTCAGAACCCCCTTGCTACTTCCAGTGGACCACATGGTCCCCATTTTGAGAAGATTATTATTCCCTAGCTAATTCTGACCAGCCATATGTGATTCGGCTCCTGGGAGCTTTGTGAATGATTAAGCAATCCTTTATTGGCTGGGAGGTACCATTGACTCAGTACATCTTTAAGAAAGGAATGACTCCTTCCCTGGCTGTATTTTACCTCAACTCTTCATGGGTTCCCTTGGGACTTCTCACAAGGTGTGGGAGAAGACCCTTTTCTATTAAAATAGCAGTTCAGCTGTTTCCATGTCATAGCTAAACCTGGGGCTTATGTAATTGAGCTCCAGGCTAGGCCTCTGGCTGCTTCTGTTGCCTTGTGTTCTTTGCCTGATCCTCAAGTTGGATGTGTCCAGATTTGGAGGCAGTCTTGTAAATCTGAGAGATCTGGAGGCCCTAGTTCCTTAGCCAGTGTTGGCTCCATTGTAGAAGGAATTTCTGTCAGCTCCTCCAGATCTCTTAGAGAAATTGATCACAGTTGGAGGAGGGGCCCAATACCTACCCTGGCTTGTCAGAAAACATGTAGAAATGTAAAATGCTTATTCTACAATCCCAGCAAATGTTTTTTTGATGATTTCAATCTCAAACTCTAGAGAGAGCCTAACAGTAGTTAGTATGTATGTAATTGGTTGAGATTGACTCAGGCCAGTCTCCTGATTTTAAAATGAAATGAGACACATATAATCCACCTAACATTTAACAAGAGATTTACGTAGCTATAGCAGGATATGGATATTCAGAGAAGTGAAGCGATGTTCACTCAGGATTAAGCATAGATTCAGCTGAGTACAACTTGGCAGTGTTGTTCATGCCGCTGATCAATGAGATGATGCTTCAGGAGGGCTTCATAGAGATGTCCCTTGTGTCCTTGATGTCTAGAGGTTGAAACTTAAATCATCAAAGCAAGTACAAAGTCATACTTGTTTAATCTTCTCTACAGTAGAATGAACAGCTGAGGAGATAAAGGCAAAGATGAGACTTAAAAAACACCATAAAGAGTCTTTTCAATTTTATGTAAGGACCTCAGATGAAATAAGAATGTGTAGTGTAGACCATACAACTATGAGGTAAGTATAGGATTGTAGCCAGACAGTGGTTTTTGATGGCAGGCATAAGTGAAGACCCAATCTTATGTAATTCTCCATCTCTTTCATGCTCTCTTGTGTTGCTGTTGCTGTTGTCTCACCCCTGCTGTTAATTACCTAGTCCTTATGCTATTTTCTTGTCCCTGCTGCTGTCACTATGCATGTGCTCTTATTATAGTAATCTGCACTGCCAATTCTTCCCTTGTCCCTCAGTTTTAGTTGCTTATCAATGAGTGGGTGACAGTGTCGAGAAATGACAGTGGGAGTTGCCGCTGAAAGACAATCGTAACTACATTTTTTTTTGCTATTTTTGGATCTGTTTCCTTTTTTTAATTAAATTTTATTTTTTAAATTAACAAAAAATTTCTTTTTCTTCCCTCCTACCTCCTTCACTTCTCCCCATTGAAAAATAAGATAAAGAAAAACTCTTGCAACAAGTATGTACAGTCGAGCGATACAAATTCCCATATCAATGCTATTCAAAAATGTCTTGTCTGCACCTTGTATCTATTACTTCCCTCAAGAATTGGGTAGTTTACTTCATCATTTGCTGGGTCCCTTTCTCCTCTTATCCAAGCAATGAGATGACGCATATCCAAGATGGCAGGACTATTTTTTACCATAGACATGGTTGTTTAAAAAATTTTTTTTCTCCAGTTAATAGTATTTTATTTTTTACAATTATATGTAAAGACAGTTTTCAACATTCATTTTTATAAGGTTTTGAGTTCCAAATTTTTCTCCCTCCCCTCCTTCCTTCTCCCCTTCCCAAGGCAGCAATCAATCTGATACAGGTTATACATGTACAATCATGTTAAACCACATTAGTCATGTTGTGAAAGAAGAATCAGAGCAAAAGGGAAAACCCATGAGAAATAAAAACAAAAAAACCATGAAAATAATCTGCTTCCATCTGCATTCAGACTCCATAGTTCTTTCTCTGGATGCGGATAGCATTTTCCATCATGAGTCTTTTGGAATCATCTTGGTACATTGTATTTCTGAGAAGAGCTAAGTCTATCATAGTTGATCATCACACATCACATTCACAGTCATGATTACTAACTCTGTATTTCCCTCCATCCTATTTTCCCCTTGTTTATACTTTTCTCTCTCCTTTCACCTTGTCCCTCCTCATCAGTTTTGTTTCTAACCCCTGTCTCCTTCAATCTGCCATCACTTCTATCGGTCTTCCCTTTTTCTTTCCTCTTTCCTATCAGTCCTCACTTTTTCTTTTCCCTTTCCCCTTTTACTTCCCTTTAGGGTAAGATAAATTTCTATGCCCAACTGAGTATGTATGTTGTTTCCTCTTTGAGCCAAATCCACTGAGAGTAAGGTTCAAATAATGCTCAGCCCCTCCCTTCTTTCACTCTACTGTAATAGGTCTTTGTGCCTTTTCATGTGATATAATTTACCCTATTCTACCTCCCCCTTTCTTCTTCTCTCAGTACAATCTTTTTTTCTACCTCTTAATTTTTTTTATCATCATATCGTCAACTTATACTCACACCCTTTGTTTATGTACATTCCCTCTAACTGCCCTAAGACAGATACAGTTCACAATAGTTAGAATTATCATCTTCCCATATAGGGATGTGAACAGTTTAATCTTAATGGATAACATTTTTTTTCTTTCCTGTTTAGCTTTTTATGTTTCTTTTGAGTCTTGTGTTTGAAGATTGAATTTTCTGTTCAGCTCTGGTCTTTTCATCAGGAAATTTTGAAAGTCCCCTATTTATTTGAATGTCGATCATTTCCCCTGAAAGATTATGTTCTTTTTTTCTGGGTAGTTGATTCTTAGTTGTAATCCAAGCTCCTTTGCTTTTTGGAATATCATATTCCAAGCCCTCTGATCCTTTAATATAGAAGCTGCTAAGTCCTATGTCATCCTGACTGTAGCTCCTTGATATTTGAATTGTTTCCTTCTGGTTGCTTGTAGTATTTTCTTCTTGACCTGATAATTCTGGAATTTGGCTACAGTATTCCTTGGAGTTTTCATTTTGGGATCTCTTTCAAGGAGATGAACAGTGAATTTTTTCAATGACTATTTTATCCTCTTGTTTTAGGATATCAGGGAAATTTTCCTTGGTGATTTTCTGAAAGATGCTGTCTAGGCCCTTTTATTTTTTTGATCATGGCTTTTAGATAGTCCAATAATTCTTAAATTATCTCTCCTGTATTTTTTTTTAAATTTTCATTTCTAAGTTCTCTACTCTCCCTACTACCCTACCCATTGAGAAGGCAAGAAATAAGGTGCCTATTATACATATGAAGTCATACAAAACATTTCTGTTTTAGCTATGATCCAAAAAAAAACCCAAACAAACAAGGAAATAAAAATATGCTTCAGTCTGCACCTTGAGACCATCAGTTCTCTCTTTGGAGGTGGGTATCATTTTACATGATGAGTTCTTTGTAGTTCTGGTGGATCACTGCATTGATCAGAATTACCAAGTCTTTCACGGTAGATTTTCTTTAAACTATTATTATGTACATTGTTCTCCTGGTTCTGTTTATTTCACTTTGTATCAGTTCATATAAGTCATCCCCATCATTATTTCTTACAGCGCAATAGTATTCCATCAGTTTCATGTACCACAACTTGTTCAGCCATTTTCCAACTGATGGGCATCCCCTTGGTCTCCAACTCTTTGCCACCACAAAAAGAAGTGCTATAAATATTTTTGTACATATGAGTCTTTTTCCTTTTTTTTCTTTGATCTTTTTGGGTTATAGACCTAGTAAAGGATCAAAGGGTATGCACAGTTTTATAGTCCTTTGGCCATAGTTCCCAATTGTTTTCTGGGATGGTTGGATTAGTTTATAGCTCCACCAGCAGGTCAACAGTGTATCTATTTTCCCACATCCCTTCCAGCATTTGTCATTTTCCTTTTATGACATCTTAGCCAATCTGATGTGTAAACCAATATCTCAAAGTTGTTTTATTTGCATTTCACTAATTATTAGTGATCAACAGCATTTTTATATTACTATTGATAGTTTTGATGTCTTCCTCTGAAAATTGTCTGTTTATATCCTTTGACCATTTGTCAATCGAGGGATGGCTCTTATAAATTTGTCTCAGTTTTTTATATATCTGAGAAATGAGACCTTTATCAGAAAAAATTGCTACAATTTTTTTAACCTACTTTGCTGCTTTCCTTCTAATTTTGGCTGCATTTGATTTTGTTTGTGCAAAACCTTTTAAATTTTGTGTAATCAAAATTATCCATTTAATGTCTCATGAATCTCTTCATATCTTATTTGATTATGAACTGTTCCCTCATCCATAGGTCTGACAGGTAATTTCTTCCATGCTCTTCTAATTTGCATATAGTATTACTCAGAGATGGGGAACCTGTGGCCTCCAAGCTGCAGGTTCCTCGCCCCAGTACCTTTTGTGTTTAAATCATATACACGTTTTGAGTTTATCTTGGTGTATGTTCTGAGATCTATTCTGCATCAAGTTTCTGCCAGACTATTTGCTAGCTTTCTTGGCAGTTTTTGTCAAATGGTGAGTTCTTGCCCCAAATCTTGGATCTTTGGATTTATCAAACGTTAGATTATTGTGGTCATTTACTTTTGTATATTATGTACTTTATCTGTTCCATTAATCAACTACTCTATTTCTTATCCAGTACCAAAATGTTCTGATGATTACTGCTTTGTAATATAGTTTGAGATCTGGTACTGCTAGGCTACCTTCCTTCCTCTCCCCCCTCCCCCACCTTTTTTCATTGATTCTCTTGATATCTCTGAAAAGGATTGGGATAAAATGTGTTTTGTCCTTCATTCTCAAAGAGGACCATGACATCAGGGAGATGATGACATGACTTGCAATTTAATTTGAGTGAGTGAGGGCTGTGCAAAGTCACCAGCCTTACTTTCTCAACCAGAGCAGTCTCTTTCCTTAAAATGGTAAATGATATCAACTAAGAGCTAGTACTACATATAACAAAGGAACACTAGAGACTTTTCCAATAATATCAGAGGCAAAGCAAAAATCACCATTGTTAACACTATTATTTATATAGTTCAGAAATGCTAAGCATAGTAATAAAAAAGAAGCTGAAGGAATAATCAGAGGCAAAGGAAGAATGGTCACTTCTTGCAGATGCTGTGATTTACTTAGAGAACCCTAGAGATTCAATTAAAATTAATTAAAATGATAAATTCAGTAAAGTTACCAGGTTTTAAAATAATCACACAAAGTAATTAGCTTTTCTCTATGTCACTAATAAAACTTGTCAGGAAGAGATAGAAAAAAATATCATTAAAATCAATACAGAATATAAAATATCTGGGAGGGGGCAGCTAGGTGGCGCAGTGGGTAGAGCACCACCCCTGAAGTCAGGAGGACCTGAGTTAAATTCGGTCTCAGACACTTGACACATTCACTAGCTGTGTGACCTTGGGCAAGTCACTTAACCCCAATTGCCCTGCCTTTCCCTCTCCATAAAATATCTGGGAGTTCACCTACCATGACACATTCAGGATTTAAATAACTATATGAACTACAAAATGTTCTTTCATAGAAATAAAAGAAGACTGAAATAACTGGAGAAATAATCATGGGTTATGTACATGGTTGAGCTGTGGTAATATAATAAAAACAATACTACTTAAATTAATTTTCAGATTTAGTACCATATAAATCAAACTTCCATGTGATTACAGAAACAGACAAAATTATAACAAAATTCATTTGGAGAAAAAAAGGGTCATTTTTTAGAAGTAGTATTAATGTACCAGATCTCAAATTATACTTGAGAGTAGGAATCATTAAAACTATTTGGTACTGATCAAAAAATAGAAAAATCGATCATTGGAACAGATAAGATCAATAAGGCCCAGAAGCAAATGGAATATAATAGCATAGAGGTCACTAAACCCAAGGTACCAACTACTTAATGTTGTAAGGACTTCCTAGTTCAGAAAAAAAAAAAAACTACCAGGAAAACTTGAAACTAACCTGGAAGAAATTGAGTTTCAACAGACATTTTATGCCATCTACCATAACATCCAAATGGATACGTGACCTAAATATGAAAGATCATATTGCAGAAAATTGAGAAGAGAAGAAGATACTTTAAAAATGATGGATAGGAAGAGAATCCTTACAGAGGTGATCATAAAAGATAAAATGAACATTTATCCTGCAGAAAATTGAAAAAACCTGAAAACAATAAGTGAAATTAAAAATCAAAGGGAAACAGTTGTCTTTGCATATAATTGGAGAAAGGGAGAGACTAGAAGGGAGGGCAGATTGAAGGAGGGAGTAGTCAGAAGAAAAACACTTTTGAGGAGAGACAGGGTGAAAGGAGAGAGAGAATAGAATAAATGGGGTGGGGGGATAGGATGGAGGAAAATACAGTTAGCAACAGTAACTGTGAAAAAAGTTTTGGACCAAAAAATAAAATACTATTAAAAATTTAAAAATCATACCATAAAATTTAAATGATAGTTCTTTTAAAAAGGGTATGTATACTTTAGTGACTTTGTGGGGCATATTTCCAAATTGTTCTTCAGAAAGGTTGAACCAACAGGGTTTAGCTTCCCCACATCCTCAACAATTACTATGTTCCTCTGTTGTCATCTTTGTTCATCTGATGAATATGAGGTAGAACTAGTTCTTTCAATTTGCATTTTTCTCCAGTTTTATATAAAGACAATTTTTATAAGATTTTGAGTTCCAAATTTTTTCCCTCCCTCCTCTCTCCTCTTCCTAAAATGATAAGCAATTTGATATCGGTTATTTATGTACAGTCATGTAAAACACATTTCCATATGAGTCACAGTTGTGAAAGAAAAAACAGACCAAAAGAAAAAAAAAGTTTAAAAAAATAAAGTAAGTGGAAAATAGTATGCCTTGTTGTTCATTCAGAGCCCATCAGTTCTTTATCTGGGTGTGGAAAGCATTTTCCATCATGAGTCCTTTGTACTTCTCTTGGATCATTGTATTGCTGAGAAGAGCTAATTCATTCATAGTTGATCATCACACAAAGTTGCTGTTACTGTGTACAATGTTTTCTTGGTTCTGCTCATTTCACTTTGCATCAGTTCATACAAGTCTTTTTTTCTTTTGCTTTTATCTGCTATTTTATTTTCCCCAGTTACATGTAAAAACAATTTTTAACATTTGTTTTTAAAACTTTGAGTTCCAAATACTCTCCCTTCCTCCCTCCCCACTGCCCCTCATTGAAAAGGCAAGAAATGCAATATAGGTTATGCATGTGTAGTCAAGCAAAACATATTCATAAAAGTCATGTTGTGAAAGAAAACATAAACCAAAAAAACTCAAGAAAAATAAAGTTAAAAAAGTATGCTTCGATCTGTATTCAGACACCATCAGTTCTTTCTCTGGGGATAGATTGAATTTTTTGTCCTAAGCCCCTCAGAATTGTCTTGCATCATTGTATTGCTGAGAATAGCTAAGTTATTCACTGCTGATCATCTTACAATATCACTGTTACTTTGTACCCAGTATATTTCACTTTGCATCAGCCTATGCATGTTTTTCCAGGTTTTTCTGAGAGCATCCTGCTTATCATTTCTTATAGTACAATAGTATTCCATCATAATCACATACCACAACTTGTTTGGCCATTTTCCAATTAATGGGCATCCCCTCAACTTCTAATTCTTTACCTCAGAAAAGGCTGCTCTAAATATTTTTGTACATATACGTCCTTTTCCTTTTTGTTTTTTATCTCTTTTGGGATACAGACCTAGTAGTGGCATTGCTAGGTCAAAGGGTATTCATGGCTTTATAGCTCTTCAAGCATAGTTCCAAATTACTCTACAGAATGGTTGAATCCATTCACACCACCACCAACAATGCATTAAAGTCTTATTTTTCCCACATCTCCAACATTTGTCATTTACCTTTTCCATCCTGTTAGCCAATCTGATAGGTATGGGATAGTACCTCAGAATTGTTTTAATTTGAATATCTCTGATCAGTAGTGAGTTAGTGTATTTTTTCATTTGGCTATAGATGGCTTTGATCACTTCATCTGGAAAATGATCATATCTTTTGATCATTTATCAACTGGGGAATGGCTCTTATTTTTACAAATTTGATTCAGTTCTCTATATATTTTAGAAATGAGATCTTTATCAGAGAAACTTGCTTCTAAGGACCTGCAGGTTTTCATTTCTTCCAAGGTGGTATGATCTAAGGAGAAATGTATTTACTACTTTCCTGGACTGTGCTCTGGTCCATGAGTGCACACAAGCACTCTTTTCTGCCCTAGAACTGTGATGAGGGTTCCCATCCACTGCTTCTGCAAGCTCTGCTATGCTAATACTCTTCTCACCCTGGGACTGCCACCCAGGACTATGACCCGAATCCAAGTATGGACAAAGCAACAGAGTCCTGCCTCAGTACTAGCAAAAATTATCCCTATAATCTTTCCTTCTGAGTGTTGTTCGACCCACTTGCCATCTCTGGGCTGAGAACTCTGGAGGCAGCTGCTACCACTGCTGATTCGGTGGCTCCCAAGATCTGCTCCGGGTTTGCTGGGGTCAGGGGCTGTGCTGGTGGAGCCTGTACTAGACTGTGCTCCACTCTCATCGTGGGGTGACAGACCTTTCCTGATGACCTTTTACATTGCCTTTGGTGTCTATGGTCTGAGAGGTCTGGAAACAGTCACTGTTGCCACTAATTCAGTTGCCCCAAGGCCTGCTCCTAATATGCTGGGGCCTGTTCTGCACTGACCCAGCCTGGACTGGACTGCGTTCCTCTCTCACCCTGGTGTAACAGACCTTTCCTGCCAACCTTCCAAGTTGTCTTCAGCTGGGAATTTGTTTCACTCCATCCTTTTTGGGTTCTGCTGCTCTGGAATTTGTTTAGAGTCATTTCTAAAGGGGTTTTGGGGAGAACTCAGGTAAGTCCCTGAACTTACTCTGTTATTACCCTGCCTTTGGTTCATTGATATTAGTATTAGGCAGATAGTCCAATGAAGTCAAAGAAAAAGGAAAACACATATGCACGGTAACATTTATTGCAGTAGCTTTTGTCATAGCAAAGAACGGACAACTAAATAGATATCTATCAATTAGGTCTAACCTTTTGGCTTTCAATTTTCAGTTACTGACTAAGGATATCAACTGATATAGTTTTGTTTTCTGTATTCCATTCTGTGTCCCTTTTTTGATGCCTTTGGTCAGGCAATTAGTTGTTTAAATTTTTTTTAGTTGTTGCATATTAGCTAGTGGTGTAATCTTTCAGTGTCTTTCTGTAAGTTCAATAGTTTTTTATGGTGGCATTTGATACTTGTTGTTAGGAAAATACCTAGGTAGCTCTATACTGCTGTGTTCAGATCCTGAAACATTTTTATACTCTCTGTCAAATATTGCAGAAGAATGAATTAATTCATAGCAGATACCAGATTTTGGGGAATTACTCTATTTTGGTAAGTTGATTTTATTAATTGGATACATGAATAAAAATAAAAATAGGCTTTTAAAATTCCATTCTAAGTGTGCCTATTTTTTTTCAAGGTCATTCAAGACATTAATGTTTTTGCCATTCTGTTTTTTATTGAGTTGCACTTCTAGAGTTTGTTTAAGCATTGGTTTTCAGTGCCTTTAAGGTCTTCACTTTCTTCTTCAGATTTCAGAAACTCCTTAATTTCTGCTTTTACTTCATCTAGATTGGGTTTGGGTGTCAAATGATTTCTTGTGGTTGCCCTGCATTTGTACACAAAATATTGATGTGCAACTTGGAGCTGGGGATATTACTGACGAAAAGGAGGATGATGTCTTTGTCTTTAACTGGTAAGATTGGTTTCTAGTTTTTTTTTTATTATGTAGTATATGTCCTCTATCATCATCATCATCATCATCATCATCATTATCATCAGGCATTTGAATCTTTAGTCCTTTTCATTCAGACTCACAATTTTCCTGCTTTGGTGGCTAATGCCATTGGCACTGAAGCATTTCCAGCAGGATTTGATTGGTTTCTATCAGTCTTTCAAATGTATCCTTTTTTGTGCTATCCTATACTCCTTTCTATCCTCCTATATATATACTCCTTTAACTATCCTCCATGTGAAGCTTATCTTTAGGATAGCTCAGAGGAGAGTTAGCCAAGTGTTGTTGCCAGTATCCATTTGTCTGGCATCTCAGTGTTCTTGTCTCACTTTCACAGTTGTTGTAGAAACCACAGAGCACAGGGAGTTCTAGCCATGTGACAACTTGGTGGGCTTTGTCTTCCTTTCTTGTTATCCAATCCCTGTTCCCATAATATGAATTTTGAGGTTGGGCTTTGAGGGAATTGTCATTATTGTCATTGTCATCATCATCATCACCACTACCACCACCACCACAGTAATGTTACCTTGATCTCACCAGCTAGGTGGCATAGTGGATAGAGGGCAGGACTTTGAGTCTGGAAGACCTGAATTTGAATCCTGCCTCAAATTCTTCCTATCTCTGAGTGACTCTGGGAAGGTCACTCAACCATGGCATACCTCAGTTTTTCTATCTTTAAAATGGAATAATAACAGCACCTCCCTCCCAGGTTGTTGTGAAGATCAAACAAGTTAAGAATTGTAAAGTGCTTTGTAAACCTTAAGGCACTATATAAATACTAGCTATTACAGTTTTGATGGGGTCTAGATAAAAATAGCCTCAGGATAAGTTTCTATTCTGCTGTTATTCCTAGATATCTAATATTTTGTGGACTATTATACAGATGGATAAAAGTGACTGCTTTTGTAATTGAATAAGGTATCATCGTCATCATCATTAAATATAGCAGGAAATGATACAGTAACATAGTTTATGAGCTTATTGTGAGTCAAGAAAATCATTACCTTCTTCTGAAAAGCAAGGATGATATCAGGTCCTCTAATGCAGATATATCAAGCAGGATGGAAGCAGTAATCATACACTCAACAAGCATTTATTATGTACCTGCTGCGTGCCATCAATGGTACTGGGGGTACAAAGATTAAAATGGAGCAATCCTTCTCCTTAAGGAGTTTACATTCTTTTGGGCAGAAGGAATAAATCTTAATAAACAAGTATTATATATATATATATATATATATATATATATACATGCATGTATATATATATATGTGTGTGCACATACACAATATATGTCTATAAATTGCATAGCATGAGCTGATCTGCTTCATAGGAAGAGATTCCTCACTGAGAGTCATCATGGTCAATGAAATCTCAGGTCTAGTCAAAAGCAACAATAACAAAAGTCTGTATGATGACAAATATTTGTGAAAGAGGGATGAAGGGTAACTGAATGAACCAGGAAAGCAAAAAGTAAAGGGAAAAGCTAGTAAGAACTCCTTACAGTATGGTGTCACTTGTGGCCCTTTCTCTTCACCTGCTGTCTATTACATGATTTTCCCTTACCTCTGATTATTTTAGTTCACTTACATTTGAGGATACCCTCTGAAGGGTCATAAGAATGTTAAGCTCAGAAGAATTATTGACATTATCTTATCCAAGCCTATCATTCTGTAGATGGGCTGCTAAGTCCCAGAATTTCATATGGCAAGTTAGTTGTAGTAGCAGCACCAGATCCTGATCCTAGTCTATTTCAACAAACATTAATGAAGTTATTCCAACAAGAATTAATGAATATAAACCTTTATGTTTGTAACAACAATGTTGCTAGCAGCTGCTGTGGAGGTGTAAGGCCAATAACACCAGCACACAGGAGGGCTACTAGCACAGGTTCTTCAATCTGTTTTTCTAAGGAAAGCAACTTTAAAGGGTTAACAATCTCATTTTAACTAAACATACATGTATCATCCACTTAGTTCAGGGAGAAAAGCCAGCACACTGAACTTCAGAGAGAATACAAACAGAAATTACAAGCATACCTTATATAAACAGAACAAACACAAATCGGTAGACATTTGTTCATAGCAATACATACAGTTACCAGAGGGAGAAGCACCAACATCTGGGTTTTCAAAGCCGGGGGGGCTCTGTGATGGCTACCCAGAGTCTCACCTGGTCAAATCACATGACATTCCTCCAGTGAGTAAGAGCCCCAAAACAAAACACCAACCTCCGATCTTATATAGTTTTCTCAGGGTCAGAGGGCGTCACAGCCATGTGAACTAGGTTTCTTGTTTCTTAAGCAGGTCATCAAAGACTCTTGATTCAATCAAAGAAACAAAGGCAAGACTCATCAAAGGCATTTGATTACCTCAATGCTGAGAAGCACTAAAAAAAAACAGCAAAAAGTCCTACTTTGCTTGCCATTACATTTGAAAGGCAAGACTCAAAGGTACTTGGTTGCCTCAGCATTCTTTTTTTTTTTCCACTGGAGCATTTTATTTGTATGTTTGTTTTACACCCTTAGAAAAAAAAATCCCAGGATTTTTCCTCCTGTGTGTTTTCGTCTTGCTTCCTCATGGTCCGTGATGCCAGATGAGGTTGTAAGCACAATAAACCCAAACTGACGGGATGGTAGGAGATTATTCTGCCACTTTTCCAGATCTTTCAATTGAACATCAAATCTGGGGCTGATTACACCACACTTGTTTAATCTGCCCGTGAGATTTACAACAATTTTTCCTGCTCTGTGATCATCAATGATCTCAAATTCGCCAATATAACCATGCTTCATCATCACAGTTAAGAACCGGACGATTACTTTGGAGCACGGCCTAATGAGAACCTGGCGTTTTCCTCACTTTTCTGCATTGTTGATGCTTTTGAGAGCATCTGCCAGGACATTCATGTGCACCATGGTGGCAGTGCTGCAAGATGGCGGAAAGAGGACGAGATGGGTGAGCGCGGAGAGATATGGGTGCCTCAGCATTCTAAAAGAGAAAACAGTAAAAAAAAAGTCCCACCCTTATTACCATTACAATGTTAGACCCCAGGGACACAAAACCAAAATGAAAAGCATCCCCTCCCCTCAAGGAGTTTACATTCTCCCTAGGATGGGGATAAGGCTGGGGGTGTTTGAGGGGGATGTCTTGTAAACAAGTATACACTAAATTATTTGAGGAAAAAGAGAGTATAAATCTTGGGGGAATCACGAAAGCCAAGTTATACCTGTTACAAGACAGATAGCACCTGAGCTGAGCCTTGAAAGAAGCCAGAAATTTAAAGAGGTAAAAGTGAAGAGGTCATGCTTTCTAGGACAGCCTGAACAAAGGCATGGAGGTGGGAAACGTGATACTGAGTTTGGGGAATAGCAAGTAGGTGAATTAGAGTGCTGGTCCTGAAGTCAGGAAGACTCATCTTTGTGAGTACAGATCCAGCCTCAGACACTCATTAGCTGTGTGACCCTGGGCAAGTCACTTAACCCTGTTTGCCTCAGAAGGAAATGTCAGACCACTCCAGAATCTCTGCCAAGAAAGCCACAATCAGGCACAACTGAAACAGCTAAATGACAACAAAATTTGATGGAAATAGAATGTGTGAAAGCAAGTGATATGTAATCAGATTAGAAATACAGGATCATAGGATTTGGAGTTGGAAGGGACCTTAAGAATCACTTAATTTAATCTGATCATTTTCCAGTTGGGTAAACTAAGGAGTAAAGAGATTAAATTGACTTGCACTGGGTCACACGGATTCAAGATTCAGACTCTGGTTGTCTGAATCCACAGGTAAATTGCAGGCAGTTTGGAAAGGATTTACATACCTAAATGAAAAGTTGGCATGGGGCAACAGGACTTTTATTTTGTTGTTGTTGCTTAGTCATTTTCAGTCATGTCTGACTCTTTGTAATCCCTTTTGAGGTTTTCTTGGCAAAGATACTGGTTTGCCATTTTCTATTCCAGCTCATTTGAGATGAGGAAACAAACAGGGTTAAGTGACTTACTCGGGGTCACTCAGCTAGTAAGTGTCTGAGGCTAGATTTGAACTCAGGTCTTCCTGACTCTAGGCCCGGCATTCTATTCACTACACCACTTGTATTTTAGGGGCACTACTATGACAGCTATGGAGACTATGGATTAAAGAGTTGAGAAACTAGAAGCTAAGTCCAGTTAGTTAGTCCAGTTACTACTTTTGCAGTAGTCTATTAGAGAGATTATTATGGGCAGGGATGCAATGTTTGTTGTGGAAATAGAATTGAACAGTTCTCTAGATGACAAATGCCTTGTTGCCACTCCTGTAGTCATGTTTTGTCTTTCCCTGCAAGGGTGTCTTGAGACAAGAACAATTTGACCAACCCATTTCAAACACAGGCTGATTTATAAATCTATTTTTAGCTGTTGTCTAGGGAGAATGGGTGAAGAATATTAGGGGAATTGGGTTTCTTTTTCCAGAGCATGATGTCTTCTTGACTCACCAAGACACACACATGTTCATGTATGCACAATACAGGGATAAAATAAGCTCTGTTTGGGGTCCAGCACTCTCAATCCTCATTGTGTGCTTTCGACAGAATGATTTCTAACATCCTTTTCAATGCTCAGGTTCTGTGGCAGTTCATTCATAGAAGTTGAACTGTTGGCCTTTCCAGATCCTGGCATATGAGTTTAAGGCTTGGCTAGCTACATTGTTGTTTTCTTGTAAATGCTGATGAGCTGGCTCGTTCTTTATGTTGAGTCTTTGGAGGGGGCTTCCTTTCTGGGACAGGAAGGGGACATAAGTTCAATGCCTTCCTTGCTTTTGAGCTCCTTTGCTCCATTCAAGCTAACCATATCCTTTTCCTGCTCTCTATTTCCTGCCATCATCACCAAGCTAGGCTGGCATTCTCTTTTCTGTCCTTTGTGTTGCCCCCTGTAACTTTCAGGATAACCGAGGAGTTGGAGTTGGAGGCTGGCAGAGCTTGGTGTTTCTATTTATATTGTTCTAGTCTGAACCAGTGTAGTTGCTGGAAATGCTTCTGCTGAGCTCTCCAAGACTGTTCTGGGATTCAAATGAATTGATCAGATTAGTATCCTTGGCTCGTATAGATTAAACAGAGGTGGCCAAACCACAGGAGGATGGGCTTGGCTCAGTGAACTGGGAAACAAATATCTTCTGGACCAGTTCCATAATTCCCTCCTTACTCAGGGAGAGCAGCCACAGTGTACCTGGCGTGAAGTATGTTTGTAGAGTTCCCAGAATTCCACATCTGAGTGGCAGTTATGATAGGTGACGTGGGAATCACAGAAGTTGGATGGGAATAGCGGCTATCTAGTACAACCTATAGCTGAAAAAGAATCCCCATATGTCTGACAAGTGGTCAGACAGACTTTGCTTAAAGGCCTCCAAGAAAGCCTACTAGCTTTGTGGCTGTCTGTTCCATTTTGAGAGAGCTCTAATTCAGGGGTTCTTAATCTTTTCACAGTCTGGCAAAGGCTTCCCACTATATATTTTTTAAATTCATAATTGAAGGAAATACTAAATTTCAGTTAGAGGTTAATGAAAATAAAGACTTTTTTTCCCTTCCTAAGTTCAAAGACCTTCTTCTTTTAAATCTATCTATGGATCCCTTGGTAGAAGGGGAGGTGGTCCATGGACCCCAGGCTAAGAAACCTTGCTCTAATTATGAGGATTTTCCCTTTTACTTCAAGCCTAATTTTGTATTTTGTGACTTCCACCCATTGTTTCCAGTTCTGTCTCTGGAGCCAAAGAGAACAATTCTTCAATTCCTTCTTCCATCTGGCAGCCTTTTGAGTATTTAATGACAGCTGTCATTTCTGCTTTCTTTCCCTCTTTCCCACCCTCCATCTTCTAGTCTCCTGTCTAAACATTTGCACTTATGTTAATCAATCCTCATAAGACACTGCACCACCATTCTGCATGCCTTTCTCTGGACCTTCTTTAGCTTATCATTCTTCTTCCTAAATGTGATCTCCAGATGTGAACCCACTGTCCCAGATGTGGTCTTATCAGGGTGTGGCCTTCAGGCTAGGATATAAGACCATCCATTCCTTAATCCTGGAAAATGGAGTTCTCTTAATGACACCCAACATTGCATGGCCCCAGCTCATAATTCCAGCAATGATGCCTTGGCATGTTTGTCTTTCCACTATTCCTCCATGATTGACTTTTTCTTCTTTTTGTCATCTTTGCCAATCTGACAGGTGGCTCCAGCACTTTGGCAAGGTGTGGAGGCAGAGAGAGAACCAGTGAGAGCAAATTAGATGAGCTTTCCAAGCATCAGGAATGAAAATTATTGGTTCTTCCCCTCTAAGATAGGTCTGCCAAGAAGTTGAATTCTTTAAGTCAACAGGACAGCACTATGTTGTAGTGAGCCGATCTTTGAAAGAAGGTAGGAATCCTAAGAGACAGAAATGAGGAAACAGTGCAGGCTAGAACTCAGTGAATGAAGTCAACCCTTTATTCATTAGCTCTGTGATCATGGGCAAGTCACTCAGCCTCTTAGAGAAGCCTCCTTCAGTCTTACAACACTATTAAAACGTAAGACATTCTTTTACAAGGAAAGTATATATAGCGCAATAGAAAGAGTACCCCTACTTGGAGTCAGGGGAGACCTGGGCTCAAATCCCAATTCTGCAACTTACCACCTAGGTGACTCTAGGTATGTTTAAGCTTCAGTTTCTTCATCTGTAAAATGGAGATAATATCTATAGTTTATAAGAATCTCAGGATTGTGAATAGAATTAAAATATACACACATATAAAACACTGTGCAAACAATGAAGCAGTTACTACTACTACTATGGCTACTACTGCTACTGTTACTACTACTACTACTACTACCACCACCCCCATCAGTAGTACTACCACCATCACCACCACCTTATTGTAAGGTGTCCTGGGACATTGCACAAGGGGATAAAATAGCTTTTTTGTTGGTGAATAAAATAATAAATATTATTATGAAATAATAATATATCATGATATATAATATAATATATAATTTATTGTTCAGTCATTTTTTAGTTGTATCTGACTCTTCATGACCCCATTTAGGATTTTGTTGGTAAAGATACTGGAGTGCCTTGCTATTCCCTTTTCCAACTCATTTTACAGAAGGGGAAACTGAGGCAAACAGGGTTAAGTCACTTTCCCAGAGTCATACAGCTAGTAAGTGTCTGAGGCTAGATTCGAATTCAGGAAGATGACTCTTTCTAACTTCAAGCCTGGTGTTCTATCAACTGTGCCACGTAACTGCCCATAAATATGTAATATAATTTTGTACCTATAAAAATGAAAAAGAAGGATTTGTCCTCAGAATCTATAGGGTCACTGAAAGCATCCATGGTACACCAGCAACAGGACAAGAGAGATGACAAATACTTCATTCTGTTCTCATTTACTTTTGCTGTAATGTGCTTTTTCTCATTATTTTAAAAGTTCTTCATTTCATTTATCTTGATTGTAGGTTTTTAGTATGGTGTTTAGTATAAGTTTAGTATAGGTTTAGTATGGTGTTAAAGTATAAAGTTAAGTATAACATCAAAATGTTATACTTAAGGTTTTGTAGATGTGTATTATGTCTGAGAGATTATGGACAACAGTTCAATTCATGACTGGAGTTGTCCAGGGTTGTTTGGAGTCTATGTTTGTGTATGGGGATTTGTCATCTGCAAGCCTATGAAAAGGAGTTCAGGCTTCTGATTTATGATTCTAGACACCATGTCATGTCTTGCCGTATATTCAGTCGATGCTAATATTTTTTTTTTTACAAGTCGTGTTGCAGTTTTTGCTATTTCCTCGCATAGTCTATATTAGTTAGTTAAGTTGAGACTCCTTAAGCAAAAACATTCTGTAATTTCGGGTGGAGGTGACTTGGTCCTGAATTGTCATCTTAACTTTGCTTCCCACCTTGATTTCCACAAACAAAATCATCTGATTTAGTGATTTGTTTTATGATCCTTGGGTAGCTAGGTGGTGCAGTGGGTAGAGTGCTGAGCCTAGAGTCAGGAAGACTCATCTTCCTGAATTCAAATCTGTCAGACACTTACTAGCTGTGTGACCCTGGGCAAGTCCCTTAAACCTATTTGCTTCTGGAAAATGAACCCACAAAAAGACAGAGTAAAACAAATCTCCACCCCAAGACAACCTGGAAGGTCAACAGGAAAGGTCTGTTACACCAGGCTGAGAGAAGAGAGTAGTCCAGCGGAGGCTGCACCAGCACAGACAAGTCCCAAGCAAACCTGGAGCAGGCATCAGGGGACTGAATTACTGGCAACTGTGGCAGTTTCCAGACTTCTCAACCCACAAACGCCAATGACATCTTTGAAGGTCGGTAGGAAAGGACTGTTGAACCTGGGTGAGAGTCACACCTCTAGAGCACAGTCTAGCCTGGGCCCCAACACAGCCCCAGCCCTAGCAAATAGGAGCAGATCTTGGGAGTGACTGAATCAGCAGTGGAGGTGGTGGTGGCAGGGACAGTGGCAGTGGCAGCAGCTGTTTCTGGAGGTCTCAGGCCATATATGGTAAAGGGATCAAAAGACTGGTCAGAAAGACAGTACAGGGGTCTATTTTCTGGCACTGAGGCAGGATTCTGCTGCTTTGCCTATCTTTGGATCTGCATCAGAGTTCTGGGTGGCAGTCTTGGGGCAAGGAGGAGTACTAGCATAGCAGAGCTTATAACAGCAGTGGAGAGGGAACCATCTTCACAATTCCAGGGCAGAAAAGAGTGCTTGTGGTCACTCACAGACAAGAATACAGGCCAGGAGAGGAGTAAACACCTCTCCTTAGATCATACCTCTTTGAAAGAACCGAAAACCTACAGTGTCTTTTAAAAACATAGAAATATCTGTTAAGACAGCTGCACAAGCTCCCTGAAGCTTGGAACAGTGCACCCTCCACCCTGGAAGCAGAGCCCTACCTTAACAAAGAGTTAAAAAGTCAAGAAATAGGCTAGGAAAATGAGCAAACAATAGAAAAAAACTCACACTATAGAAACTTACTTTGGTGATGAGGAAGGTCAAAACATACACTCAGAAGAATACAACAAAGCCAAAGCTTCTACATGCAAAGCCTCCGAGAACAATATGAATTGGTGTCAGGCCATGGAAGGACTCAAAAAGGATTTTGAAAATCAAGTAAGAGAAGTAGAGGAAAAATTGGGAAGAGAAGTGAGACTGATGCAAGAAAATCAGGAAAAACAAGTCAACAACTTAGTAAAGGAGACCCAAAAAATATTGAAGAAAATAACACTTTAAAAAATAGAGTAGACCAAATGGCAAAAGAGGTCCAAAAAGGCAACAAGGAGAGAATGCCTTAAAAAGTAGAATTGGCCAAATGGAAAAGGAGGTCCAGAAGCTCACTGAAGAAAATAATTCCTTAATAATTAGAATGGAGCAAATGGAAAGTAATGACTTTATGAAAAATCAAGAAATTATAAAACAAAACCAAAAGCATGAAAAAAATAGAAGATTGTGAAATATCTCATTGGAAAAACAACTGACATGGAACATAGATTCAGGAGAGATAATTGAAAAATTATTGGACTACCTGAAAGCCATGATCAAAAAAAGAGCATAGACACCATCTTTTAAGAAATTATCAAGGAAAACTGCACTGATATTTTAGAACTAGAGGGTAAAATAGAAATTGAAAGAGATCCCAAAAGGAAAGCTGTCAGGAATATTATAGCCAAATTCCATAGTTCTCAGGTCAAGAAGAAAATATTGCAAGGAGCCAGAAAGAAACAATTCAAGTATCGTGGGGCCACAATCAGGATAACACAAGGTTTAGCAGCTTCTACATTGGTTGGAGAGCTTGGAATATGAAATTCTGGAGGTCAAAAGAGCTAGGATCAAAACCAAGGATCACTTACCTGGCAAAACAGAGCGTAATCCATTATCCTTCACAAAATGTGTTTTTTTGTCAGAGCCCCCCAAATGAGGTTTGGGGGCAGAGGCTCCCAGTGGAGGGTTAAACAGAAGTTACCAGTATTTTTAGCACTAAGGCAGATGATTGTTTAGGACAACAGACATGGATTCAGCACCAGATGTAGACAGTTGAAAGAAAAGACTTTTTTTTTTTTTAACTGGGTGTGTTGGTGCATAGGTTATGACTGAAGAGGTATCAGCCTGCCCTATAAAAGAGAGCCTTTCTAGTTGATGCACCTAGCAAATAAGAACCAACATGGCTAGGAGATAGCCCTGAAGAGATGAAGCCTATAAGTTTGTAGGAGAGAGCAATCTGGCAACCAAGAGATTAGCAGAGCAGCTGAAGAGAATAGACATACTCAACCATAACTATAATACCAGTAGAGAGCATTCTTATTGGTATTAAACTACATATACCCTTTGACCCAGCAATACTACTACTTGGTCTGTTTCCAAAGACGATTAAGGAAAAAGGAAAAAAAAAACCACGTATGTTCTAAAATGTTTATAGTGACTCTTTATGGTGACAAAGAATTGGAAATTGAGGGGATGCCCATCATCTGGAGAATAGCTTAACAAGTTGTGGTATATGATCATGATGGAGTACTACTGTGCTATAAGAAATGAGGAGCTTGAAGATGGCGGCTGGAAAGCAGGGACTAGCATGAGCTCCCTGCCAAGTCCCTCCAAAAACCTATAAAAAAGGGCTCTGAACCAATTCTAGAACTGCAGAACCCACAAAATAGCATAAGGAAGCAGGGCTCTAGCCCAGGACAGCCTGGATGGTCTCTGGGTAAGGTCTATCCCTCACAGAGCTGGGAGCGGAGGGGAGTGGAGCTGAGTGGAGCAGAGCCCAGAGTAGGCGGCGTAGATCAACCAGACCGGGAGCTGGGCACAGCATGCCCTAGCGCCCTGAATCAGTGAGCTGTGGCAGTTACCAGACTTCTCAACCCACAAACACCAAGGACAACAGAGTAGGTTAGTGGGAGAAGCTGCTGGGGACTGAGATAGAGTTTGCAGTTTGGCCACCACCCCAGGGGCAGCGGAGGTGAGGCAGCTTTAGAACTACAGCTGCAGTTGCTTCTGGCCCCAGGCCCACCTGGTGGGGGGAATTAAGTGGTGGATCAGAGCAGGAGTGAAGAACCTGCTGAAGATCTAAGTCCAGTCCTAGTCAGGGGTTCTTGGGGAAGGAGGAGTGCTGCTGTGGCAGAGCTGGCGCATCCTCCCAGGCTTGGAACATAGAATTCTTTAGTCTACAAGCAGTCATACCCCACTGAAAAACTCAAGGGTCAAGTGAGTTGGCTGGGAACATGGCCAGGCAGCGAAAATGCACCCAGATTCAGTCTCAGACTCTGGAGTCCTTCTTTGGTGACAAACAAGATCAAAACATACAGCCAGAAGAAGTCAACAAAGTCAAAGAGCCTACAACAAAAGTCTCCAAGAAAAACATGAAGTGATCTCAGACCATGGAAGAACTCA
>CM053622.1:440580277-440598154 GCA_028646595.1 Phalanger gymnotis
GCAGCCTAGTTCTAAAGCTGCCCCACCTCCGCTGCCCCAGGGGCAAGTGGCCGGAACCGCAAACTCAGTCACGCAGCTTTTCCCACTAACCTTCTCTGATGTCTTTGCTCTTTGTGGGTTGAGAGGTCTGGTACATGCCACAGCTCAGTATTTCAGGATGCCAGGGCACTTTCCGCTTGTCTCCTGGTCTGGTAGGTCCATGTCTGGTCTGTTCACACCTTGCGCGCTGGGCTCAGCTCCGCTCCCCTCGGCTGGGGGCTGGGAGGTCCGTGTGGGATAGACCTTACCCAGAGACCATGCAGGCTGTCCTGGGTTGAGGCCCTGCTTCCCTCTGCCACTTTGTGGGTTCTGCAGCTCTAGAATTGGTTCAGAGCCATTGTTTTATAGGTTTTTGGAGGGACTTGGTGGGGAGCTCATGCCAGTCACTGCTTCCCAGCCGCCATCTTCTCAGAGTGTCTTTTGAATCACCAAGAACAACCTTTCAACTCGGAAATCTTGTTTTTTTCCTGTTATAAGTGAAGCTGCTTTGACCATCATTTTTTATACAGATGCGTGTTTTTTTTTTCTTTTTCAGTAACAGATTAGATCATATTTCTAGTAGTGGAATCCCCAAGTCAAATTATTCACTTGTGCTTGGGGGTTAATTTTTTTTCAAGCTCTTAACTGACTTCTTCTTTCTCCATAAGACATGAAGGAAATAAAGGGTAAATAGAAGAGTACCCTCATTTAGCTTCCTAGGATTATAACTTTAGAGCTGAATGGGACTTGAGAAGTCACTTAGTCCAATTGTCTCATTTTTCAGATAAGGAAACCAAGGACCAGACAGATACCCCAACTTGGCTGTGGACAAACAGCTAGTTAGGGGCAGTACTGAAAGGGCTAGCCAGAGTTAAACCGCAGGCTCATATAACCAGCATGTGTCAGAGGTGGGATATGAACCCCGGAGTTGGTTTAAAACCCAGATTCCCTGATGCCAAACCTAATGCCATTTCCACTGTACCAATGAATCCATCAATATAGGCATGCCCATCATCGGTGCAGATTGCAACCTATTCACATCTTCTTAAACTGTGCAATCCTTATCAATATCCCTCCTAACTATTACTCAGAACTAGAGATATTTCTGTACTTGTAATATTCCATGCAATGCTTTGGCTGTTATTCCTAGACAGGCTTATGACTGTATAGCTTCTCCTATTCTAATCAGATATTTAGTTCAACTGAATTTTTAAAAAGCATTTATTGAGTACTTACTATTTACAAGGCATAGTTTTAGGTGCTGAGGAAACAAAAAAACTAGACAAAACCAAGCTTTCCCTTAATAAGTTTATATTCTCTTGGTGTCTTTGATGCCACTTCTTAAAAACAGATCCTCATAGATAACATAACTCAGGCTTCTTATAGCCCCACCATGTGTTTTTCCACTGACTTTTTGGGTCCCACCTGACATTTTGATTCTTTTGAGATAATGGTGCTCCACACAACATACCAGTGGGTATAAGCTTTTATGGAAGTAAGGAGCCTGAGATAACTGAAAATATTACACAGTTTTTCAAATAAAATCTATCCTGCTCTCCACCTTCCATTTAGTTCTGGGCCCAGGTCATCGATTAAACTGATGTCCATGAAATTTTAAATCCTAGAATGACTGTAGGCTCTCTGTCTGTCTCCCTCCATATATACATACATATTCTATTGAGAATTTATGAAGGACCTGGATATTAATTGGAAAAGATAAGAGAGTATAGTTACTAGCTAATCCAATGAAAGTACACATCAATGAGATCAATGGGTCCATAAATCCTTCCTAACAACTAAATATCCCAAAGTAAAGCAGGATACTGTAGATTGTGGGGGATTCCCCTTCACTGGAGGTCTTCAAGCAGTTCACTACTTGTTTGAGATATTGAAGAAAGGATTCCTGTTCAAAGATGAATTGGATTAGATGGCTTTGAATGACATTTCCAGTGAATGGATAGAAGTCCTGGCTTTTAATGCTATCTCAGAGACTTACTAGCTATGTGATACTAGTCATTTTTACTTCTTTAGGCCTTAGTATTTTCACTTATAAAACAGAAGGACTACATCAAACTCTAAGACCCCACTGAACTCTAAAAATAGGACCCTATTATCTTGTGATTCTCTAAGTATCAAAGCAATAGGTAGTATAGAATTTGGAATGTCCTTAAGGAATTTTTTTTTGCTTTTTTTTTGCTTTTTCTTTGCATCCTTAGTATTTAGTATAGTGCCTGGAAAATAGAAGGCACTTAATAAACTCATGTAGATTCATTGGCTGATCGATAGTAACTCAGTTGGCCTTCGTTGGAGCTCAACAGTCTTATGGCTTCATCCCATTCTCCATAGTAACTATTCCAAACATATACTTGTGTCCTGTTGTCTCCAAATGTACTTAAACTCCCTCACATAAAGCAAATGGGTCATAAGCTCCCTCAGCTGCTTTCATTCATTGTTCAAAACTAATGATCATCATCACCCTCTCTCTTCTTCACATCTTTTCTCAGAAAAAAGATCATCCCAATATCTCACTAATGTTAATGCCCCTACCTATACTCTTTTTATTTTATTTTTAATTTATGGAATAAAACAAGCATTTCCACAACCACAGATGGTTGTACATGAAACGGCAAATCTAATGCACA
This sequence comes from Phalanger gymnotis, assembly GCA_028646595.1. Lineage (NCBI taxonomy): Eukaryota > Metazoa > Chordata > Mammalia > Diprotodontia > Phalangeridae > Phalanger > Phalanger gymnotis. Next base: position 440,582,938 of record CM053622.1, read on the forward strand.
ACTTGCTATTCCTTCCAAATATACAACAAAATTATCCTGTAAATTCTTTTTTTCTTCCCCCTCCTCCCCTGCCCTAGAGATGGCTCCCATTAGACACATACACACACAAACACAAACACACACACATTTGTGAAATTATTCTATACATGCTTCTATTTATCAGTTCTTTCTCTGGATGCAGATAGCATCTTCCTTCGTTTGTAGTTAATCTTGGTATTTATAATAGTTAAAAAAATAACTTATTTGCTCAAAGTCATTCTTAAAACAATATGGCTGTTAATATATACAAAGTTCTCTGGGTTCTGCTCATTTTGCTCTTCATTATTTTATGCAAGTATTTCCCTGTTTTTCTAAAATCATTGAGCTCACTGTTTCTTACAGCACAGTAGTATTCTATCACGATCACATACCAAACTTCTTCAGCCAGTCCCCGAATGACGGCATCCCTGCAATTTACAATTCTATGTCACTACAAAGACAGCTGCTTAAGCATTTTACAACATAGGGGTTCTTTTCCTTTTTTCCTAACCATCTTTGGAAATAGACCAAATGGTGCTTTTGCTGGGTGAAAGGGTATAAGTAGTTTAATAACTCTTTGGGCATAATTGCAGATTGGTTTCCAAAATGGTCAGATCATTTTACAAGTCCACCAACAATTTTTCCGCATCCTATCCCACATTTGTCACTTTCCCCTTCTATCATTTTAGCTAGTCTGGTACATGTAAAATGATATCTCAAGGCTGTTTTAATCTGCATTTCTATAATCAATAATGACTTAAAGCATTTTTATATGACCACAAATTGTTTCAATTTCTTCATTGGAAAACTGCCTGTTCATATCTTTTGACCATTTATCAACTTGAGAATGACTCGTTCTTATAGATGTGACAAAGTTCTTTATATATTTTGGACATGAGACTTTTATCTGATAAACTGTCAATAAATTTTCCCCCAATTTTCTGCTTTCCTTCTAATCTTAGCTATATTTATTTTATTTATACAAAACCTTTTTTAATTTAATGCAATCCAAAGTATTCATTTTATATCTATTTTTGTTCTCTATCTCTTGTTTATTCATATATTCACCTAAATCCATAAGTCTAGTAATATGTTCCAGGTTATTCTAATTTTTTTTTGTAAAAATCTTTATATCTAAATCATGTATCCATTTTGATCTTATCTTGGCAAATGATGTAAGATATTGGTCCATGCCCAGTTTCTGACATACTGCTTCACAGTTTTCCCAACAACTGTTAACAAATAACAAATTCTTATCCCCAAATATTGTCTTTATACTTCTCAAATGCAAGGTTATCATGTCTGTTTGCTGCTGTAAATTGTATGTCTGATGTATTCCATTGATCTACCTATCTATTTCTTAGCCAGTACCAGACAGTTTTGATAATTGCTACTTTAGAATATAGTTTAAGATCCGGTACTGCTAAACGTCCTTCCTTTACACTTTTTTCATCATTTCCTTTAATATTCTTGATCTTTTTGTTTTTCCAAATGAATTTTATTATTTTTTCTAATTCAGAAAAATAATTTTTGGTAATTTAATTGGTATGGCGTTGACTATATAAATTAGTTTGGGTAAAATTGTCATTTTTAGTATATTGACCTTGACTACCCATGAACAATTAATATCTCTCCAATTATTTAAATCTGATTTTATTTGAATAAAAAGGTTTTTTTTATAATTTTGTTTATATTATACTTCCTGACTTTATTTTGGCAGGTATACTCCCAGATATTTTATACTGTCTAGAGTTATTTTTCTGTTTATTTAGTATTTAATTTTTCCCCAGTTACATGTAAACAACAATTTTAACAACTGTTTTTAAAATGTTGAGCTCCAAATTTTTCTCCCTTCCTCCTTCCCCATCCCCCTCATTGTGAAGGCAAGCAATTCCATAAAGGTTATATATGCATAGTCAAGCAAAACATATCCATAATATTGATATTGTGCAAGAAAACATAGACAAAAAAACTTAAGAAAAATTAAATTTAAAAAAAGTATGCTTCAATCTGTATTCAGACACCACCAGTTCTTTCTCTGGGGATGGATAGCATTTTTCATCCTAAGTCCTTCAGAGTTGTAATGGATCGTTGCATATGAACCCATGCAAGTCTTCCCAGGTTATTCTGAGAGCATCCTGCTCATCATTTCTTATAGTATAATAGTATTCCATCATAATAACATACCACAACTTGTTCAGCCATTTCCCAATTGATGTGTATCCCCTCAAATTCAAATTCTTTACTCCCAGAAAAGATCTGCTATAAATATTTTTGTACATATAAGTCCTTCTTCTATTTGTTTTTTGTCTCTTTTGGGATATAGCTCTAGTAGAGCTACTGCTATGTTAAAGGGAATGCATAGTTTTATAGCCCTTTTGGCATAGTTCCAAACTGTTCTATAGAATGGTTTAATTAATTCACAACTCAGACAACAGTACATCAATGGCTCATTTTTCCTACATCCCCTCCAACACTTGTCATTTACCTTTTCTGTCCTATTAACTAATCTAATAGGAATGAACTAGTACCTCAGAATTGTCTTAATTTGCATTTCTCCAATGAACAGTGAATTAGAACATTTTTTCATAAGACTATAGATAGCTTTAATTACTTCATTTGAAAACTGGTTAATATATTTTGATCATTTATCAATTGGGGAAAGGCTTTTATTTTTATAATTTAAACAGTTCTATATGTTAGAGAAATGAGGTCTTTATCAGAGAAGCTTGCTTTAAACTTTTTTTCACAGTTACTATTGCTGTATTTCCCTCCATGCTATTCCTGCTACTCCTCTTTATTCTGTTCTCTCTCTCTTTTCACCCTGTCCCTCCTCAAAAGTGTTTTGCTTCTGCCTACCCTTTCCCCCAATCTACTCTCCCTTCTATCATCCCTCATCCTTCTCTTATCTCCTCCCCTTTCTCTTTTCCTGTAGGGTAAGATAGATTTCTATACCCCATTGCCTGTGTATCTTATTTCCCAGTTACATGTAAAAATAATTTTTAACATTCATTTTTAAAACTTTGAGTTCCAAATTCTCTCCCTTCCTCCTTCATCACCCCACCCCCACTGAGAAGACAAGCAATTCGATATAACTTACACATGTGTAGTCATGCAAAACACTGCCATAATAGCCATGTTGTGAAAGAATAACTAAATTTCCCTCCATCTGTAGCAACAATGTAAGTCCAATGTGTAAGTCCAATAACACAAGCATACAGGAGGGCTGTTAGCACAGGTTCTCTGATCTGCTTTTCTAAGGGAAGCAACTTTAAGGGGTTTATAATCTCACTTTAATTAAACATACATATATCATTCACTTAGTTCAGGGGGAAAAGTTATCACCCCGAACTTCAAAGCCAATACAAACAGAGAAAATAACACAAATCAACAGACAGGCTTCTATCTGACCATAGCAATACATACATAGTTACTAGAGAGTGAAGCACCAACATCTAGGTTTTCAAAGCTGGGGTGGGGGTGCTCCTTAACAGGTACCCAGAGTCTTGTCTGGCCAAATCACAGGAACAGTCTTCCAATGAGTGAGCCCCCAAAACAAAATGCTAACCTCAGAGTATATATACACTTCTTCAGGGTCAAGTCACAGAGGGTGTCACAACCATGTGAGTCTAACTCTTGTGACTTAGGCTTTCTTGTGACTTAAGCAGGTCATCAAAGACTCTTGATTCAATCAAAAGCAAGGCTCAATCAAAGACACTTGGTTGCATACCCAAAAGAAAAAACAGAGAAAAGTCCCACTTTGCTTGCCATTACACCATCCTATCCCACTCCTTATTTTTTCTCACCCTGTCCCTCCTCAAAAGTATTTGCTTCTGATTACCCCATCCCCCAATCTGCCCTCCCTTCTATCACCCTCTTTTCTTATCCCCTCCCCCTTACTTTCCTATAGGGCAAGATAGATTTTATAGCCAATTGAGTGTATATTTTATTCCTTCTTTAATCCAATTCTGATGAGAATAAGGTTCACTTATTTCCTCTCACTTCCTCCCTCTTCCCAACCACTGTAAAAGCTTTTTCTTGCCTCTTTTATGTGAAATAATTTACCCCATTCTACCTCTCCCTCTCTTTCTCCCAGTACATTCCTCTCTCATGCCTTAATTTTGTTTTTTAGATAGCATCCCTTCATATTCAACTCACCTTGTGCCCTCTGTCTAGATAGACAGACAGATACCTAACAATGAGAAAGGTCTTATTAGTTACAGGTATCATCTTTCCATGTAGGAATATAAACAGTTTAACTTTAACAAGTCCCTTATGATTTCTCTTTCCTGTTTACCTTTTCATGTTTCTCTTGAGTCTTGTATTTGAGAGTTAATTTTTCTATTTAGATTTAGTCTTTTCTCAAGAATGCATGAAATTCCTCTGTCTCATTGAATATCAACTTTTTTTTTTCAAAAACCCTCATGGATTATACTCAGCTTTGCTGGGTTGGTAATTCTCGATTTTAATCCTAGCTCCTTTGACTTCCAGAATTTCATATTCCAAGCCCTACAATCCCCTAATATAGAAGCTGCTAAATCTTGTGTTATCCTGATTGTGGCTCCACAATACTTGAATTGCTTCTTTCTGGCTGCTTGCAATATTTTCTCCTTGACCTGGGAACTCTAGAATTTGGCTATAATATTCCTGGCAGCTTTCATTTTGGTATCTCTTTCAGGAGGTGATCAGTGGATTCTTTCAGTTTCTATTTTACCCTCTGGTTCTAGAATATCAGAACAGTTTTCTTTGATAATTTCTTGAAAGATGATGTCTAGGCTCTTTTTTTGATCATGACTTTCAGGTAGTCCAATAGTTTTAAAATTATCTCTCCTGGATCTATTTTCCAGGTCAGTTGTTTTTCCAATGAGATATTTCACATTGCTTTCTATTTTTTGTTCTTTCGGTGTTGTTTTCTTTGGTATTTTGTGGCGGGGAGTCTCCTTTACCAAGCAGTTGACTCATTTTTCATGGTTTTCTTATATCACTCTCATTTCTTTCCCCAATGTTTCCTCTACTTCTCTTACTTGATTCTCAAAATCCTTTTTGAGCTCTTCCTTGGCCTGAAACCAATTCATATTGTTCTCAGAGACTTTAGATGTAGGAGCTTTGACTATGTTGTCTTCTTCTGAGTGTATGTTTTGACCTTCCTGGTCACCAAAGTAAGTGTCTATAGTCTGAGTTTTTTTCTGTTGTTTGCTCATTTTCCCAGTCTATTACTGGACTTTTAACTCTTTGTTAAGGTAGGGCTCTGCTTCCAGTGTAGAGGACATACTGTCTCAAGCTTCATGGGTTTTGTGGAGCTGTTTTTAAGAGATACTTCTAGGGACCTATGAGTTTTCAGTTCTTCCAAGGTGGCACAATCTAAGGAGAGGTGTTTACTCCCCTCCTGGCCTTGCTCTGGTCTGTGAGTGAGCATAAGCACTCCTTTCTGCCATGGAACTATGAGGAGGGTCCCTTCTCCACTGCTGCTACAAACTCTGCTATGCTAGTACTCTTCCTTGCCCAAGCACTGCCACCCAGGACTGTGACCTAGATCCAAGTATGGGCAAAGCAACAGAGTCCTGCCCCAGTGTTAGCAAAGAGACCCCTGTAATCTCCTTGTGATCAGTTGCTCAATCCACTTCCAGAGCCTCAGAGCTCTGGAAACAGCCACTGCTGATTCAGTCACTCCCAAGGACTGCTCCTGGTTTGCTGGGGCCGTGCCTGTGCTGGGCAGCCAGCCCTTTCCGGCTGACCTTCTAAGCAATCATTGGTGTTTATGGGCTAAGAAGTCTGGAAACTGCCACAGCTACCCCCATAGGCCTGCTTCTGGTTTGCTTGGGACTAGTCTGTGCTGGTGGAGCCTGCACTAGACTGTGCTCCTCTCTCAGTCTGGTGCAACAGACCTTTTCTGCCCAACTTCTAGGTTGTCTTGAGGTGGAGATTTGTTTCATTCTGTCTTTTTGTGGGTTCTGCTGCTCTAGAATTTGTTTAAGGTCATTTTTACAGGTATTTGGAGGGATTTGGGAGAGAGCTCTGGTGAGTCCCTGCCTTTACTCCGCCATCTTGGCTCTGCTCCTCTAGAATTATTTTAAAAGGTGTATTTTTTACTATCTCTTTTTTCAGTTTTGTTTGTGATATATAGGAATGCTGATGATTTATGTGGATTTAGTGTTATTATGCTACTTTGCTAAAATTGTTTCAACTAACTTTTTAGTTGAGTCTCTATCTATGCTCTTGATCCCTTTCCTTCCAATTTTCTCCAGGACAATGCTTTAGGAGTCATTCACTGTCTCTTGCATCTTCAATTTTCTCTTTGCTGGCTACTTCCCACTGGTCAACAAACATGCCTGGGTCTCTCCTAACTTAAAAAAGCCTTCCCTTGGTGCTTCTAAACCATCCAACTACAATCTCATTGTTTTTTTCTGTTCACTGCTACTTTTTTTGAAAACATTGTGGAAGGGGTATACGTCAGTTGGGTAATGGCTAAATAAACGATGTGATATGAATATAATGGCCTCTGCTCCTAACTTTCCAGACTTTTTTCTCCATCATTCCCCAGCAACCTTCTCACCCTGGAAAATCTGGGAGGAACTGAACAATTAAAAGAAAACCTCTTTTCTCTCTCCACCAGAGGTGGGAGGGTCTTCCCTGGGCCCAGGTCTGCCATGTTTACTCCTTCATCTCCCTCTGTACTCTACTCTTGACTCACTGGACTTCTTTCTCCATCAGCCTTGGAAGATTTCTCAACCTCTATAACCTTCTCATCCTCAAAGATCCCTTTATCCCTGTGGTTCCTTCCTATGATTTGTCCATTTCTCCCAGAACCCCCATTTTAAAGAAAGAGGTTCAACCTCCTTCATTAATCTCCTGGTTCTACTCCTTATTCTCTGGACTTCTTTCTTCACCATGCTCTTCTCTCCATCTTCATTTTATGTGTTATCTTCTTCTATTAAAATGCAAGCTCCTTGAGGGTAGGGACTATCTTTCTTTTTGCTTGAATTTGTATTCCTAGATCTTGGCAGAGAGCTCTGTTGGACCAAGGCCAATGTGGGGATTTGTTCTGCTTGACTATACTTATCACTTACAAGTGAGAGTCCTTAAAAATTGGAGGTGGAAGAAGGAGGGAAAGCGATGGGAAGGCTATTGTGAAAGTGAGGCATAAAAAAGGATAAGAGCATCAATACATTTTTTTTTCTAATGGCACAGAAAAGAATAGAAGTGGATTCAGAGGGAAACACAGAAGTAAGAAAGTTTTGGAAGCAATACGTTGAATTTATTGTAAACTTTAAATAGAAAAAGAGCCAATCTGCACATGGCAAAGATTTCTCTTTTCATGTACTTTGTTTCTGTTCTTCTTTGAATGTGGAATTACTCAAGTTTTGTAATGCTTGTCAAGTTTAGAATGTTCAAAAGATAAAATGTCAACATCCTGTTCCTCTACCTCTTCACTACCTACAACCTATTGTCATATATCTTCTGGCTTCATCACTCTAAGGAAACTGCTCTCTCAAAAGTCACTAATGATGCCTAATAATTAAATCTAGTACAGTAGTCCTTTCTCAGCCCTTATCCATTGACCTCTTCGATGCTTTTGACATTGCTAGTCCTCCTCATTTTCTAGATAATTTCTCCTCTCTCGGTTTTAAGATATTATATTCTTCCTGGTCTCCTCCTGCCTCTCTGACCATTTCTTTCTCCTCTCCTTTGCTGGCTTCTCCTCTTCATGATTGTTCAACAGGAATGCTGTTTCACATTTCTATCTCTTGACCCCTCTTCTTTTCTCTCTGTATTAGCCTCTCTCAGCCTTTTTTTTCTTCCCTACGTATTTAATCTTTTCTTTCCAAAAAATAGGGCAATTAACTCTTTTGTCTCATGTAGTTTCTATTTATGATTTCTTCAAATACAGCTCTGGAAAATCAGGCTTTGATAAAGCCCACTGACATTCAAATGGAACTACCTGACTATGCCTTTAAACCCAAATCACTCTTCCTCTCACTGATTGGCCAATAATAGGTCTCAGCCCAAGCCTCATTTGCTCATTGTTTGGGTTTTGATGACTTAGAGAGAGCGTAAATAGCAATTGCTTCTGTTCTTGCCAGAAACTCTGAGGGTCTTCCCCCTCTCAGATTGATTTTTTTTTTTGTGAAGGCAAACTAGGCCACCTTTTGCCTAGCCTTTAACTTTCCTACCTCGCCTTTAACTACTGAATGGGTGTTGCCTCACACAAACTAAGACTTGGAAAAGACCTTAGCTTAAAAAGACCAATGTCTCCCACTGCACTTGGGGCCAACTCCAGTCATCCTGACCTATGTCTTACCACTGGACTCGAGAGCAGAGGGTGAGGCTGATCACTGCACAGCTGTGCCTCACTTAAATCTACTTCACTTGCAAGTGAAGACATCATCCTCCTCATGTCACTGGTTCTCTTTGAAGGACAGAGGTACAGACAGAAGAACAACAACAGCCCCCTCAGTTCATTCCTACAGCATTCAACTAATGCTTCTATACAGACAACTTCCAAGTGTATGCTTCTGGTCCCAACCTCTCTACTCATCTCCAACTAACATTTGTGTGACTCACCATCACTTCACACTCCAAATCAAACTCGTTATCTTTCCTGTTTAACGTATAATTATTGATATATTTTGTTTTGGTACAACAGACACTGCCCAACAAGCTCCTTTATGAAGTATATTCCCCATTAAAGCAATTGTAGCATATGAATGTAATGGAATAGTATCATGTTATAAGAAATTATCTATGTGCAGAAATCAGAGAAGCATGGGAAAAATTAAGAAAACAGAACCAGAAAGCAAAACAATATACATGACTATAATAATGTAAAAGCCTAACAACAATAAAAACCTGAATGTTACATAATTATAATAGTCAAGCTTGATCCAGGAAGAGAATGGAGAAAATATACTTCTCTACACTCAGCACAGGGGACTATGGAGATATAGCTTATACAACCAGATACACCTGACATATTCATTGGTTTTGCTGAACCAATTCTCCCCCTTCTTGGAAAATATTTGTTCTAAGGGGAGGGTTATTTCCTTGAAGGGGAAAGGAGGGAAAAACATATTGAAAAATAAATGTAATATAAAACCAAAAGGCACCAAAAAATACAAGATACATTTTGAAAGTATCTTCCTCAAGAAAACTATTTGATTATTGATGGGTCTTTTTTAGAAGAAATACATTCACTAACTTTAGCACTGGAGTTTTGGGGTTTTTAAATATCTTTCTGCATCACCTTCACTTACTAATATGGTCTTTTCTCCAACCCTTCTTGGAAAGCCCTCCTTTGCAAGAAATAAAAAAGGATAGAAGTTCAGCAAAACTAACATATTAGAGCAGCTAGGTGGTGCAGTGAGCACTGGCCCTGGAATCAGGAGGACCTGAGTTCAAATCTGGCCTCAGACACTTGACACTTAATAGCTGTGTGACCTTGAGCAAGTCATTTAACCCCAATTGCCTTGCTTCCCCCCTCCAAAAAATACCTAACATATTGGAAATGTCCATATTTACAAGGTTTTATACCCGTAATTCCCCATCCCTACAAAGAAGTGAGGGAGATGTCTTCTTATTTCTGTTCTGTCCTTTGGGGTCAAGGTGAGTCATAATTTCACAGCATTCATTTTCATTTACTTGGTTACTACCATTCTTTCTAATTATTTTGTTGTGGTCATTGAGAATGTTTTGCTCTGGGTTCCAGTTACTTTATTTCATAAGACATGCTCATGCTCCTTTGACCAAAAGTTGTGTTGCTTCTTCAGAATAACTTTACACTTTTGCGGTCACTGTGTGTGTTATTCCTTAACTCTTCTTTCTTCATCCCATATAACTTCACACAAATCTTCCCCCAATTTTTCTGAATTCTTCAGATTTGCTATTCCGCACAGTGCAATAGTAGGCCACTGCATTCATTTGTCATAATTTGTTCAACCATTCCCCAAACGTTGGACATATATAGTTTCCAACTATTTGTTATGATAAATAATGTTGCTATGTTTTTGTACATATGAATCGGTCCCCCAAATTTATATCATCTTTCCCACCAAACCTGATCCTCCTGCTATATTGTCTGACACCACCATTCATCATTTACCCACTGAAGGCAGTTAGACAGCACTGTGGATATCACATTGGGCTTGGAGTTAGAAAGACATGAATTTGAATGCAGTCTCAGACACTTACTAGCTGTATGATCCCAGGCAAGTCACCTAACCTCTTCTGCCTCAGTTTTCTCAACTGTAAAATGGGGATAGTAAAAATACCTATTTCTGAGGGTTGTTGTAAGGCCCAAATGAGAATATTAGCAAAACAAATAGCACAGTGCCTGGCACATAGAAACCATTTAATAAATATATGTTTTCCTCCTTCTTTCTTCCTTCCTTCCTGTCTCCCATGCCTACTCCATGTGGTTATCATTGACTCTGCCCTCTTTCATTTCTCATGTATAATCAACTTCAATCCTAAAACATCTCTTGCACCTGTCCTTCTTTCTATACCCCCACCACTCCCTCTAGTATAGTTTCTCATTACCATTTGCTTGGACTTTTCCAATAACCTCCTTCATGGTATTTACAATTCTATCTTTCCCCTTCACCCCAATTTATCTTATGCTGACGCCATTATAATTTTTCTTATATGCAGAAGTGGTTGTGGTCCTCCTTGTTCAAAAATCTTCAGTGGTTCCCTATTATTTAATGAGTGAAGTGAAAATTCTTCCTGGCATTCCAAGCTCTCTACAATCTTAAACCATCCTACCTTTCCTGCCTTATTTTATATTACTCTCCAAGTAGTCTATGCTCTAGCCAAACTGGATTGCTCTCTTTATCCCAAACAGACATTTTGAACTCTCAGACCTTCCTTCCTTTGAATCTGCTCTTCCCTATGGATGCTTTTTCCTCTGTTTTCTTTTCCTTTCCATCTTTTAATGTCTAACCCAAAAGGCAATTTCTTCAAAAAGTCTTCTTTGATCTCATCAGGAAGCAATCCCTGTGGAGAAGGAACCATCTATCCCTACCAACCACTGACCAAGTGTCACCAACAAGTCAGGCAAAGCAGTCTAGCTGACCCTTAAGAAGTAACTTGGAGAAACAGGAGGCAGCATATACCAAGAAGATGAAACCACTATGACCATCTCTATTGCTATCTTCCCCTAGACCTTGATGACAACAGCCTTGGATCTAAGCCCGGAGAATAGCATTACCACCAGTCCCTTCAGCCATCGTGTAGGAGAGTATAAGGAGGCTTGTGTGGACATGTCCAGATCACCTAATGGAGGCACCATGCCTCCCTCTGTCCTCTACCATAGAGGTGAGTGTGGCCTCCTTTGGCTGACAGCAAAGCCAGAAAGTCTATGATGGCTCTCCTGGCTCACTGTCTTTCCTATGCACACTTTCCTGCTGCTTCCAGAAGGAGAGGATCAACAGTAAGAGCTAGAAAAGGAGATTGTCTCAGTCTGGCCAGTTTTAAAGATGCTGAACAAAGGAGGCTACACCCACTCACATGGTAAAGGACACAGGGAGGTAGCATGACTGCTTCCATGTTAAACAATCTGGGCATTCCCAGACAAACCTCTTTACAGGAGCAGTCCCTATGGAAAAGGCACCCTTCATCCTCGACTTTACTGACACCAACCATTGACAACTGTCACTAACAGGCACGCAACCCAAGAGCCCTCGGTGGTATTGCCTCCCAAACCAGTGGCCCTGCTTCTAGCCCAGAGCCTAAGGCTAAGTTATAATCCAGACCACACAACTTGTAAACTTCTTTGGGCCCCAGATAAGTTAGACTAGAGACAGACCAATGATGACTGGCTGCCGGAATCATGTGACAAACAGGAGAGAGTGCACAGTGGCAACTCTACATTTTTCATGGGCTGCCTGAACCCTTTGGGGGACCCCAAGTGGTCCAGAGGCCATAGGTTGTGCAGGCCTGTTCTAATCACTAAATTTTTTAACATCGTCAAGTGATTTAATATCTGAAATAGATACGGCTTTAGCTGTTAAAATGGCATTAAAGAAGATGCATTACTATATGCTTTGCTGCTGAATCCCAAGGACCATGGGGCCTTTCTGACTAGTACCTGAACCTTCTTATAAGTGTGGCCAGGAAAAAAAAAAAGAATGTGTGGTTTGTCTTGAGACAGACCACACTCTTGGTCTGTTTTCATTTTCTATTTGTATTCCCAGCACGTAGCATAGTGTATTGCACATGCTATCAAGTGCATCAAGATTTAATAAAAGCTTTTTCTTTTTTCTCTCTTCTTTTCTCCCCTCTCCCCTTTCCTCTCTCCCCTCCTTTCTTTCCTTCTTTCCATCCTACTTTCTTCATTCATTCCTTGGTAACAACCTTCTTCCAAAGAACTGTGAGCTCTTTGCTTTGTAATGTTTAACGAATTTAGCAATTACTACTGTCAATTACAGTTCTCTATAGTGAGATCTTATCCTGTGCCTAACAAAGTCCAGGACAATGACCTTTTATCTCCTCCACAGTCTAGCACAGTGATCTGAACTCAATAGGTGCTTGGTAAATACATATGTAATTAATTTTACAATACCCCTGAGACAGGCATGGATTATTGTTCCTTTTTTATAGATTAGAAAACTGAAACTCAAAGAAATGAAGTTTCTTGTCAAAGGCCCCACAATAATTACCTGAGCCAGAACTATCACCCGGCCTCCTGACTTGCAGTCTAGTGTTCTCTGCCCCATTCCAGGTGGCCTTTCTCTAATGTTCAATAAATGTTTCTTGGTGGCATGATACCAACTGATCCGAGGGACTTCCCAAATGGAAACTAGCTATAGAGATAAGATTACAAGAGTAAAGAACCAGCTCCTCTGGGAATTTTCTCTAATACCACATCCAGACAACATAACTTCACAAAGGAAGCCAGGTAGGGATAGGGATAGCTTTAGGTTTAGGTCTAGGGATAGGGATAGGTTTAGAAATAGTGAAAAGGGACTAAGCCCTCTGGTTTCACTGACATAGGGAACTCCCAGGTAAGGAAACTCCATTTACTAATGTAAGTCTGTACCTTCTCTGCAATTAGAAAAGGCTATTAAAATGAAGTTAAAGAAGAGGCAAGAGGGAGTTAAGATGGTGGATTACAGGCAACAATCCACCTGAATTCTCCTAATATTCCTCTATAAACCGCTTTAAAATAATGCCTCAAATCAAATTTTGGAGTGGCGGACCCTGCAAAAGGGCAGAGTGAGACATTCTTCTAGCCTAAGACAACTTAGGAGGTGGGTAAGAAACGTCTGCGATACTGGGGCGGGGTCTGGCCCAGAGAGCAGAAGCAGCATTAGTGGTGGGCCTTGGAGGCAGCCTCAACAGCAGCAATGGCAACAGCAGCAGCTTCAGGAGCCTTCAGCCCAGATGTGGTAAGGGGGTCAGACAACAGGCCAGAGTGAGATTGCATGGGACCCTTTGCTAGTGCTGTGTGCAGCTGGTTCTGATAGGCAACTCTCTTGCCTGTACAAAGCTCTGGGTTGCAGTTCCAGGGTGGAGGGGAGCACTTGCGGTCAGTCACAAGGGAGTAGGGGCCCTGGTCACATTTCCAAAGCTAAGAGGAACATCAGCACTTGTGGCTGCAGGGGACTGGGTCCCTCCTTGGGTAAAGACCAGAGGACAGAGCAGGAGAATAGTGCTTATACCTCTGTTTGTATCATACCACCTCGGAAGCTTTGAAAACTTGCAGATCCCCAGAACTAGCTCTGAAAACAACAGTACAAGAGAAAAGCCTGAAGCTTGGGACAGTGCCTCCCCACTCCCAGGTGAGCAGAGCCCAACTTTAACATAAAGTTCAAAGTCAAGAAATAGAATGGAAAAATGATCAAATGACAAAAAAAGGACTTAACCATACAAAGGTACTATGGTGGCAGGAAAGACCAAAACATAAACTCAGAGGACAATAATAAGAAAACGGATGCAAGCAAAGACTCAAAGAAAAATGCTAATTAGACCCAAACCCAACAAGAATGCCTGAAAGCATTAAAGAAAAACATAAGCGTGGTAGAGGGAAAATTGGAAAAAGAAATGAGAGTGATGCAAGAAAATTATGTAAACAGAAATAACAACTTGGAAAAATAGGGAAAAAAAATATTGAAGTAGGGGGCAGAGCCAAGACAGCGGCTGGAAAGAAGGACTTGCCTAAAGCTCCCCCACCCAGGACCCTACAAAGACCTATAAAAATGTCTCTGAACAAATTCTAGAACTTCAGAACCCACAAAGTAGCAGAGGGAAGCAGGGCTCCTGCTCAGGACAGCATGGATGGTTGCTGGGTAAGGTCTGTCACACAGTGCTGGGAGCAGAGCAGAGCAGAGTGCAGCATGAGCTGCACCCAGACCAATCACAGTGGGAGCCCGGGGAAACAGGCCATAGCACCCTGAATCAGCGAGCTGTGGCAGTTACCAGACTTCTCAAACCACAAACACCAAAGACAACAGACAAGGTTAGTGAGAAAAACTGAGTGAAAGGAGTTTGCAGTTGGCCACCTCAGGGACGGCAGAGGTGGTGCAGCTCTGAGGCCACTTACATATCTACAGCTGCAGTTGCTTCTGGCCCCAGGCCCACCTGGTGTGAGGAATTAAGTAGCAGATCAGAGCAGGAGTGCAGAGCCTGATTAGATCTGAGTCTCAGTCCAGGCTGGTGGTTCTTGGGGGAGGAGTACCGCTGGTGTGGCAGAAATTGCTGTGTAGAAATAGCTCTAAAAACAACAGCACATCCCCTCAAGCTTGAGACAAAGTACTCTATACTCTACAAGCAGTCATACCCCAACAAAAAGCTCAAGGATCAAGTAGCTGGCTGGGAATATGAACAGGCAGTGAAAACGGACTCAGATTCAAACTCAGACTTTGGAATCTTTCTCTGGTGACAAAGAAGACCAAAACATACAGCCAGAAGAAGTCAACAAAGTCAAAAAGCCTACAGCAAAAGCCTCCAAGAAAAACATGAACTGGTCTCAGTCCATGGAAGAGCTCAAAAAGGATTTGGAAAAGCAAGTTAGAAAAGTAGAGGAAAAATTCGGAAGAGAAATGAGAATGATGCGAGAAAACCATGAAAAACAAGTCAATGACTTGCTAAAGGAGACCCAAAAAAATACTGAAGAAAATAACACCTTAAAAAATAGACTAAGTCAAATGGCAAAAGAGCTCCAAAAAGCCAATGAGGAGAAGAATGCCTTGAAAGGCAGAGTTAG